>CM046807.1:187500-195000 GCA_025617405.1 Perca schrenkii
ATAGTTTACAGATTTACACGTGAGAATATGCTGGCTCTATACACGCTAAAAGTCCTGTTTTTTTAAATGGAGTCTGGTGGGTTTAGCGCTAGCGACTTCAGAGCTGTTTCTGGTTAAACTGAAAGGTCTTAAAGAGGTTTTAAAGGTCTGTTTCTGTAGGGATCCATCCCATAATGTTGTCAGACACTTAGAATATTAATCTGAGCCTGTCAGCGGCAAAAAAAAAAGCACATTAGTGGACCGAATTGATGATGCACATTTGCCCCATACGGTTACACTGCAGCCCAGTCTGTGGCTGCCAGTCACAACGTTCACACTTACAGTTTTTTTTTCAATTGCTAACACACTAAAATGACATCATGCATAGCACAATTATTTAAACTGACACACAGAGAGCAAAAACCTCTGCTCAAGTCTCCAAAAATCTAAACACATTTTCTGCTTCACGCACATTTTGCAATTCAAAGTGTCCCTTTTTAAAATGCACTGAACACAGTTCTCTGCATAAGACACAACAATCTGACATAAAGTCACATATTTGCCATTTCAAAAACACTGCCATTCAAACTGACACTACATGTGTGTGTATCTGCAAATATTTCCGTGCAATGTGAAAAGAACTTTCTACAATTTGAACTGTTTTAGTATTATGACAAAGCACACTAAAGATGAGAGTGCTTTTCATGATGTCCAACAGTGTGTAGCTGGTTAGACACACATCTGGAAACATGAATGAAGTGTGCACCATGTGGTGCAAAAGTTTGATTTTGATAATGTTATATGTAGTTTGGGTCGCAGTGCTTCATTTTACAGGATATATATGAGGTATTTTGCAGGATATATATGAGGTATTTTGCAGGATATATATGAGGTATTTTGCAGGACATATATGAGGTATTTTGCAGGATATATATGAGGTATTTTGCAGGACATATATGAGGTATTTTGCAGGACATATATGAGGTATTTTGCAGGACATATATGAGGTATTTTGCAGGACATATATGAGGTATTTTGCAGGACATATATGAGGTATTTTGCAGGACATATATGAGGTATTTTGAAGGACATATATGTGGTATTTTGCAGGACATATATGAGGTATTTTGCAGGACATATATGAGGTATTTTGCAGGACATATATGAGGTATTTTGCAGGACATATATGAGGTATTTTGCAGGATATATATGAGGTATTTTGCAGGACATATATGAGGTATTTTGCAGGATATATATGAGGTATTTTGCAGGACATATATGAGGTATTTTGCAGGACATATATGAGGTATTTTGCAGGATATATAGGAGGTATTTTGCAGGATATATGTGAGGTATTTTGAGGTATTTTGCAGGACATATATGAGGTATTTTGAGGTATTTTGCAGGACATATATGAGGTATTTTGAGGTATTTTGCAGGACATATATGAGGTATTTTGCAGGATATATGTGAGGTATTTTGCAGGACATATATGAGGTATTTTGCAGGATATATATGAGGTATTTTACAGGACATATGTGAGGTATTTTGCAGGACATATGTGAGGTATTTTGCAGGATATATATGAGGTATTTTGCAGGATATATATGAGGTATTTTGCAGGATATATATGAGGTATTTTTCAGGACATATGTGAGGTATTTGTATTTTGCAGGACATATATGAGGTATTTTGCAGGACATATATGAGGTATTTTGCAGGACATATATGAGGTATTTTGCAGGATATATATGAGGTATTTTGCAGGACATATATGAGGTATTTTGCAGGATATATATGAGGTATTTTGCAGGATATATATGAGGTATTTTGCAGGACATATATGAGGTATTTTGCAGGACATATATGAGGTATTTTGCAGGACATATATGAGGTATTTTGCAGGACATATATGAGGTATTTTGCAGGATATATATGAGGTATTTTGCAGGACATATATGAGGTATTTTGCAGGATATATATGAGGTATTTTGCAGGACATATATGAGGTATTTTGCAGGACATATATGAGGTATTTTGCAGGACATATATGAGGTATTTTGCAGGACATATATGAGGTATTTTGCAGGACATATATGAGGTATTTTGCAGGACATATATGAGGTATTTTGCAGGACATATATGAGGTATTTTGCAGGACATATATGAGGTATTTTGCAGGACATATATGAGGTATTTTGCAGGATATATATGAGGTATTTTGCAGGATATATATGAGGTATTTTGCAGGACATATATGAGGTATTTTGCAGGAAATACATGAGGTATTTTGCAGGACATATATGAGGTATTTTGCAGGACATATATGAGGTATTTTGCAGGACATATATGAGGTATTTTGCAGGATATATATGAGGTATTTTGCAGGATATATATGAGGTATTTTGCAGGATATATATGAGGTATTTTGCAGGATATATATGAGGTATTTTTGCAGGAAATACATGAGGTATTTTGCAGGATATATATGAGGTATTTTGCAGGACATATATGAGGTATTTTGCAGGACATATATGAGGTATTTTGCAGGATATATATGAGGTATTTTGCAGGATATATATGAGGTATTTTGCAGGATATATATGAGGTATTTTGCAGGATATATATGAGGTATTTTGCAGGATATATATGAGGTATTTTGCAGGACATATATGAGGTATTTTGCAGGATATATATGAGGTATTTTGCAGGATATATATGAGGGTATTTTGCAGGACATATATGAGGTATTTTGCAGGATATATATGAGGTATTTTGAGGTATTTTGCAGGATATATATGAGGTATTTTGCAGGATATATATGAGGTATTTTGCAGGACATATATGAGGTATTTTGAGGTATTTTGCAGGATATATATGAGGTATTTTGCAGGACATATATGAGGTATTTTGCAGGATATATATGAGGTATTTTGCAGGATATATATGAGGTATTTTGCAGGATATATATGAGGTATTTTGCAGGATATATATGAGGTATTTTGCAGGATATATATGAGGTATTTTGCAGGATATATATGAGGTATTTTGCAGGAAATACATGAGGTATTTTGCAGGATATATAGGAGGTATTTTGCAGGATATATATGAGGTATTTTGCAGGACATATATGAGGTATTTTGCAGGATATATATGAGGTATTTTGCAGGACATATATGAGGTATTTTGCAGGATATATATGAGGTATTTTGCAGGACATATATGAGGTATTTTGCAGGATATATATGAGGTATTTTGCAGGATATATATGAGGTATTTTGCAGGATATATATGAGGTATTTTGCAGGATATATATGAGGTATTTTGCAGGATATATATGAGGTATTTTGCAGGAAATACATGAGGTATTTTGCAGGACATATATGAGGTATTTTGCAGGATATATATGAGGTATTTTGCAGGATATATGACGTATTTTGCAGGATATATGTGAGGTATGTTACAGGATATATATGAGGTATGTTACAGGATATATATGAGGTATTTTGCAGGACATATATGAGGTATTTTGCAGGATATATATGAGGTATTTTGCAGGATATATGAGGTATTTTGCAGGACATTAGGTATTTTGCAGGATATATATGAGGTATTTTGCAGGACATATGAGGTATGGTATTTTGCAGGATATATATGAGGTATTTTGCAGGACATATATGAGGTATTTTACAGGGGATATATGAGGTATTTTGCAGGATATATATGAGGTATTTTGCAGGACATATATGAGGTATTTTGCAGGACATATATGAGGTATTTTGCAGGACATATATGAGGTATTTTGCAGGATATATATGAGGTATTTTGCAGGATATATATGAGGTATTTTGCAGGAAATACATGAGGTATTTTGCAGGACATATATGAGGTATTTTGCAGGATATATATGAGGTATTTTGCAGGAAATACATGAGGTATTTTGCAGGACATATATGAGGTATTTTGCAGGATATATATGAGGTATTTTGCAGGAAATACATGAGGTATTTTGCAGATATATATGAGGTATTTTGCAGGAAATACATGAGGTATTTTGCAGGACATATATGAGGTATTTTGCAGGATATATATGAGGTATTTTGCAGGATATATATGAGGTATTTTGCAGGATATATGTGAGGTATTTTGCAGGATATATATGAGGTATTTTGCAGGATATATATGAGGTATTTTGCAGGACATATATGAGGTATTTTGCAGGATATATGAGGTATTTTGCAGGATATATATGAGGTATTTTGCAGGACATATATGAGGTATTTTGCAGGATATATATGAGGTATTTTGCAGGACATATATGAGGTATTTTGAGGTATTTTGCAGGATATATATGAGGTATTTTGCAGGACATATATGAGGTATTTTGCAGGACATATATGAGGTATTTTGCAGGATATATATGAGGTATTTTGCAGGATATATATGAGGTATTTTGCAGGATATATATGAGGTATTTTGCAGGATATATATGAGGTATTTTGCAGGATATATATGAGGTATTTTGCAGGATATATATGAGGTATTTTGCAGGATATATATGAGGTATTTTGCAGGACATATATGAGGTATTTTGCAGGATATATATGAGGTATTTTGCAGGATATATATGAGGTATTTTGCAGGATATATGAGGTATTTTGCAGGATATATATGAGGTATTTTGCAGGATATATATGAGGTATTTTGCAGGACATATATGAGGTATTTTGCAGGATATATATGAGGTATTTTGCAGGATATATATGAGGTATTTTGCAGGATATATATGAGGTATTTTGCAGGATATATATGAGGTATTTTGCAGTTTGGGTGTGTAATGTTGTGAATTGTGTTAAGTTTTTTGATAAAACAAGCCTAGTTTGCAAAGTTGTGTTTTAGCAATTGGAAAAAACAGAGTTTCAGTTGTTACCATCAGTCACATACGCAAAAAAACATGGAAAAATAGGCTCCAGGTTGAAAACAAAATTGAAATTAACCCTTTAATGCCGTTTCCTTTGGCTTGTATGTATGTAGGAATCCAAGTGAAGGCATAAGAAGAAGAGAAGGGAGAAAGAGAGGAAGAGAGGACGAGAGGAAGAGAGGAAGCTCAGCGTTTTGGGCTGACAGCCTTCAGCCCCGAGGGAGGAAGAGGAGGAAACGTGATTAAAGCTGGCATTTCCGATCACTTGCCTCTCCATTAGGGAGATTAATGAGGGCGGTGCAGGCCCGGGACGCAGGCTCCTCGGTGAAAAATTACACTATTACCTGTTTAGGGAGTGTGTGTGTGTGTGTGTGTGTGTGTGTGTGTGTGTGTGTGTGTGTGTGTGTGTGTGTGTGTGTGTGTGTGTGTGTGTGTGTGTAAAGTGTACTCTTCAAGGTGTACCACCCAGCTGGAGCTGGAGGAAAGCTGGTTCAGAAACATGTTTGTGTACTTTGTTATTCTGTGTGTGTGTGTGTGTGTGTGTAGCTGTGTGTGAGTGTGCGTTTGTGTGTAGCTGTGTGTGAATGTGTGTGTGTGTGTGTGTGAGTGTGTGTGTGTAGCTGTGTGTTTGTGTGTGTAGCTGTGTGTGTGTGTGGTTGTGTAAAGTGTAGCTGTGTGTGTGTATGTGTGTAAGGCTTAGTTGTGTGAGCGTGTGTGTGTGTTTGTGTATGTGTGTGAGTGAGTCTGTTTGTGTGTGTGTGTCTGTGTGAGGTGTAGCTGTGCGTGTGTGTGAGAGTGTGTGTGTGTGTGTGTGTGTGTGTGTGTGTGTGTGTGTGTGTGTGTAAGTTGTAGCTGTGTGTGTGGGCAGAGGAAAGAACGTCAATCAATCTACCAGGTGTGTTTTGACAGATATTTTAAATGCAAAGTTCCTTTCCAGGCGTCAACACAAACATTACTCTCAACAGCCTGCAGGTAAGTGTATGTGTGTGTCTGTGTGTGTGTATGTGTACGTCTGTATGAGTGTGTGTGTGTGTGTGTGTGTGTGTGTTTATTCTTGTTTAACTATATTTGTGGGGTCAAAAAAAACGAGAATACACTATACTTGTGGGGCCAAAATGCTGGACCCCACAACTTTAAAGGGCTGTTTGAGGGTTAAGACTTGGTTTTAGGATTAGGGTTAGAATTAGGTTAGGGTTAGGATGAGGGTAAGGGTTAAGATTAGACATTTAGTTGTGATGGTTAAGGTTAGGGTAAGGGTTAAGATTAGGCATTTAGTTGTGATGGTTAAGGTTAGGGTAAGGGTTAGGGTTAGGCATTTAGTTATGATGGTTAAGGTGAGGGTAAGGGTTAAGGTTAGACATTTAGTTGTGATGGTTAAGGTGAGGGTAAGGGTTAAGGTTAGACATTTAGTTGTGATGGTTAAGGTTAGGGTAAGGGTTAAGGTTAGACATTTAGTTGTGATGGTTAAGGTGAGGGTAAGGGTTAAGGTTAGGCATTTAGTTGTGATGGTTAAGGTTAGGGTAAAGGTTAAGGTTAGACATTTAGTTGTGATGGTTAAGGTGAGGGTAAGGGTTAAGGTTAGGCATTTAGTTGTGATGGTTAAGGTTAGGGTAAGGGTTAAGGTTAGGCATTTAGTTGTGATGGTTAAGGTGAGGGTAAGGGTTAAGGTTAGACATTTAGTTGTGATGGTTAACGTTAGGGTAAGGGTTAAGGTTAGGCATTTAGTTGTGATGGTTAAGGTGAGGGTAAGGGTTAAGGTTAGGCATTTAGTTGTGATGGTTAAGGTGAGGGTAAGGGTTAAGGTTAGACATTTAGTTGTGATGGTTAAGGTGAGGGTAAGGGTTAAGGTTAGACATTTAGTTGTGATGGTTAAGGTGAGGGTAAGGGTTAAGGTTAGGCATTTAGTTGTGATGGTTAAGGTTAGGGTAAGGGTTAAGGTTAGGCATTTAGTTGTGATGGTTAAGGTTAGGGTAAGGGTTAAGGTTAGGCATTTAATTGTGATGGTTAAGGTTAGGGTAAGGGTTAAGGTTAGGCATTTAATTGTGATGGTTAAGGTTAGGGTAAGGGTTAAGGTTAGGTATTTAGTTGTGATGGTTAAGGTTAGGGTAAGGGTTAAGGTTAGGCATTTAGTTGTGATGGTTAAGGTTAGGGTAAGGGTTAAGGTTAGGCATTTAGTTGTGATGGTTAAGGTGAGGGTAAGGGTTAAGGTTAGGCATTTAGTTGTGATGGTTAAGGTTAGGGTAAGGGTTAAGGTTAGGTATTTAGTTGTGATGGTTAAGGTGAGGGTAAGGGTTAAGGTTAGGTATTTAGTTGTGTTGGTTAAGGTGAGGGTAAGGGGCTAGGGAATGCATTATATAGAATATTTGGGGAAATACATCTTAATTACATAATAATGTTAGCCCCTAAAACTTTAACGTTTGGAAACATGGCTTCCCTGTCTGACTGTCTGTTTGTCTGTCTGTCTATTAGTGTGTCTGTCTGTCTATCATTGTCTCTGTCTGTCTGTCTGTCTGTCTGTCTGTGTGTCTGTGTGTCTGTTTGTCTGTCTGTCTGTCTGTCTGTCTGTCTATCATTGTCTCTGTCTGTCTGTCTGTCTGATG
>CM046807.1:202500-212500 GCA_025617405.1 Perca schrenkii
AAGCAGCCGTGCAATATTAGTTACTGGAAGAAATCAAAGATGAAATTGAGTCTCCCACTCAGCGTTCACATCCCATTCCAGCAGTTGTTAAACTCCTCGCTACATTACAAATATTGGCATCAGGATCATTTCAAACAGTCATAGCATCAGCTGTGGGAATATCTCAGTCTGCACTCAGCCATATCATAGCACCAGTAGTGCTTTGCTACAGCGCAATTTACGGTATAGTGGGCGGAGAA
Organism: Perca schrenkii; assembly: GCA_025617405.1. Lineage (NCBI taxonomy): Eukaryota > Metazoa > Chordata > Actinopteri > Perciformes > Percidae > Perca > Perca schrenkii. The sequence goes on from CM046807.1 coordinate 202,740, forward strand.
AGACGCTGATTGCCTGATGGGTGTCAGGGTTGATAAATACTACGCAAAACTGTGGAAGCATAGCGTGCGCTATTACCGAACTTGCATAAACAGACGCAGCGCAAACTGCGCCAGTGTTAGTAAATCAGGCCCACTGTTTCTCGGGGAATTTCTGACTCTCCCAGTCGGCAAATCTGCCAAATTCTGCAGTTCTAAAAAACACTTTTCCCGTGTTTTTTGGTTTGGCGCACAACTAGGCGGAGCAAAAATGTATCGTGAACCTAGATTGATATATTTATATATATATATATACTGTATATACGGGCCGGATCTAAATCTGCAAGGGGCCAGATTTGGCCCACGGGCCTCGAGTTTGACACACGCTGCTCGGAGAGGGAAACCAGATTAGAGGAGCTGCTATCAGCGATCCCAGAGCCATCACAGGGATTTATTCCGATGGAGAGATAGGAGAAGTTCACTCCCAGTGGAGGAAGAGATAGGGAGAGGGAAGTACGTGACTGCAGAGGAAGGTCTGGCTAGTCCACACCGATAGGTTGGATATTTCAGCATTCATGTTTTCAAACGTATTTCATATCTTGTATGAAGGGTACTACGCAAGAAGGTTAGGTCTGGGGACAGCCTTCACCCACAGGAACAGATGGGAATGTGTAGAATCTATTATGAGTTTGGGTACAACTGTCACACAGAGGAATTGGAGTTAGGAATGTGTGACTCTATTAGGAGCATAGGCCATAAAAGGTGCATTTTAAGAGTAAACTGGTGCGCTGACATAGATATCTTGAGCTGTGTGAGCACAAAAAGAGTTTAAAAAGGGATCCATTTTGATGTGCATGTTGGTCACCCTTGGGCAGACACGTCTGTATGCTCACGGTTGTCTTGTTGTCATGAGAGTTTGTTTGCTATTTAAATAAAGCTGCATTTGATTTGAATTCATCGGACTGGTCTCCCAACATCATTTCTGAGTCATCACCCGATAACACACACACACACAGCACTCCTGGATGCAAAATTACGAATCCAACTATGGCCACGCCAAGACCTGCCCTTCAATAGCAGCTCGATTGGTTGGGGTCAGGCATTAGACCTCGAGGGGTTAAGGTTAGGATAGAACATCTGCATGCATGTAATATAGATTAGAGGAGCACCAGCCGAGCACAACCAACCCTGACTAACAGAGCCGAGCAGACATGTTGACTGGTCATAGCAGGAAAAGCACAGCTGAGGTTGATAACCTTAACGATGGCTCAGTTCCATCAAGTGTCCCAGTAAGATATTTCAGTGAGTCAGCATGAACAATACCAGGACCTCTCCTAAGTGGAATGCAGCCATCAGTAATGGTTTAATACCAGGGTCTCTCCTAAGTGGAATGCAGCCATCATTAATGGTTTTGAATACACCTGTGCTTTTCCTACTATGACATGTCAACATGTCTGCCGTGATAAAGGTCTTGTGGACATCTCTACATCCCAGCACATTCTTTGTGTCGCGTTACGTTTTTGTTGTTTTCGGAGATGCGGAGCATATCAGTAAAGCCACTGTAGCAAAGCAAAGAAGAGTGCGACTCGATCGCTCTGAAATGTGTTTTAAACGTTGTTGTAGTGTTCCCTGGACACAAACAAGTAAGAGCCGTTAAAAAGGAGTTCCACAGTATTGCAGGTGAATGATGTAAACCATTTGAAATAAAAGATTATGAATCATAATTCTGTTAATGAGGATGCTGCAGCCTCAGAATGGGACTAGTAGGCCTTGTGCTTTTTTCGCCCGCAGGATTGCACCTAAATGAAATAGATTATATATGTTCAATACCATTTCACCAGTAATATTATATATATATCTTATATATACGTCTTCCTTCCCTGCTGTGATGCCTGCAGCCAAAGAACAGGGCATAGTGTCGGCCGACCCTTCGATCCTCTGCTCCCCTCTTCTTTCATCCCTCCATTCACTCTGCTCGGCTTGTTCCGCTTTAAATTTAGACGCTGAAAGGTTTTCGGTTCTTTGAGTGGACTCAAACACGAGATGGGGAAAACACAAATGGATGAAGGCATCATAGGCAGGTTCCTGGAGCCCTTTTCCTGAACCACTCGACCTGCTCGCAAAGTAATAAAGCATCACAGGATACCAAATGTTTTTTCCACTTCGTCTCCGGGCTGCTGCTCAAATCTCATCAGAGTTTCTTTTTAAAACCCCCAAAACCTGTGTACCTAAAACATAAATATCACAAAATAGGAGCTCTTTACTTCTTATATGTTTGGTTTCTACTAGAACATGTTTACACACTGTAATGTTCAAGGAACATTTTATTTTTCTCTTACTCTCTGTCTTAGCCTGTTAACATCCACCTCTTTTGCCTGATTTTCATCTATTTCTCGTTCCCAAAGGAAAAAGCTTATAACAGAAGAACTGCAAGGCCAAAATGCATGTATGAGGCTTCATTTGAAACCTAACTTCTTCTACTATATGGACATGTGCTTAATGAGCATGTGATTAAAACACAACATACACTACAGCAGTTCAAACATGGTTCAAAATAGTTATTTTGGTCCCATCTAAAAAAACTTAATTTTTGAAAATGAAATACTTTGTGCAACACTATGCAGGACACAACACATACCTTCTAGACCTTGTCAAGAAGACCTATATAAAGTTTCAGAACTCTAACCCTAACCTAATGGGAGCTAGGGAGTTTTCAGAATTTGGTATAACAGATGTCACTGGTGTGCCAAAACCTCTCCAAAACTTCTCCAACTGACCTAAATTTGCTCAATGCTTTTACTCACTTCTATGCTATTAGACAAAACATACTAAATACTTAAAATGACTTACAAAACATTTTTTGTACATTCATTCAGATCACATGTTTGCGCATGCTGGCATACATCGCATAATGAAGTTAGCATACAGTTAGCAGAAAATTTGCATGGATTCTACAGGACCATATTCATAAACTAGATTAATTCTTTTGAAAAAACCTTGTTATCCTTTTGATCTGTGGACACTTATGGACTAGAGGAATATAAATAAGCCAGGAATGGATGAGGATTGAGCGTTTAGGACAGCGTACAGGTAGGGAAGAGTCATCTTTTTTTCTTCCCAATAGCATGAGCACTAAGATCAATAATAATGCTTTGGTGCTTATGATTTCAGTAAAATGGTTAAATACTATTATGTAACATGTCAGAACATGTCCGTTAACACCCACCGGGTCGCCGGCGGGTGGGTAGGCCGGACATGTTATAAACCTGTATTCACCATAGACAGCATAGTTGTAGACAGTAGAATAATAATATGAGCCTGTTTTTTGAAATACAAGCTGCACAATTGCCTCATACTACCACAGAATAGTACCAGGATGTTTATATGTGGACAGGCAGCCTTTCGGTATTTCCACTACTTACAAAAAAGGCCCCTTCAAATCCAAGAGGCTGCAGAAGCAGTGAACTTTTGCAAGTCTAACACTCGTTGACTTGAGGGTAATTTTTTGGATTCCAACTTTTAAACCCCAACGCACGCAATGCAAAACTGTCTGAGAGAACTTAAAAGTAAAAGGCAAGATCAGAGAAGAAGGAGGAGAAGAAAATAACAGAAAAACTGCCGTATGTACACACAACAAGTCTGTAACCATCAGCGTAAACACAGACTTCACATCCACCAGCGGTTCATCCAGGAGCTCGGGGCCTCTGTCAGCCGTGTCAGCCCAGCAGCAGGCGCTCCCGGCGCGGGTTAGAGGCAAGGCCACGACAGCCTGAATTTGGGCAACCAGCGCGCCCAGGCTGTGTTTACAACAACTGCTAAAAACGGACACGATTCAAAGTGTTTCCTCAGCGTGGGGCACAGATGCGATGTGGGATTTGTCACATCTGCTTGGGGCCAAAGTCATAGGTAGAGATGAATAAAACTCTAACTAAATAATATATGAGTTTTGTCTAAAACCTTGTTGTTGTTGTTGTTGTGAGAGGTTTGCCACGTACATACTGCAGCCATATGGACACGCACGCGCACGCACGCGCAGCGCGCACGCACGCACGCAGCACGCGCGCACGCACACACGCACACACACACACACACACACACACACACACACACACACACACACACACACACACACACACACATAGACCTGTCATTGACATAATGCATTCCCTAGCCCCTTACCCTCACCTTAACCCTCACAACTAAATGTCTAACCTTAACCCTTACCCTCACCCTATCCATAACCTAATTCTAACCCTAATCCTAAAACCAAGTCTTAACCCTCAATCAGCCCTTTAACCTTGGGGGGGTCCAGCATTTTGGCCCCACAAAGCTGTCGGGACCCCACAAGTATACTGGACTCCTGTTTTTTGTACCCTACGAATATAGTTAAACAAGCAGACACACACTCACACACGCACAAAACCACACACACACACACACACACACACACACACACACACACACACACACACACACACACACACACACACACACACACACACACACACACACTGGGTTCAGTCAGAGAGACTGAGGGGAAATATAAATGACAATGCTTTACTTTTCGTAGCCATACAGTATGTATGATTGGGTCATGCAAACATTCTGCACAGAAAGGTCGACACGGTGAATGTCAGCAATGAGTCGATAGCACAGTAAACACACACACACACACACACACACACACGCACGCAATTTTAAAGTGTTCATTCTAGGAAATGTTCAAAACAAGGCTTTGGATGACTGCTAGTTACCAGGGAAATGGGGGAGAGCAGCACGATTTCCAGCATTGTTGCTCATTTTTGGGCCAAAAACATTCAGAAATCAATCCCTCATCTCAACCTCCCTCTCAGAAGACAGATATTTGGCTGAGCGGGCCTCTCGTTGGCGCTCACCTGGCAGGTGATTGCGGCTCCTCTCTGCAGGAGTCCACAGCAAACAGCCTCATTTACATCGGCACTCCAAAGCCGGCAATGTTCGCCAGGAATAGTCGGGTCAGAACGCAGACTGTCTCGCTGTGGGAGACCAATTACACATCGGCACCAGACTCCATTCATATACAAGGGCGTCGGATTGGTCTCAACATTGAGGGGGGGGTGGGGGGGGCACGTTATAGCCGTGGGGGGTCTGGGGGTCCTCCCCCCAAAACCTTTTAACCGTCAAATTCTCCATTTACTGTGTCTGAAATGGTTGGTAAACATGTATTTACTGGTAAGAAGTAGGGCTGAATCTGACCATATATAGGCGTGATTTATGGGGGGTGGGGGGTTGGAGGGGGGGCGATGTGAGGGTTACGACCCCCCCAATAATCCAAACTGGGCTTTTTACCGAAGTTTTTGTCCCTTTTCATTGTTTTTGCCCGCTTTTTCGAGATTTTTCTGGACATTTTTTTCTGCGTTTTTGTAGCCTTTTTTGAGTATTTTTTTGCCAATTTTCAGACAGACGAGACATATATTAATTTGTTGGCCAGGTGTTTGATATTTTATTTTGGGATTTGATTATTTGTTTTTCCTTCAATGCTATAATAAAGTTACGGACAACTTATAAGAAGGGTATAAACAGGTTTTGAGCCCCATGAACGGTAATTTTAACTCTTTTGGGGAGTGGGTTCTTCAAAATTGAATCTTCGAATCTACCTCTTCTAAATATTGAGGGGGGGATCCGATATCCACGCTCATGTTCAAATACCAGCAGCCCGGCAGAAACACTTTGGATTCAAAGGTAATCTGATTGGTCAGCTACACATTTAGAACATGCTCGTCACTGAAAAGATCTCTCCGCCATTACAGAGTTGGAACTGAATACGGAACCACAGAAACTCTCCGACACATCGGATTAAAACGGCTGAACTGTTACTGGGAACACGCTATGTTAAAAATACCTTCTACATGTAAAGTTTTAATCCATTTGGAGCTGCAAAGATTAATCATAATTAGTTGTCAACTATTACATTAATCATCGACTATTTTGACGGTTCTCTGATGCAGCTTGTGTAATGGGAATATTTTTATAGTTTCTTCTCTCCTTAGAGGAATGAAAATAATATGCATGTGTATACAATACAAATATAGAATAAAATGTATAACCTACATACATAGCATATACATACAGTCAACATGCACAAGAACCACTTTAATTCTTGTGTTTACCAGAAATGTGCTCGTACGTTTCTTAGAAATAAGTCATTCAGCATGAAAACAAGCATCAAACATGACTAATGGACTAAAGAGATCTAAGTTGACTAATACCAAAATGACCAATTAGTCGATTAATCCACTAAGAGGGAACAGCCCTGTTCCAGTAGCATAAAAATGCAAAATTGTAAGACAGCAGTGACCCTCCGACCCTCCTCTGTTGTGTTCTTCTATCTCTCCCTCTTCCTTCCCTCCCTCACTCCTTCCTTCCATCCCTCCCTCCCTCCCTCCTCCCTTTTTCTCTGCTCTACTATCTTCTTCCACCACCATCTTTAAGCTCTTGGACCTCCCTCCCCTCTCTGCATCCATCCGTTAAGTCTCTCGTTTTCTTTTGTCTTGCACTCTTCATTTCGTTCCCTCACTCATTTCTCTTTCTGACCTCTTCATTGTCTCACATCCAGCGTTTCAATTCCCCACCTGTCTTTTCTCTTTCTCCTGCCATTTGGTTTTTCTCTGTATTGGGCCTTTTTTATTCTCTGTCAATCTGTTTCTTTCTTTCGTATTATCTTCACCGAGCAGCTCCCGAGTTTTTAATTATCTCGCCTGGCTGTTTTGTTACTTTACCCGTCTGTTTAGCAGAGTTATCGTTAAATCCCGTGAACAGATCTCAGTGATATTTGGGGTAAAGTTCAGCCATTGGTCAGAGGAGCAGAGGAGCTAACAGTATCTGGATTTACATTCTACCCAGAGTACACACAACCTTTTCCAACATGAGTGAATTTCTCTAAGTCATGCAATATTCACTCCACTATAAGCACAGAAAAAGCCTGCAATAAAACACTAAACTTAAACAGTGATAACACAAAAACTGTAAAAGATATCATGAAGGTAAATCATTGTATAACAGCTAAAGGTTTAACGAAGAGTTTAAAGTTTGAGTGCCATCTGTAGGTAAAAGTGTATGGGAGGAGTAGCATTTCAAAGAGGAAGAAGCCTGAAGAGTATTTTGGAGATTGCTCCATTGAGTTTAATGTAAAATAAAAATTGAAAAACAGCTTAATATTTCAAAAAGTATAAATAGCGGGGGAAAAGTTGAAGAAGTCCCATCCTGTGCTTAAAGAGCTGAACATTTTGATATTTCAATGGTTTTTGTAGTGTGTATCACACGTCAGTCAGTCAGTCTGGTGTTTATTTCATTTGTAAAGAAGAACAGAACATGAATCTTCTGCTTTTACTGCCCCAAACATTTAACATGGCGTCTGTCTGCATCTTGTCCCCTGCTCTGTTTCTCTTTCCAGTTCCCACTCTCATTTCTGTATCTATCAACTGCCCAACCTCCTCTCTCTCTCTCTCCCTCTCGGTTTTTCACACTACCAACCCTCCCGTGTTACGTCTCGTTGCTGTTGTTTGTGCTGAGGGCTACCGAGGCAGAGGCAGGCAGGCAGGGAGAGAGAGAGAGCGAGAGAGAGAGCGAGCGACCGGGGAGGCCGGCAGATGAATCAGCCGAACCGGAGGGCAGATAACCACGGTTGTATTTCCAGAAGAAGAAGAAGAAGTAGAAAAGGAGGCGTTTGTACGGCCCGCGGCCTTCAAAGAGACAGAGCGAGAGAAACGGACAGAAAGTAGCACCGCTGCTGTTGTTTTTAGCGCCACACACTATCACAGCTGTACCGTGTTTTGCAAAAACAAGTTCCCAAAAAAAGTCCCGTTAGAGTGACTATATGCCCTTAGATTTCTATCACTGTGTGTTGCTCCAGTAGAGATCCTCTAAAATACTACATTAAGGCACCAAAACCTCAAGAGACACCTAAATGTAAACCCTAGGGACTTTATCCCTGTTTGTAACATTAAAGGTGCAGTAGGTAAGACTTATAAAACTACCTTTCTGTCATATTCATACCCTATGTTCCAGTAGAACTACATGAAGCAGGTCATTAAAAAAAAATAAGGACTACATGCTCAGTAGCTAGGTAAGACTACATGTTCAGTAGCTAGGTAAGGACTACATGCTCAGTAGCTAGGTAAGACTACATGCTCAGTAGTTAGGTAAAACTACATGCTCAGTAGCTAGGTAAGACTACATGCTCAGTAGCTAGGTAAGACTACATGCTCAGTAGCTAGGTAAGACTACAGCTCAGTAGCTAGGTAAGGACTACATGCTCAGTAGCTAGGTAAGACTACATGCTCAGTAGTTAGGTAAGACTACATGCTCAGTAGCTAGGTAAGACTACATGCTCAGTGGCTAGGTAAGGACTACATGCTCAGTAGCTAGGTAAGACTACATGCTCAGTAGCTAGGTAAGACTACATGCTCAGTAGCTAGGTAAGGACTACATGCTCAGTAGTTAGGTAAGACTACATGCTCAGTAGCTAGGTAAGACTACATGCTCAGTAGCTAGGTAAGACTACATGCTCAGTAGCTAGGTAAGACTACATGCTCAGTAGCTAGGTAAGACTACATGCTCAGTAGCTAGGTAAGACTACATGCTCAGTAGCTAGGTAAAACTACATGCTCAGTAGCTAGGTAAGACTACATGCTCAGTAGCTAGGTAAGGACTACATGCTCAGTAGCTAGGTAAGGACTAGCTACTGCTCAGTAGCTAGGTAAGGACTACATGCTCAGTAGCTAGGTAAGACTACATGCTCAGTAGCTAGGTAAGACTACATGCTCAGTAGCTAGGTAAGACTACATGCTCAGTAGCTAGGTAAGGACTACATGCTCAGTAGCTAGGTAAGAACTACATGCTCAGTAGCTAGGTAAGACTACATGCTCAGTAGCTAGGTAAGACTACATGCTCAGTAGCTAGGTAAGACTACATGCTCAGTAGCTAGGTAAGACTACATGCTCAGTAGCTAGGTAAGGACTACAGCTCAGTAGCTAGGTAAGACTACATGCTCAATAGCTAGGTAAGACTACATGCTCAGTAGCTAGGTAAGGACTACAGCTCAGTAACTAGGTAAGACTACATGCTCAGCAGCTAGGTAAGACTACATGCTCAGTAGCTAGGTAAGGACTACAGCTCAGTAGCTAGGTAAGACTACATGCTCAGTAGCTAGGTAAGACTACATGCTCAGTAGCTAGGTAAGGACTACATGAACTAACTAGCTGTTTCTCCAACTTCAGGATTAGCTGGGAGACTTCTTCTAAACGAGGGTGCACTTTGCGTGGAATACTTGCAGGACAGGGACATGGAAGTAGTTCTATACAATTTATTTTGTAGATTATGGTGAATTTGTGTGTGTTGTAGCAGTGTTTTGCCATTGAGAAAAAGCTAGCATGCTAACGGTTAGCCCCCTAGGCCCCTCGTCTCGGCTAGTGACGTAGAAAGCCGTGCAGATGTTGACCAGCTCACCTGGAGCCTGAAGGCAGGACACATCCAGAAACCAGATCTCACTCAGATCACCATGGATGGATTTATCAAAGTCTGTATGCGTGTGAAAGCACCAGAGACACAAAATAACACCCCAAATCACCAGAAAAAGTGATTTTTTTCATAATATGGGCACTTTAAGAGACTATGAACTATAATTTGGTGGTCCCAACCTGCACAGTAACTCTGAGGACCCCCTATAGGGTCCCCCGGACCCCCTGTTGAAGATCTCAGGTTTTAGAGCGTTGTGAAGCCTCGGTGGACTGGTGTGTTTTCTGAGT
>CM046807.1:220000-235000 GCA_025617405.1 Perca schrenkii
GCACAATTTAAAGCGCCCATATTCTCCTCATTTTCAGGTTCATAATTGTATTTTTTGAGGTTGTACCAGAATAGGTTGACATGGTTTAATTATAAAAAAAACCACCATATTGTTGTAGTACTGCGCATTGCTGCAGCTCCTCTTTTCACCCTGTGTTCAGGTCTCTGTTTTAGCTACAGAGTGAGACCTCTCTTCTTCTTCTGTACTATCTTTGATTGCACTTGCACATGCTCAGTAGCTCAGATGTAGATCATGTCAGCTAGCTCCATAGACAGTAAAAGAAAGGCTGTTTCTCCAACTTCAGGATTAGCTGGGAGACTTCTTCTAAACCAGGGAGCACATGGAAGTAGTTCTTCTGGAGATTATGGTGAACTAGTGTGTGTTGTAGCAGTGCTTTGCTATTGAGAACGAGGTAGCATGCTAGCGTTAGCATGCTAACGGTTAGCACCCTAGACCCCCTTTGTCTCGGCTAGTGACGTAGAAAGCCGTGCAGATTTAGACCAGCTCACCCGGAGACTGAAGGCAGGACACATTCAGAAACCAGATCTCACTCAGAACACCATGGAGGGGTTTATTTCAAAGTGTGTATGTGTGTGGAAGCACCAGAGACACAAAATAACACCCCAAATCACCAGAAAAACTGATTTTTTTTTTCATAATATGGGCACTTTAAAGGAGCACCAGCAGGTCACTGTGGCTCTGACCCAGAGGACGAAATCAACTAGATGTCTCCGGTTAAGACCAGTAATCTTCTCCTGTGATTGGTCCACACCAAGAACAATAACCACGAATATATAGTTTTAAAAATCGTTCTAGCTCCAGTGGATGGTCGAGTCCACGCCACAGCTATAACGACAACGAGAGAGACCCTGACAGCCAATCAGAATCCATCTGAGTTTACAACATTACAGAAACAGATGATTTCACTCATGCTGATTTCGTTCACGGTTATCCGTGCTGGTTCTCTTTCTTCCAGAGGTGCCCGTCTGTGCACCTCATTGAGACAACTCAATGAATGAAATATGAATGGGATGAAATGAGAAATCTGTCCTACTAATGTCTTTCTTTTTTTTTTATATTTCGTGGATATTTTATGATCTTTTATGGGTATTTTTTGCCCCCGAGCCTCCATTAATGTCTGACCCCCAGAGCAGTCACACACACACACACACACACACACACACACACAGGCAAGGACACACAGACACGCACAAATGCGCACACACACACACACACACACACACACACACACACACACACAGAGAGACCTACAGGCACACACACACACACACAGACCTACAGGCACACACACACACACACACACACACACACACACACACACACACACACACACACACACACAGAGACCTACAGGCACACACACACACACACACACACACACACACACACACACACACACACACACACACACACACACACACACACACACACACACACACACACACACACACACACACACACACACACATACAGACCTACAGGTGCACACACACACACACACACACACACACACACACACACACAGGCACACACACGCACACACAGACACCTACAGGCGCACACACACACACACACACACACACACACACACACACACACAGACATGCATGAAGGCACACACACACACAGACACACACAAACACACACACACACACACACAGAGACACACACACACACACACACACACACACACACACACACTCAGCGGCCTGTGCCAACATGCTGTATCTTTTATATTTCATGCATCAACAACTTTCTGCGCTGAAGACAAATCCGACTGACTTCACCCAAAACATTTTCACAAGTTCTCTGCAGAAAGGCTTGTGGAGGCTCGATTTCGTTGCCTCAACTGCATCCAGACCCCCCCACTCTCCCTCCTCCCCCCGTAGTTACTGTCCCATCCTGTTCCTTGCAACGTACTCCGTTAATTATAGCGTCCTACTTCCAGCAGCTCGTAGCCGTGAACTCCAGCTGCACTGCAGCGTGCACGCAGAGTTTCAACAACAATAAAACACACCCAAACAGCCAGAGGTACCCTCGTTACATTAATGATTAAATGCAATTACACACCGTGGCCTTTGTAGTGCCTGAATATTTACACGAAACGAGACAAAAACTCTTAACGCCTATTATTTGAAGCTATTCCCCCATTAAATCAGTGAATAATGCATTCACACGCAGCGGAGCCTATTGCTGTCAACATGACTATTGGACATACAGTTGAAACCAGATATTTGCATACACTTCAGAAAAAAAAAACGCAAAAACTTTTATTTCTTTACTGTCATACAGTACAGGCCAAAGGTTTGGACACACCTTCTCATTCAATGTGTTTCCTTTTTATTTTCATGACTATTTACATTGTAGATTCTCACTGAAGGCATCAAAACTATGAATGAACACATATGGAATTATGTACTTAACAAAAAAGTGTGAAATAACTGAAAACATGTCTTATATTTTAGATTCTTCAAAGTAGCCACCCTTTGCTTTTTTTTTGATAACTCTGCAAACCCTTGGTGTTCTCTCAATGAGCTTCATGAGGTAGTCACCTGAAATGGTTTTACCTTCACAGGTGTGCTTTGTCAGGGTTCATTAGTGGAATTATTTCTCTTATTAATAAAAAAGCAAAAGGTGGCTACTTTGAAGAATCTAAAATATAAGACATGTTTTCAGTTATTTCACACTTTTTTGTTAAGTACATAATTCCATATGTGTTCATTCATAGTTTTGATGCCTTCAGTGAGAATCTACAATGTAAATAGTCATGAAATGTGTCCCAACTTTTGGCCTGTGCTGCACATTAAATCAGAGTAAACTTTTTCTGTTTTAGATCTATACATATTAACATATTTTTTGCATTTGTTAAATGTCAGAATCGAGCGAGGGAGCGAGCAAGAAGAGTGGGCCAAAATTCCAGCAAACTATTGTAGAAAGTTTGTGGAAGGATACCCAAAATGTTTGGCCCAAGTGAAACAGTTTTGGGGCAATTCTACCAAATACTAAGGAAGTGTATGTATACTTCTGACTTTGATGAAAGTGATAAAAGAAAATACATAAAAATTCTCCCTCGCTCGATTCTGACATTTAACAAATGCAAAAAGTAAAGAAATAAAAGTTTTTTGTGTTTTTTTTCTGAAATGTATGTAAATATCTGGTTTTAACTTTAACAACAGAGCACAGACTGTGATGAATAGCCTGGAAGGGGGAGCTGGATGTGAGGTCGTGCTCGGCAGCGGCTTTATCTGTGACGGGACGTCCTGACACGGCAAAATGGAGCTTATCGGACACCCATCGGTGACAGCTGTGTGCCGGTGCCTTTGCCCGATTTCTAAAGGAAAGTTGGGGCCATTTTAAAGCTCCTTGGCACTCACTGAAAAGACTCCACGCTGCGATAAGAGGTGAGAAGAGGAGGAAAAGATGCCTGATTTAACATGTCTTATATTTTAGATTCTTCAAAGTAGCCACCCTTTGCTTTTTTTGATAACTCTGCAAACCCTTGGTGTTCTCTCAATGAGCTTCATGAGGTAGTCACCTGAAATGGTTTTACCTTCACAGGTGTGCTTTGTCAGGGTTCATTAGTGGAATTATTTCACTTATTAATAAAAAAGCAAAGGGTGGCTACTGTGAAGAATCTAAAATATAAGACCTGTTTTCAGATAATTCACACTTTTTTGTTAAGTGCATAATTCCATATGTGTTCATTCATAGTTGTGATTCCTTCAGTGAGAATCTACAATGTAAATAGTTATGAAAATAAAAAGGAAACGCATTGAAGGAGAAGGTGTGTCCTAACTTTTGGCCTGTACTGTACGTGAATAACCAGGTATACACAGTATACCCACTAAGAAAGCTCCATGATTTCCATATACCCATTCAAAAATGCCCAATGACACACAACAACATACTTTCCATTATATTTTTGATATATTTTGAATTGTCATCTGTCTTTTTCTTCTTCACATATAGGCTAAATAAAGGTACTTCCACCGTAAATTGGTGCATAAAAGTGGATCTGCATACAGGAAATTAAGTCGTCGATGCTCAAAACTTCCCTGGGGGAGGACACCCAGAAGGGAGGACACCCCCTATGATATGCCCCCCCCAAAAGGCAATATATACAGTACAGTATACCTACTACAATACATCAGACTACACCACAGGTGCTCTGCCCGGTGCGTTCCATACAGACACTAGAGGGTGATTTTTGCATTGTGTCTGACGCTGAGAGACACTGACCAAGCATCAGTATTTTACGAGTTGGGAGTGAGAACGGGTTTGGTCAGCTTTAAAACAGAACCCGCTTTAAAAAAAAAAGTAATGTCGGCCGGAAAGATTCAGAGACAATGACAAGACGCAAAGTATCTGTGAGCACTGTTGCTCTCACTGTCAAAAGACATGGAGACAATGTGGTTGCACTCTGATCGATGCCAGCCTGGCAGACTTACTGTAGATCATCTACTGTATAGACTGAGACAGGACGCTGATTTCTGGATCTCTGGGCTGATGGAAAGTGCGGCAGACGTCAACACAGGGCTGACGAGAGCCGACATAAGAGCGAGTGCACGACTGAGGAGCTTCTTTGGGCTTAAAAACATACAGAAGTGGACTGAAAACAGGAAGTGGGGCTAATGCATTTCATTCTTTGATCCTGTGGACACAATATGCAGATAATGGAGAGCCCTCTGGTTGGATATTTTGCGTTGAATGGGATACATACATTTGGAGTCACATGTTGTTTATCTACTCAGTCCATTCATAGAAGCAAAGCTAACAGTAATTGTGAATAGTGGCTGAATATATTCAAGTAAAAGGGATTTTTAGACTAGTAGATGCAGCTGGTTGTACCACAGAAGAATGATGAAATGTGGAGTTTAATCCCGGGAAATCTGTATTCAGGCGTAAACCAAATAGGTATCATTACAGAAACACGTTAGCCCTTCTCGTCCTCCCGTGTGGATGTAATCTTCAGCAGCGCAATTGTAACTTCCTTTTGGCCACCAGATTTATCTATTGAAGGCTCGGCCATCTACACAAAGTAAGGCAAACCGCACAATATATGTTTAGCTGACAAAAAGTGAAAAAACACCTGTTTCCTGGGTGAAAGTCTTGTGTTTTCTCCTTAACTTCTTCAGGACATGAACACCTGTTTCCTGGGTGAAAGTCTTGTGTTTTCTCCTTAACTTCTTCAGGACATGATATGTATGAATAGTTCATGAGAACAGCCTGTCCAGTTGTATGCATACTGCATGCAATAACAGTCTGTACTTTGTAAAAGCTCCTGCAGTACTTACTCAAATTAAACAGAAAAAAGTGTGAGATTTGAGCTATGTGTACGAATGCCTGTTCAAAAACAACCGTTGTGTTTTACAGAAAGCAAACTTTGAACGTGACAATTAATCCACTGAGCTGTGGTTTTAAAGTAACCGGAGCTGAAACAAAAGTCTCCAATTTGCAAATGCAATTAACACGTAATCACTTCAGTTGTTAAACGCTACAGAAGCTGCAGCTTTCACCAGCAGCCGAACAAGAAGCCTAATGAGGAATACGAGTTGTTTTTTTGGAGGAAAGCGAGCTGCAGCTGCCTCAACACCGACTGACTATTCTTTCGCGTGGAGTGGGAAACGAGCGCTGAGAGGCTTAGCACGTCATCGTTCAACAAGTTAAGGGTTAGCTGTAAGAAAACCGCAGGTTTTAATGAAAAGCACAGAGTCTGGAGCAACAGTTTTTTTTGGAGTCAGAGGACTCAGGCTCAGCGTAAGGATGTTGCTGGGCGGAAACAGCGACAGAGATGTGTTATTATGTGCTGTTAGGATCCTCATTAGCTGACCTCTCGGTGACTGCTGCCCCATGAAGTCAAGAGAAACACACCTGGCTTTGTTAAGGGGATGGAGGGAAAGTGCTTCCAACATCACTTTCCCTTTTAGCTATTATCTGTTCTCCTTTTAATTACCTTCTTTTCTGTGATGGCCCTGCCCCCGGTATCAGCCATAACTGCAGCAGATAACTTCTAAAATAGCATTAAAATACAACTCGGCTTGTATAAGTAAATCCCCTGCTACCCTTTGCCTGCTTGGCTGGATACGCTAACGCTAACACACGGCTTCTCTGGTTTGGGTGTGTAATCTGTGTGCTGAGCTCTGCTGCCGGACGGCATCACAGCCTCGCTGAGAAACAGCGCTGTACGGCTGTGTGCACTCCTGAGTAACAAGATGGATGGATTATGACAAAGCAGAGAGAGTGTGGAGGGAAATGTGTGTGTGTGTGTGTGTGTGTGAAAAGAGAGGCAGAGTGGGCGAGCAAGAGAGAATAACAGTGTGAGCCATAGAGTGGGCGGGTGAGGCTAAAACAGAGAGAGAGACAGAGAGAGAGAATAAGAGAGAGAGAGAAAGAGAGGAGGAAATGAGGAGTGAGACAGAGATGGATGTCTGAAGCTTTCTGCCCAAAAAATATGAAGAAACAACAGAGAGAAAAAAACAATAAGAGAGAAAGTAAGAGATGGGAACATTTTTCAAGAGGGTCTTGTTATGTAGAAACTGTGTGTGTGTGTGTGTGTTGCAGGCTGTGAACCGTGCAGTCTAAAACAATCTCTCTCTCTCTCTCTCTCTCTCTCTCTCTCTCTCTCACAAATTGTGAGTGAACTCCCAAAAAATGTGAACCTGTGTTTCCATCGACTGCTGTTGCTATATGAAGAAGATGAGAATATAATATGTGAATATATTGTGTGGAAGGATTGATTGACAACCGCACAATAACTCACACACGAGCTCTCGCTGCTGCTTCTCAACACAGCTAATGCTATTTTCATGAATGGATTCACCTTTTTTTGGACCATATTTCTTTATATTTCTCTGTACAGATTATTATTTTCTGAAATGTTGAGGTGGAGCGGAGGTAGAGAGTGCGGCAGCTCAAATTAAATCACCGGAGTGAAAAAGTGGGAGCAGGAGGCAGCAGCATATGTTCATCTGTTTCATGCAAACTTTATCACATATCCAAAATTTAGCCACAACGTGCACAACAAACACGCACATATGTGCCGGTGCCTGTGTCTCTATGCAGCCTGTTCTCATCAACCACTCGTTCAAAAAGCTACGAAAAGTTAAGCACTGAAAATTGGGTGGGTGTGAAAATGCAGAACTAAAGACTTTCACCCAGTAAATGCATGTTCCTTGGGTGTGTTTTAAAGGTCCCATGGCATGAAAATTTCACTTTATGAGGTTTTTTAACATTAATATGCGTTCCCCCCTAGCCTATATAAAAGAGACTTCAGATACAGTATTAGGGGACCACTAAGGTCTATATAAAAGAGACTTCAGATACAGTATTAGGGGACCACTAAGGTCTATATAAAAGAGACTTCAGATACAGTATTAGAGGACCACTAAGGTCTATATAAAAGAGACTTCAGATACAGTATTAGGGGACCACTAAGGTCTATATAAAAGAGACTTCAGATACAGTATTAGAGGACCACTAAGGTCTATATAAAAGAGACTTCAGATACAGTATTAGGGGACCACTAAGGTCTATATAAAAGATACTTCAGATACAGTATTAGAGGACCACTAAGGTCTATATAAAAGAGACTTCAGATACAGTATTAGGGGACCACTAAGGTCTATATAAAAGAGATTTCAGATACAGTATTAGGGGACCACTAAGGCCTATATAAAAGAGACTTCAGATACAGTATTAGGGGACCACTAAGGTCTATATAAAAGAGACTTCAGATACAGTATTAGGGGGACCACTAAGGTCTATATAAAAGAGACTTCAGATACAGTATTAGGGGACCACTAAGGTCTATATAAAAGAGACTTCAGATACAGTATTAGGGGACCACTAAGGTCTATATAAAAGAGACTTCAGATACAGTATTAGGGGACCACTAAGGTCTATATAAAAGAGACTTCAGATACAGTATTAGGGGACCACTAAGGTCTATATAAAAGAGACGTCAGATACAGTATTAGGGGACCACTAAGGTCTATATAAAAGAGACGTCAGATACAGTATTAGGGGACCACTAAGGTCTATATAAAAGAGACTTCAGATACAATATTAGGGGACCACTAAGGCCTATATAAAAGCATCCAAAAAGCACCATGTCATGGGACCTTTAATCCAAACCAAGATCTTTTCTTTGGTGTGCATACATTTCTGTACGTTCATGAGAATGTGTTGCTCAATGAGTCAGCACTTTCCTCGCTGCAGACGTAGATACCTACTGTAAACAGTAATGTGTAATCCACAGTAATTCGCCACAAATTACATTTCTATAACCACAATAACATATTTTATATATTTGTCACGTTATTTGAGAAACAAGGACAAAACTTCGTGGCAATATAACAAAATGCAATTGATTGAGCCTTCATTGTCAAAATAATTTAAAAAGCCACTTAGCATATTCAATTTGCAAAGCGCATTTATGATGCAAATGAGAACAGATGAGGCTTTGTTTAGAGTTTTTACAGACTGGAATGGAACAGATTCTGCATGACAACATTGTAGGTGAAATTGCCAAATGCAAAATGCATTTTCATTTAAATAAAGCATGTGTCAAACTCAAAAGGCCTGCGTGCCGAATCAGACCCTTTGCAGATCGATTTAGGTTCACAATAACTTTTGTCCCACCTAGTCAAAAAACAGGGGAAGGTGTTTTTCAAACTGCACTTACACTCAAAGCAGAATTTTAGCAGATTTATCGACTCTGAGACTCTCAGAAGCAGCAGATAGTTTTCATATTCAGGCGGTGAAACAAGTTGTTGTAAAAAATTTATTGATTTGCTAAAATCTGCGAAGGCTAAGGAACTTTTTTGCTGGATATTGTAGGGCTTTATGTCGACAAAATGTGACAAAAATGTCGGAAAATGCGACAAATATGAGAAAAAAAGAGCCAATAAAAAAAATGACAAAAACGTCTGAGACAGCCATTAAAAAGTCGCAAAAAAACAAACAGTAATGACAATTTCCATATACCTACTTAAAAAATCCTTAATGACACGCAACAACTTTCCATTATATATATACAGTATATATATTACCATCTGTATTTTCATTATAATTTTGACATATTTAGAATTGTCATCTGTGGGGTTTTTTTTATCTTTGCATAGGCTAAATAAAGGTATAAAATAGCAAACAAATTGCCGGTGCAACACTGATGTCTTTTGTACTTGATGGTTTTATTTCTTAAGGTGCAGCTGTTATGCACCTTAAAAAATAAAACCATCAAATAAGAAGACATCTGTGTTGCACCGGCAATGTTTTGCTATTTTATACTGTTGTGTCCTGCCTTGGTTGCACCGGATTGTTGTGGTCTGCACAAGCGCAGAGAACTTTCCCCTTTTTTTTTGCTAAGTAACGGGATTTCTACAGTAAATTGGTGCATAAAAGTGTAACTGAATGCATGAAATGAAGTCTTTGACCCCTTAAAATTTCCCTAGTGGAGGACACCCAGACCCAATATGATATAACACCCCCACCCCAATGTCCCATTCTGGCCCATATATACACATATACAGTACAGTATTATTACATTACATTAGACTA
The DNA here is from genome assembly GCA_025617405.1 of Perca schrenkii. Taxonomy (NCBI): domain Eukaryota; kingdom Metazoa; phylum Chordata; class Actinopteri; order Perciformes; family Percidae; genus Perca; species Perca schrenkii. The sequence goes on from CM046807.1 coordinate 229,580, forward strand.
CACCACTGGGACTTGAAAATGACATTGACGTTCCTGGAATAAAGAGACCAAAAAAAAACATTTCCACAGGCCTTTTTGCTTTTCCTTTCGCTGCCTCGTCATCCCTGGCCCAGTTCCCACAATCCTCTCTGGTTTCCAGTCTTTGCTGGTTTCATACCGCGACGTGTTCACAGTCCACGCACCGAGAGACGATCCGATACGTTCGCCGTACTCGGCTCTCCGGGGCCGATATCAGATTAGCCCTGTCAGACGGCTGCTTTATCAGCCGCGCTGTCCGCCTGCCAAACAAATGACAACAGCCCTACATGCCTTCAACCCCCCCCACCCACCACTGTCACCCCTCCCTCTGAGACAAACGACATGTCAGCCCATCTCCCATCCATCCTTCATCCAGCTCATATTGCTGCCAAGGGAAAGATAGTCACACCAAATGCCCTTACAACGCCCGCCAGAGCTGCGAGCACAGAGCATCCCGGGCCTCGCCTCGGCAGCTTTTTGGCAGCGAGGATGTTTACTTCGTAGGACGATAAGTCCTGCTGTTATTGGCCGGAAGAACACACTACTACGTTTAAAGAGCTAAGTAGCTGTACCTGTGAAAAATGTTTACATATTTGTCTTATTGTCAATTTTTCTTTGTTTAAACCGCAAGTTATTGCTAACATTAGCTAAGGTCTGACACACACACACAGACATAGACATACACACACACACACACACTCACAGACACAGATACAGACACACACAGGAACAGACACACACACACACTCAGACACACACAGACACAGGGACAGACACACACACACTCACACAGACACACACACACTCACAGACACAGATACAGACACACACAGGAACAGACACACACACACACTCAGACACAGACACACACAGGGACAGACACACACACACACTCACACTCAGACACACACACACTCACAGACACAGATACAGACACACACACACACACACACACACACACACACATAGAGACAGACACACACACACACTCTCACACACAGGGACAGACACACACACACACACACTCACAGACACAGATACAGACACAGAGACACACACACACACACACACACACATAGAGACAGACACACACACACACTCACACACAGACACAGGGACAGACACACACACACACTCACACTCAGACACAGACACACACACAGACTGACACAGACACACACACACAGTAATTGCTAACATTAGCAAAGGTCTTTAAGCGTTTGACTGGTAACTATTGATTTTGTTTAAATATGTCAAATAATTATTGGTCAGACTATATGACTCGTAAGGTGCACAGCTGTCGGTGCTAAAGACAAATCTCCTTTTTTATGCAAATCTAATGCAACTAGAGCTGTAACTGTACAATTATTTGTCTGAAATAATTGCGAATTAACAAAATAATTGTCTCTTGCAGTCAATTTAAAAAATATATATATTTATTTAAGTGTTGAATGAATCCCAGGATCCATCTTTTGGTTATATATCACTGTCATGTGACCCAGATAATGTAATAACACAAATACACAGCCTATGAAGTAAACTACACCTCTCTCAATGTTACCCCTCCCTTGTCGCTTGTGTTGCTATGAACGTGTACAGGGTCAAGCGCCAACAACTAACTACTAAAACACCTAAAAGTATTTTAAGTGTCTGACAACATCATGGGATGGATCCCTACAGAGATAGACCTTGAAAACCTCTTTAAGACCTTTCTGTTTAACCAGAAACAGCTCTGAAGTCGTTAGCGCTAAACCCACCAGACTCCATTTAAAAAAACAGGACTTTTAGCGTGTATAGAGCCAGCATATTTCCACATGTAAATCAGTAAACTATGTGTTTATGTCAATGAAAACTAGAGTTTTGATGATTGGAAAAGTGGAAAGATGACCCAAAACGGCTTTGTGTGTTTTACGAGGCTAAACTCACTGATTATTTACATGGAGTCTGGTGGGTTTAGCGAACGCAATTGCGCGGATGTTTTTATGTTTATAAAAAGGATCTTACTCTTTGACAGAAAGGTCGATCTCCGTAGAAATCCTTTCCATAATGTTGTCAGACACTCAGAATAATAATCTGAGTCTGTCAGCAGCAAAACAAGCACTTTTGTGAAGGTAAATACAAGCTGGACAATTAATATTAACTCACATTGTAGCTCGTTTCTCTGCTGCTGACTGCAGAGATCTCACTTAATACTGGACCAATGTCAAAGGTTGTTGTTCCCATCAGTCACTTAGACACAAAAACACATACATAGGGTCCAGGAAGTTACCCTTTAAGACCTTAGCTAATGTTAGCAATTAATTGCGGTTAAACAAAGAAACCACCATTACGTAAAGCAATTGACAATTAGAGAATTATGTAATAATTATTGCGGACCTAAATGCAACCACAATAAAGTAATCTGAATGCAAATAAATAAGTGTGAGCACCAGTGGTTTGTGTGCTTCTGTAAATCACTTTTTTCTGCTTTTTTTTTGATTGACAACATTTTTGGAATAAAATCCTTTGTGGAAAAACGTCAAACGCTGAGCGTATCTCACCTGACTGAAAGCCACTTTCTGAGGCCAGAGGTGCTTGTCTCCGACGCTGATCTCCAATCAGCGCTAATGCTTGTCAAGTATCCTCAACATCCGCCCACTTCCAGGCAATTAAAGAGCAGCCAGAGCATTCACACTAAGGGCCCCAATTATAGCAGAGAGGGGCTGTGGGTGAGATCAATTATGATGATGATGGCAGCCTGCTTTTCTTTTGCAAAATCTCACTATTTCTGCCTTCTCCGCCCTCACCATGACACCCTTTTTCTGAAGTGCCATTCACTTTTTCTGACGCTTTTTTTAAATTCATGGCCAATAAACCTAATTTAAATGACATTATTCCTAATTTTTGTGTTAAAAAAAAGCAGAAATTATGAATTATTTTGACTAAAAGCTAAGATCAGACGATGTTGAGTGAATCACAGACTGGCTTATGTCAAAGTTTGGTCAGGATACTATAAAATGCTTTAAGATGCTATAAAATTTAATAAAAACACCCAAAATGCAATGAAAGTTACTTCAGACTTCAGATACAGTATTAGGGGACCACTAAGGTCTATCTAAAAGAGACTTCAGATACAGTATTAGGGGACCACTAAGGTCTATATAAAAGAGACTTCAGATACAGTATTAGGGGACCACTAAGGTCTATATAAAAGAGACTTCAGATACAGTATTAGGGGACCACTAAGGTCTATATAAAAGAGACTTCAGATACAGTATTAGGGGACCACTAAGGTCTATATAAAAGAGACTTCAGATACAGTATTAGGGGACCACTAAGGTCTATATAAAAGCATCCAAACACCACCATGTCATAGGACCTTTAAGATGCTTAGCAAAGAACGCCTGCGGGCACTGTGGTTCGACAGCAGAGAGAGTAAAGATGTGGGAGAGGGAACTTAAACACAACACAATGAAAACTACCAGGGGCTAAAGAAACCCACACATACTTCTGCTCTCACGTGACAACCTCCTGACTTCCACGTTGAAACTGTGGTGAAGGATCACACAGACCGAAGAAATTCTACGTTTCTGATAGTAGCTCAGGCTTTACCTGCCTCTGGAACATATTACAACCTGTCAACCAGTGGTGTAGTCTGCATGAATAACCAGGTATACACAGTATACCCCACTAAGAAAGCCCCAGGATTTCCATATACCCTTTTAAAAATGCCCAATGACACGCAACAACATACTTTCCATTATATTTTTGATATATTTTGAATTGTCATCTGTGTTTTTCTTCTTCATATACGCTACATAAAGGTATTTTCACCGTAAATTGGTGCATTCTGGCCAATATACAGTACAGTATACCCACTACATTACATTACACTACACCACTGCTGTCGACTTTTTCTACTATCCCTGAATGCATTTCTAGTGTAGCGAAAAGGTTTGGCAATGCCAGACCTGAAGTCAGTCCCTCCAGAAAAACGATCGCATAATTTAACGCATAATCAGCCAAAGTCCACATAAAATACGCGGCACTTTCGCCACATAAATTGCCAATTTCAGTGCAAAATATTGCAAAATATTGCTTGGATGATGTCATAATCACCGCATTTTCGTTGCCAAAATGCATCACTTTTTTTTCTCTTTTTCATCAAACACCAGTTTTTGCAAGTTCCCGCAATTTCATCGCAAAAAATTGCATAATTATCCGGCATACTCCATCGCATTTTTTGAGAAAACGTGCCGCATAATTAAGGATTTTTGCGCGCAACAATCACAAAAAAACTCGCATTTTTCTGGAAGGACTGAGAAGTAATGAATAGCAGCCGTCATTTTTAAGTACATGTTAAAAAGTAAAGTATTGGTTTTCATGGATTTAGTGACAGATGTTTGAACCACATCCTATATAAAATACCTGTAAACTCCACCGTTACCACTTAATATAGGTCCCTCCTCTGCTGAGACATCACTTGTGATTATTTAGAAAGCTTCTCTCGCTGTCGAGCTGCAGATCTCGTGTCTTCTCGTCTAATTTTACTTTACCGCTTAAAGGGATAAGCCACCGTTTGTTGAAATAGTTCTTATCACGGTCTCCCCTGGCTGTAGATAGGTGGGCCAACGCATTTTTTGCCTCAGTGCAAGTAATTAGTTTTTTGTCTTTTGTCGGCTCACTTTTACTCACAACATGCTAACCGGCAACATAAGATTCCATTCACTACGCTAAGCTAACTAGCGCTGGTCCCCCTATCTACAGCTATAGGGGAGACCGTGATAAGCCCTATTTCTAGCCCTATAATGCCCCTTCAATTGTGATATTCAAAGCCAGGCTCAAAACTTGGCATTTTAATTGTCTTAAACTGCTATGTTTGAAATTAAGTGTTTGTCTGTCGATGTTCTTTTTAGCCTAAATCACTGATTTGTACGTGTATTTTATTTTTATTTGTATTTTATTACCCTGTGGCTAATGCACTATGTACAGCACTTTGGTCAGCGTGAGCGGTTTTTAAATGTGCTATAGAAATAAAGTTTACTTACTTACTTACTTACTTAACAAACGGTGGCGTATCCCTTTAATATAGGTCCCTCCTCTGCTGAGACATCACTTGTGATTATTTAGAAAGCTTCTCTCGCTGTCAAGCTGCAGATCTCGTGTCTTCTCGTCTCATTTTCTCCTTTCAAATCGACCACACAACTGGCATGTTTTTTCATTTTTGTACCTGCTTTTCCCTCATAGTATCCTGGATGCATGAAATAACTGGCCTTTAAAAATAAACCTATGCCTGCCTCTATGGGAATTTAACATAGGGGTGTACTTACTTTTGCCCCGTGTGTTTTAAGGAAGAACATTTATTTATTTACTATACATTATTCATTCACAAAGAAAATTGGTGTGCTTAAAGGTTGGATTTTT
>CM046807.1:240000-332500 GCA_025617405.1 Perca schrenkii
GAGAAGTTAGTTAGGAGAAGTTAACCGTAGCCTACTATGTTAACCCACATCTCCATCTTTTCCTGAAGCTAACCAGTTAGTTTTGTTGCCTAAACAGGTTTTACACTGTACGGGCAACGATTGCTCGTGTTGTTGGACATTCGTAGGATAACGCACGGAAATTTGTCTACAGCCTTTCGTAAGATATCATACGGACCGTTCTCTGAGGATATGTCGAACAAACAAAAGCCCCTCCAGACACAAGATACAATGAAAGGAAATGTTATAAACTGGGTGTGGTTTGTGAAAAAGGTTTTTTGATTATGCATAACAGAACAAAACATGCAGGAATTGAATCCCCCTTCCAACACCAGAATGGATATAGAGCCACTCGGCTGCCAAAACTTGTTTACGAACTTCAATATCCGACGGAAAGTAATCTTAAAATGTAATAGCACAACGTGATGTCAACATAAAACACAGCGCTTTCGAGCCGGAGAGCAGAGTTCACTTTGCAGTGAAAACTAAATACTTTCACCCACGAAACGCTCATTTGTTCCTCGGTTTCCTTAAACCCAATCCACCATCTTTTTCCCTAAACTTAACCAGTCGTTTTGGTTACTAAACTTAACTGTTATTGTCGCCGCATTACGCTTACTTTTTCTGGCTAAACTCCACTACCATCCACGGCCCCTGAAAGGACCGTCATCTGGCGGAGCTCTGTAGCCGGCTCGCAGTCACCTATTGGCGGCTAAACAACCACCGCTGGTAGCTGGTGTCCCAGAGCCCTGTAGCCGGCTCGCAGTCACCCATTGGTGGCTAAACAACTGCTCCTTGTAGCCGGCATCCCGGAGCTCTGTGGCCAGATCGCAGTCACCTATTGGCGGCTAAACAACTGCTCCTTGTAGCCGGCATCCCAGAGCTCTGCAGCCAGATCGCAGTCACCTATTGGCGGCTAAACAACCGCCAATGGTAGCCGGCATCCCGGAGCTCTGTAGCCGGCTCGCAGTCACCTATTGGCGGCTAAACAACCACCGCTGGTGGCCGGCATCCCAGAGCTCTGTGACCAGATCACAGTCAAGTATTGGCGGCTAAACAACCGCCACTCTTAGCCGGCATCCCGGAGCTCTGTAGCCAGATTGCAGTCACCTATTGGCGGCTAAACAACCACCGCTGGTAGCCGCTGTCCCGGAGCTCTGTAGCAGCCAAATACAACCAGCGACTGCTGCTCAGATTCGATCGTCCCACTAGAGACTGTTCGTGCTACAGCACTTTACTTAGTTTAAAATACTTCTATTTTAGGTATAACTTGGTGTATTGGTGAAGTAGCATTGATCACTTTGAGGAGGGGTACATTTTGTCCCCACATACATTTTGTTTGAAATTCAGCAGAGAAATTCCACCCGGGAAATCGCACCCTGGATATAAATGTAGAGCTGATTGGCCCGCTCTGACTGACCATCCAAGCTGAAAGTGCACCCTCTGTTTTTAATATTAATAAATGTTAATGAATTCTGAAGCATATGAGAGACTCAAGTAAATGAATAAAATGTGCAAATCAAATGCAGCATGTAGACTGTAGCTGTAGGCAGTAATATCTGATATCTGATTAAAGCTCTGTGGCAGCAGCTCTTTCAATAAAATTAACTAAATACTTTATATAACATATTTGCATGACTGGTGTTTTTCTCATACTAGTTCTTCTGATAATGTTTGTAATTCTATGTGCACGCGGCTGCTAGTTGGTGTTGTGTGATGATGAGTGTGCAGTCGGGTTGATTAATGTACAAATACAACCGTGTCTGTTCTTGGAAGTGAAATTAAAAGATTGAGAGGGACACACACGCATTAAAGCTGCCATGGCAACACAGATCGACTGGCAGTCTGTACAGAAAGAAGAAGCCTACGAAACACACATATATAGCTCGGACTTACATCCAATCTTCAATCAATCACTTGTGTACACACTCACATATTCCCTTGATACATCCATCCTTCTCCTTTACACACTCATATGTTCCCTATGTACACTTAATAGTTCCCTCATCTCAGCCTGGGACATGTAGTTCTGGGAATATCGAAGACATCCTTCACTGATTTCACTTGGTAACAAACGTGCAACACAAGAAAAGTAGCTGTGACTTCAGGTCAGCACTACAGCTAACCGCCTTGGAATAATGCATGTCACAAGAAAGGTGGTTTCTCCTCTTCTTCCCATTCTGTCAACATTACATGACCGCAGCATACAGTACACTTACTTCTAATTGTTACTATGAATGTGCATGCAGGGATCCCCATTAAAGCTCTCTAAAAAGACATGCACTCACACACACATTTGTTCCCTACATGACATGCACTCATTAGGGTAATGTATTCATATACATGTACACTCATGCAATCAAACATACACACACACGCCTTCTGTTGGCAGTTCCTTTTATATAGTTTACACACATGCTCCTCTAAAACACCCATTTGCTTCATAAATACACATCTACAACCATTCACTCTAATAGAAGCACAGCTCTCTGCAAACTCATTTGTTATTTACACCGTGATCCACACCAACATGTCTCCCGACAGCAACATAAAGTGCCTCAGCGAAATGTCTGAATGTGGACTGACCCGCTGGATGACACTCATACTACTCTTGGCACCCATTTGCTCCCAAAATACACATATGCAATTATTCACTCGCTCTCTATATAGAAGCACACTTGTGTCTGTCCGGCAGTGACGGACTGGCATCAAAAAAAAATCCAACCACACCAACCTCACCCAAACATTGAGAGAAAAAGCCCAAAAAACCATTCAGAGTAGAGGTGTGAATCTTCACTGATCTCCCGATTTGATTCGATTATGATTATCATGTCAGCGATTCAATTTGATTCGATATCTTGATGCATCACGATACATGCGTCAAATACATTTTTCTCTAATACTAAATACATTGGATACATAAAACTATACAGCACTGAGCACAAGGCACTTCCTGAATGTGCAAAACATACCTGAATATGTTAAACAGAAATGTTGTCAGGCCTACATTAAATTGTAAACAGAAATAAGTGATTATGAGCCTGCCAATTATCGATGCAGCATTGTCCATGTCCACGATTCCATGCATCGATTATTTGATTAATTTCAACACCTGCAATGAATTCAACACCAACCTGAATGCAAAAATGTTGAACACACACTGAAAGGACACGCATTACTATCGCTACAGTTGGTCACATGTGCCAACGACAATTAAGCAATGGTCAACCTCTGGGTAGTACGTGCATTGAGTGTCCATAACAGAGTTTTGAAATTAGTAACTCTGCCTACCGAGAGAAACCCTCCCACGCAGCTCGCTGCACTACAATCTTGAATATTTTTAGCTGCATGCATGAAATAACTTAGCAAAATAAACCGAAGACAGATTATTGTTATTATCAGTAGTGGCCCATAGAGGGCACCCTGACTCCGCCAGATGGATCGCTTCGCATTTGTTCTTTCTAAGTTGGATAAAACTTGCTGCGATAGCTACGCTCATCTCATCTGTGGAAGCCGCCACGTTGTTTAGACTGAACAGTCGCTTCTCGTTGGCGTCACACCTAAACCCGCCTCAAAACCAACGCTGATTGGTCGGTCGTTTGGAGAACAGCTCCAAATTTTCTCTATCTCAAGATGCCAGACTGATCTGGGAGTGAAAAACTGGAGTTGCGAGATCAGGACGGTATCTAAACATCTTATTTTATTCTCAACATTCTATAACTTGTACTTAAGTTTTATCTGAACTATCTATACTATCTATATAACTTGTACTTAAGTTTTATCTGAACTATCTATACTATCTATATAACTTGTACTTAAGTTTTTGGTAACAAAGAAATCCAAATGAACTTTACCAGACTTACACAGGAAACATCTGGAATGCGTTATCAGTGGGGCCCCCAAAAACAGAGAGGTCTTTGTTGGACATGCGCCAAATACTATTGGTCAAACTATTGTTCCCTCCCCTATCTATGATACATGGTTATAGATATATATGGTTTTCAAACAAAGAAAGACAGAGTGACCATTTTGAGAATTGGGAAACTGTCGTCTCTCCGAGCTCCTGCAGAAGCTTGTAAATTGATGCTGAACTCTTTGATGTAAATAAACTTTTATAACCAAGAACAGTGTCAGCGGATTCCTCTCCATACAACATCACACCATCGCTACTAAATACACCACACATGTTATGTATCTGCTCAGCGTACACACACACGGAGGTGTGAGCGCGGTCCTGGTTCAGCGGATGGAGTGACTGTGGACCGACCTGCTGGATGAAGGTGTGAGCCCCGTGGGGGCTGAGCAGCAGGATGGCTCTGCGTAGCGTGTCTCTGTAGCGGTTCAGCTCCTCGGTCCTCATGGTGGTGAACAGGTTGGTGAAGACTTTACTGATGTTCCTGTCCACTCGCTGCAAGGCCACGTCCACGCCCTGCCGGGACGTCTGGTCCAGGAAGCCCTGCAGCCCGCGGATGTCTGGAGCAACGGATGGGGGAGATGAAGAAAAAGAGGGCAGAGAGTCAAATATATATATCAACGCAAATGGGTTATATAACTGCGGAGGGAAACGTTGGAGATGCAGGACAGAAAGAAGGCAGAGAAACGACCCGAAACGATGCAAATATCAGAAAACAGTACAATAAACTTCAGCAAAAATATCACGGTTTCACGGTATTGCTGTGTTGCAGTTACAGCTTTTAATATGGATTATTCTGAAAGCAACAAGTGTTTTTTCTTCCATTGAACACAATGTATTTTATTTTTAAGGTCCCATGACATGGTGCTCTTTGGATGCTTTTATATAGACCTTAGTGGTCCCCTAATACTGTCTCTGAAGTCTCTTTTATATAGACCTTAGTGGTCCCCTAATACTGTATCTGAAGTCTCTTTTATATAGGCCTTAGTGGTCCCCTAATACTGTATCTGGAGTCTCTTTTATATAGACCTTAGTGGTCCCCTAATACTGTATCTGAAGTCTCTTTTATATAGGCCTTAGTGGTCCCCTAATACTGTATCTGAAGTCTCTTTTATATAGACCTTAGTGGTCCTCTAATACTGTATCTGAAGTCTCTTTTATATAGACCTTAGTGGTCCCCTAATACTGTATCTGAAGTCTCTTTTATATAGACCTTAGTGGTCCCCTAATACTGTATCTGAAGTCTCTTTTATATAGACCTTAGTGGTCCCCTAATACTGTATCTGAAGTCTCTTTTATATAGACCTTAGTGGTCCCCTAATATTGTATCTGAAGTCTCTTTTATATAGACCTTAGTGGTCCTCTAATACTGTATCTGAAGTCTCTTTTATATAGACCTTAGTGGTCCCCTAATACTGTATCTGAAGTCTCTTTTATATAGACCTTAGTGGTCCCCTAATACTGTATCAGAGCAGGATACCCAGGGCTCGGTTTACACCTATCACCATTTCTAGCCACTGGGGGGAGCACTTAGACGTACTGGAGTAACTGCGGCTGACAGTGAAGGAGACTGTCCTGGTGCTCCGTGCATTTGGATTGGAGATCGAGTTGTTTAGGTAGAGATTGTGTGTGAAGCCGAACAACTTTGGCGAGAGTATTTCTCCAGAGAGAAGTGCGACTGAATCATCTGACTAGCTGACACTTATTGGCGGTTGTCAGTGATGGAGTGCTAAGTGAAAAACTAAAATGTAAACGGAGTCAGTGCAACCATGAGTGCTTTAATTTGTGTTAGAAGAGCTCATTCTCACACTTATAATTCATTCATCAGCCTGACAATATTTACTCCAAAATAGGCATTGCATTTATGTCACAAAGATTAATGTCAGCATGTGTTTTTTGCATAAATAACGTCGCCTGTAGATTTCATTTAAATGGCGTCGCCCTCCGTCGTAGTGAAAGATAATATCCAGCTAGATTGACACAGCTATCAACATACTGTAGATCATAATGAAAAGCAAAAGAAATAATAACTCAATGTGTGGAAGGTGAAAACTGTCTGATGTTTTCTTATTTATGCTTGTCCCGCAGCATGAGGCTTGATCGGTCCGTGATGGCGGATGTAAAGCCTCTCGCGGGCCTTTGATTGGCTCCATTTCCAGGCCTGCAGGGGAGCAGGAACAGAGCACAGCGAGCCCTGCATTTGCATCTTATACGCCCCATGCATGGGCGTCGCGGTTTGAGTTAAATTATACATCGGCCCTGTTAGTATCAGACCAGTTGATGTGCGAAGAGGCTGCATGTATTATTCCTATGAGACGTACAGCACATCATTACTTCCTCTGATCAGCCTGCATCATCAGGGAGAAAATACTTGATTAGTTGTGTTAACCCTTGTGTTGTCTTTGCGTGGACCATGCAACCTTTTGTTTTTCAAACGTTTTTGTAATGTTCGCAATGTTCTTGTCCGTTTCTTTCAATTTTTTTGGTGATTTTTTTCTGTGCCTTTTCCTACTTTTTTTGAAGCTTTTTCCGTCATTTTTGTCACTTTTTTTTAACGTTGTTTTCTAATTTTTTTGCTGCAAATGTTATAAAATTGAATAAAACACCCAAATTCAATATAAGTAGTGGACTGATCATTTATTTTACTTGTGAAGAGCGTAGAATATATATAGAAACGTTTTGAAAGTGGGTCAAATTTGACCCGAGGAAAACAAGAGGGTTAATATGCGCCAGAGTCTGCATTAATATCATATTAGTCTCGCATTGGATGGAAGAAGAACGTGCTCTGGTTTATTGCCATTTCTTTAAACCAATCACAATCATCGTGGGTGGGGCTAAGCTCCGGACGGAGCCATGGTGCCTCTTCTAAATAGTCTCAGGAAGGAACTGGTTTTGGTGGACCGTGTGTACGTTCAAAAGTAGTTTTAGTTGTGCAACAGAAAACTCCGATTGGACAGATAGTCTAGCTAGCTGTCTGGATTTACCCTGCAGAGATCTGAGGAGCAGTTAACCATAGTCCTCACAAATCAGCTGGAGGTTAGAACGCCAACACAGAGACAGAGGAAGGGGACGCACATCTGGCCGAATTTCTTGCGGCACCAGAGCAATCCTGGAAATGATCCTGATTACGGTTATGAGGCTTGCTAGGTGCTGTTTCCTGTTTGTCCAAATTAATCCTTTCTGCTGCTAATAGGTACAGAAGAGTGTGTGTGTGTGTGTGTGTTTGTGTCTGTCGCAGTGCTTTCCTCCATCTTTCCTGCCCATTATTTAGCAGACTGTAAAAGGTTAGAGCAGGTGTGTGTGTTTTATGGATATGCACACACACACACACACACACACACACACACACACACACACACACACACACACACACACACACACACACACACACACACACACACACACACACACACACACACACACACACACACAGCAGTAAGTGCGTGTTCCCAAAGTAAATGTCACACCCGTCATTGACGATGTGGATAAAAAGGCTCAATTATCCCTCGTCACAAACACACACCGTCATCTCTCTCTCTCTCTCTATTTCTTTCCCTTCCTATAGTTAGTAATTAAAATGTCCTTTTCCAACAGTCTCTAAAGTGATAAATGAACTGAGCTGTCAGGGAAACGCCTCCCACTACATCACACATTTTCATTTATTTTCTGCGTTTGATTTCGGCGTCACGGTTCAGGGAATCTACTTCACTAGTGTTCACGTAAATGCAACAGTACAGAACACACAGCAAGGCTTTTTCACACTCCACACAAGGTGCTGCTTTCAATTAATTCACGGTTGGATTTCCTCCTTTTAAATAAGGAGGGATTTCCTCAAAAGCCACTGTCTTCTCTGTGGGAAAGAAAGCATTTAAAACTTCAACAAATTACGTGAGAAACACGGTGTCACATTCCATCAGATTATTTCCAGCTGGTGGTTCATCTTTGTAGAGAGACCACGGTAGAGAGTAGCATCTAGAGAGACAGCAGTAGAGAGTAGTATGAAGAGAGTAGTATGTAGAGAGTAGTATGTAGAGAGACAGCAGTAGAGAGTAGTATGTAGAGAGTAGTATGTAGAGAGACCACGGTAGAGAGTAGCATCTAGAGAGACAGCAGTAGAGAGTAGTATGAAGAGAGTAGTATGTAGAGAGTAGTATGTAGAGAGACAGCAGTAGAGAGTAGTATGTAGAGAGTAGTATGTAGAGAGTAGTATGTAGAGAGACCACGGTAGAGAGTAGCATCTAGAGAGACAGCAGTAGAGAGTAGTATGTAGAGAGTAGTATGTAGAGAGTAGTATGTAGAGAGACAGCAGTAGAGAGTAGTATGTAGAGAGTAGTATGTAGAGAGTAGTATGTAGAGAGACAGCAGTAGAGAGTAGTATGTAGAGAGTAGTATGTAGAGAGTAGTATGTAGAGAGACAGCAGTAGAGAGTAGTATGAAGAGAGTAGTATGTAGAGAGTAGTATGTAGAGAGACAGCAGTAGAGAGTAGTATGTATAGAGTAGTATGTAGAGAGTAGTATGTAGAGAGACAGCAGTAGAGAGTAGTATGTAGAGAGACAACGGTAGAGCGTAGTATGTATAGAGTAGTAAGTATAGAGACAGCAGTAGAGAGTAGTATGAAGAGAGTAGTATGTAGAGAGTAGTATGTAGAGAGACAGCAGTAGAGAGTAGTATGAAGAGAGTAGTATGTAGAGAGTAGTATGTAGAGAGACAGCAGTAGAGAGTAGTATGTATAGAGTAGTAAGTATAGTGACAGCAGTAGAGAGTAGTATGTAGAGAGTAGTATGTAGAGAGACAGCAGTAGAGAGTAGTATGAAGAGAGTAGTATGTAGAGAGTAGTATGTAGAGAGACAGCAGTAGAGAGTAGTATGTAGAGAGTAGTATGTAGAGAGACAGCAGTAGAGAGTAGTATGTATAGAGTAGTAAGTATAGAGACAGCAGTAGAGAGTAGTATGTACAGATTAGTATGTATAGAAACAACAGTAGAGAGTAGTATGTATAGAGTACTATGTAGAGAGACAACAGTAGATTATAGATCATTGCACACTATTCACCTAATGTATAAATATTAGATACTAAAAGACCAAAATAAAGGCTTTTTAAAATACTGTAAACCAATTCAAGTTCTCAAGTTTTGAACTGTCTAATCCATAATAATCTTATTTATATTTGAAATGAACATCTACACAGAAGAGAGGATGAAACTTGAGCTTAAACTGAGCCGTTATTTCATAGGACTCTGGTTGATATTTCTTTTCCGAAGGCATATGTTTGGCCAGTTGTGTAGTCAACAAAGTACTGTCATTTCCTGCCTCAAAGTTCATTTTTAATAACTCTCAGCTGGCCTTTACTTTGCCATTATAATTTTGTGCTTGCAAATCAATAATAAAACCTGTGAGAGCTTTGAAATTGCAGAGGACACTTGACAATTGTTATGTTCTACTGTTCCTCCTCAATAATCACTGCGCTGTCATTTTTCTGAACATTATAGCCCGAGATTCCAACAGAAGCAAAGTGGCAACAGAAGCAAAGCCAGGACCAAGAACAGATACCCGGAGGCGGTGCAACCTGACGTCCACTCCGAGTCCGAGTTTAAACATTTAGCACAGAGCTTCATGCAGAGTGACTCACAGTAAGTGCAACAGAAGGAGACTGTCACTTCCTGTGAGGCACCGTATGACCACAAGCAGCCCGAGTTTAAAAGAACAAGTCCAGAGCTTTAGTGGTTACAGAGGCAGGACAGCGAGCTAATGGCCTCTGGTCCGCTATTTTATTCCCGAATAACAGCTGTTTAGGTGAGCAATGCGTCCTCAGTTCAATTTCGTTTATAGTGTCTAATCATAACATAGAGTAGATCTAGACCATCCATCCATCGTCGTCCGCTTATCCAGTCTTGGGTCTAGGGCTGCCACCTCTTAGTTTTGGTCTTAGTCGACTAAGATTTCTTTAGTCGACTAGTCATTTTTTAGAAACTTCTGAGCACATTTATGGTAAACACAAGATTTAAAGTGGTGCTTTTGCAGGATTAATTGTGGAGAAACTCAGTTTTACAGATGGTTAATTAACTACATTTATATTGTGCTTTTCTAGTCTTAACCACCTCTCAAAGAGCACAGCTCTGTCGATTAAATCAACTAATCGATTAGTCGACAAAATTGTATAAGTGTTAGTCGACTAAGAATTTCTTTAGTCGAGGACAGCCCTACTCGGGTCGCGGGGGAAACAGCTCCAGGACCCCAAACTTCCCTTTCCCGAGCCACATTAACCAGCGCTGACTTGGGGGATCCCGAGGCGTTCCCAGGCCAGGTTGGAGATATAATCCCTCCACCTAGTCCTGGGTCTTCCCCAGGGCCTCCTCCCAGCTGGACGTTGCCTGAAGCTCGATGTTGTTTTAAGCCCTCAACGTCGACTTCAAGGCACCTAACCCTTGCCTAACCCTAGATGCCTTCCATGCAGCGCTGCCTGAAAGACGACGTTGGGGGCTTAAAACACCAAACAACGTGCCTGGAACATCTCCCTAGGGAGGCGCCCATGGGGCATCCTTACCAGACGCTCAAACCACTTCAACTGCCTCCTGGGTCATGACCGAAATAACAAGATCCAGGGCCAACTTTTGCAGAGCAGTAGCCAATAAGAGGGCAGACTCTCGAACGTGCCTCCAATACAGTATATTCTCTCGTGTATACATGCTATACGTGCAAACTAAAATATCGTGATTTCTCTATAGCCTACTTTACGATACGTCTCTGTATGACTACAAATATGTTAACAGCTATCTTGGCAAAAGGTTGTCCAGGCAGTTGGTACTCCTGGTGTGTTTTTACATATATATTTGGTTCAGTAGTAGTAACATTGTAGTATCGTTAGCATTGTAGCAATTACAACTAGCTTATTGATAAACCAAACACAACATTTTAAGCAGCAAAGTGTGTGACTGGAGTAGAAAACGTACCAAACAGTTGTGTTAGGCCAGATAGAAAATGATAGAAAACGTATTTCAACACCAACAACTCATTGTCTGCAAAACGTGTACACTGTCGGCATCATGTTGTGGTGAGACAACTCCGCTTGAAATCTGCTGCTTGTGGCCGAGACAGCTGAGTTGCAGTTGAAAGACTCTGCCTGTGGCAACCCAGCGTTAGAAATAGGGTGAGACGCTCAGTCATCCGCGAGGAACTCAAACTAGAGCTGCTGATCCTTTTGTGTCGAAAAGAGCCAGTTGAGATGGTTTGGGCATCTGGTAAGTTATGTCTACAACACACTCTGTAATTTACAGATTACAGAGAACAATTCCTAAGAGGAAGCAATTGGTGCTAGCCTGACAAGCCAGACCCACATCCAGATGTTGGGTCTGGGAACTCCCCATTGGCAGGGCTCAATCAGAGGGGCGGGATAAACGGTTGTCTTTCAGATTCCCTCTGCACGTAATAGGATAGCGCTCCAACCAATGAGAGCAACGCTACCTGATAGTTGTTGAACACATCTTCCTTTTTTAAGAAGGACTTCAGAGCCGTTCTTTGTTCTTTTCTCAAAGAAAAGCTGAACTCCAAGTCTTCCAGAAGACCGCTGTTCACCAGCAGCAGCAGCAGCAGCCATAAGCCCCGCCTACCGACTCTATACACGATGTGATTGGCCTGACCAGAGTTTGGTTTTTCCAGCTCGCAAGCAAACGGAGAGTTGCTAGACTCAAATCAATTAAATTTTATTTATAGTATCAGATCATAACAAGAGTTATCTCGAGACACTTTACAGATAGAGTGGATCTAGACCATACTCTATAATTTACAAAGCCCCAACAATTCCAGTAATTCCCCCCAAGAGCAAGCATTAGCAGTGGCTAATGCAACAGTGGCGAGGAAAAACTCCCTTTTAGGAAGAAACCTCGGCAGACCCAGGCTCTACTACTGAGTTAAGTTGATAAAAAGATGGTGGTTTGCGTTCAAATCAGACTTTACTTAACTTCCTGAAGGTTACCACGTGACGCAGATCGAGACGTAGCTCTGTTTGTTCCATGAACTATTTCCTTTTCTTTTATAACGGGACATGTACAGGTCCTATCCTCTGACCAATCGGCTAACCCTAACCACTCGAGGTCAATGCCTAACCCCAACCAATCGAGCTGCTATTGAAGGGCTATTGTCTTGGCGTGGCCATAGTAGGATTCGTAAATTCGCTAGCAGGACATTGGGTTCTCTTATACTTCCTGCTTAGCTCCCGTCATTACTACTAAGGCCACTAGAGGGCGCCGCCACTACAAACCTAAATATAGGTCAGAATGATTCTGGAACAAGTGACGTCTGGGAGCGTTTTATGGAGGACAGTCTCGTGTTGAATGTGAGATGCAGAACAATGTGAGGAGTCAGTGGTTTACATTTTCAGACAACTCTGACACATTCAGGGTGTCTGGATTTGTAGGACAGGACAGTGTTGAACAGCCTGAACCAAAACTGTCAGTTTTCATGTTCCTGAAAAAGCAAATCAAATAAGCCCCAAATATGGAAATCAAACGTTAACTCTGTGTGCAGGTTTTAAAACCAGTGGCTGTCGTGGGGTAAGGAACTACAGAGTACGGTATGCAGGGCTGCAACCAACAATTATTTTCATGGTGGATTAATGTGTGGATTACTTTTCCGGATTAATGGATTAGTTGTTTGGTCTCTAAAATGTCAGAAACTGGTGAAAAATGTGGATCAGTGTTTCCCAAAGTCCCAAGATGACCTCAAATGTCTTGGTTTGTCCACAGCTCAAATATATTCAGTGTACTGTCACAGAGGAGAGAAGAAACTAGAACATATTCACATTTAAAACACTGCAAAGACAGAATTTTGACTAAAAAATATAAAATATACAAAAAATCGACAACTTCTCAGTCCCTCCCCTCTTTCCGCTAAAGCCCAAAACGGTCTCCTAAGCCCCTCCCCCCACAAGGGAGAATGAATGTGTGTGCATGAGCAGTGATTGACACATAGTCAGACACCCCCCCTGGCCCTGATTGGTGCATCTGAACAGTTAGACACTCCCCCTGGCCCTGATTGGTGCATCTGAACAGTTAGACACTCCCCCTGGCTCTGCTTGGTGCATCTGAACAGTTAGACACTCCCCCCTGGCCCTTATTGGTGCATCTGAACAGTTAGACACTCCCCCTGGCCCTGATTGGTGCATCTGAACAGTTAGACACTCCCCCTGGCTCTGCTTGGTGCATCTGAACAGTTAGACACTCCCCCCTGGCCCTTATTGGTGCATCTGAACAGTTAGACACTCCCCCTGGCTCTGATTGGTGCATCTGAACAGGGAGCTGTAGATTTTTCGCAAATTGCACTACAGGCTGTAGGTGGAGCCAGAGGAGCTGGATTTCATGTAGTTCTACTGGAACATAGGGTCAGTTTCAGCAAATATGACAGTTTTTTAAGTCTTACCTACTGCACCTTTAATTCCGAACCCTGTCTGCAATCCACTCATATTTTCATGTTGTGTGAATCTAAATGAAATCGGAGGCATTTTCTGCAGCCGGCGGTCTACCTGCCAGCTTCGAGTGACTTCAGAGGCGAGATTAGTGTGACTCTGATGGAAAGAGATAAGTGCTGGCTTTTCTGCCGGGAGAGGAGTGCGTCCCCCCGCGGCGCCTTGCTCAAAGTGAGTCTGGAGAAAGTGATGAGAAGCTGTGTGGCCGGCGAGGAGCTCGGCATATTGCTTTTCAAGTCCCCTCGCTTGTGTTGTTGCCGAGCTTCAGCTTGAGAAAAGGAGGGATTATTTTTCTCTAGCAGATTTCTTGAGAGGAGTGATGGCAGTCACACTGAGAGCAGGATGGATGAAAGAAATACAGAGGGAACGGTAGATGGGGAGAGATTGGGAGTGGTGCACAGATGCATAATGTGATACCAAGGGCGTAACTTTGGGTTTAACATTGGGGAGGGGTTGAGATATCCAACTATCTAGGGAGGACCCGGGATATGTCTATGTACTGAAAAAAAGCGACATAAAAATCATTTTTCAGCCCCAATTTTCAAAAAATTGTCAGAAAATAAACTGGATAAAAGACAGAAACGTCAAAAGGTGACAAATGTCGGAAAAAGAGGCAAAAACTTCCAAAAAAGTGCTCTTGACTAAGAAAGAATAAATAAAAACAAGCCGACAAAAACATCCACAAAAATGTCCCAAAAAAACATTGAAAAAGGCGACATAAACGTCGAACGAAATTGCCAAAAATAACTCAAAAAAGGCGAACATGTCCAAAAGAACCTTGAAAGAGGCGACAAAAACGTTGAAAAAAGTGCCATTGACCTAGAAGAAAATAAATAAAAACAAGGTGACAAAATAACATTGAAAAAGGCGACATAAACGTTAAAAAAGTTGTCCAAAAAAACATTGAAAAAGGCGAAAGAAATTGCCAAGAATAACTCAAAAAGGCGAACAACACGTCCAAAAAACCTTGAAAGAGGCGACAAAAATGGTGAAAAAAGCTAGAAAAACATTGAAAAGGAACAAAAGATTTGTAAAAAAAGCCCAGTTTTGATTATTGGGGGGGGGTTGTAAATTACACGTTTGATACTAAAACTAAAACTCTCATTACATCATTGCACTGTTATGCTACTGGCACACTGGTTACTAGCCTATATATATTGTGTGTGTGTGTGTGTGTGTGTGTGTGTGTGTGAGAGAGAGAGAGAGTTAGTGAGTGTGTATGAGAGTCTGTGTGTGTGTACCTCACACATTACAATATTGCACTATTATGCTACTTGCACAATGGTTACTGCGCGTGAGTGTGTGTAAGTGAGTGATTGAGTGTGTCTGTGTATGTCTGTGTGAGTGTGAGAGTGTGTGTGTGTGTGTGTGTGTGTGTGTGTGTCTGAATGTTGGTGTGTGTGTAAGTGGGTGAGTGTGTGTGAGAGTGTGTCTGAACGTTGGTGTGTGTGTAAGTGGGAGAGTGTGTGTGTGTCTGTGTGAGTGTGTGTGTGTGTGTGTTCGTGTGTGTGCCTGTGTATGAGAGTGTGTATGTGAGTGTGTGTTTGTGTGTGTACCTATTTTATTTTGGTCATATATAGCCTACTATATATGTAGATTGTACATTTAGATTGGTGCATAGACTATTGTATAATATCTTCCATGTCATCGCGTCATGATTTATGTAAAGCCACAATGCAGTTGAGTTCTTTTCTAAGTCGAGCCCCATCTAGTTCCATTATATTGGAGAGAAAGCAGACATCTAGATTCATAATTAGCTCTAAAGGTAAGAGGAACCATGTGTATTCTTGCCTTAGGCGTGAGCTGTCTCTTTAAATGTGGCTTGAGATGCTCGCCCACACTCTTAATTAATTAGGAGACGTTGCACTTGTCCTTGTTTACAGTATCAGTGCTCTGTGATTTATCTCGGGAAGAAATTTATTAGCTGCCACATTACCTGGCCAGCCTGTGTCACTTTTATACTGCACGCTGATAAAAAAAAGGTGAAACGTGAAGTGCATTATTTTGCTGCAGTGTGAATGTGTAGAAAGTTACACTATAAACTGTGTGATGTCTTTATTAGTTAGAGTTTATGGTGCCAGTGCAGGGTGAGGTCACTGTAAAGATTGAGTCAAAGTTAACATGCTTATTCCATGATTGGACTGGAGAGCTTTAGTTTAAGGATTAGTATCATCTGGCAGACTGATGCCATTTTGGTGTGTTATCAAGACGCATACTTGCTTTGCGGCACATTTAGAAAAATGCTCAATAAATAACCGGTGAAGCTGCAGACTTTGAGCAATGCATCGTTACATCAGCTTCTACATTTTCAGTCTGTTTCAAATTCTATAAGAGTGTGAGGCCTCCGTGCATCGTTGCACTGTGTCTCCTGCAGGTTTTTGGCATTCTCCGTCCATGCAGAGAGTTCAGGGGTTTCACCACACACATTATAACACAACACCTGTTGGTCAGCATGCTAATTCACTGACAAAATAAACCGAAAGGGTTTTTCATAACAATGAACCCAAGTATGATGTTTATCTGATGAGCATATGGCACCTTGTACGGCAGCCTCGGCCACAGCGTGTGAATGTGTGTGAATGGTGAATGGTTCTTGTACTGTGTATGTACTGTGCTTTGAATAGTCGCTATATAAATATACAGTCCATTTACATTTAACTGCCTGCTAACTGAAAGAATATTTTCTCCTCTTCCTGCACCGTGTTGCTTGTTTTTCGTTGGGTATTTGCCTACAAAATAAAACCAAAATCCACCGTTTTCTCTCCACCGGAGAAGAAGGGCCTGACTGACTGACTGACTGACTGACTGACTGATGGATGGATGGATGGACAGAAAAATGTAACGGAGAACAAAAAGCAATGACGGGGTGGGGGAAAAGTGGATGTGAGAAAGAGAGAGTTAGGGAGGATGCGATGAAACAGATGGAGTAAAAAAAAATAGGAGTGTGTGTGTGGGAGTAGAGAGTGGCAGTCGGAGTCAGTCAGGACGGGGAACAAGCCAGCTGTCAGTGCTAATAGACAGAGAAGGATGGAGGGAGGGATGGGTGGAAGGAAGAGATGTTCAGGCCAAACAACCTGTCACCAGCTATAACGAAGCGTAGCGTAACACAGCTGCCTTGTCTGAATGTCAGAGGAAGAAACTTCTCAGGCAGTTTTTTTTTTTTATTTTAAGAGAAGAGTGCGAGCAATCCAAATGATATTCTCACACGGACCGATGCTGTCTGCTTCAGTGGCACAGCCGAAAACGCTGCAGGAATACAGATAATAGCCTCAGTCAGCTTTTAGAGGATAAGTCAGCTTCAGGACAGGGGGGCCTTTAATGCAGCATCACGACTCTTATTTTCCCTGTCTGAAGTTCTGTTTGGTTGCTTTTATGGGTCGGGAATGCATGCCCACAGGACGCTCGCGCACACACACAGCCGCGGAGATGAAAGCAGCCTCTACGCAGACTTTTGAACTCGGCTTTGAACGGTAATTTGACGAGAGTGAAGATGTGCATCGGCTCACTCTGAGTGATCAAGTCGGCTGCTCGGTGACGGAGAAATCTGCTGCCAGGCTGACAGTCGTCATCGGAGAGAAAGCTTTGAGAAGTTGTTGTAAACGATAGAATTCTGCTAGAGATTTTATTCGGAAAAAAAACGTATGACAGAGATCTTCAACAGGGTGGTCTGGTGGTCCTCAGAGTTACTGCAGGAGGGCCACCAAATTAATGTCTTAACTGGCCTTGTAGGTATAAGTTAGTCACCAGGGGCGGACTGGGACAAATATGGGGACGTTATGTGCTTTATAATTGCAAAAAACAGACTCACCTGAGAGTATGCTGGCAGCAGCTTGAGGCGCACTTACAGCACTTTGAACATGTCCCCCAAAATGGTGTCCTGATACAGTATTAGGGGACCACTAAGGCCTATATGGAAGAGACTTCAGATACAGTATTAGGGGACAACTAAGGTCTATATAAAAGAGACTTCAGATACAGTATTAGGGGACCACTAAGGTCTATATAAGAGACTTCAGATACAGTATTAGAGGACCACTAAGGTCTATATAAAAGAGACTTCAGATACAGTATTAGGGGACCACTAAGGTCTATATAAAAGAGACTTCAGATACAGTATTAGGGGACCACTAAGGTCTATATAAAAGAGACTCCAGATACAGTATTAGGGGACCACTAAGGTCTATATAAAAGAGACTTCAGATACAGTATTAGGGGACCACTAAGGTCTATATAAAAGAGACTTCAGATACAGTATTAGGGGACCACTAAGGTCTATATGAAAGAGACTTCAGATACAGTATTAGGGGACCACTAAGGTAAATATAAAAGAGACTTCAGAGACAGTATTAGGGGACCACTAAGGTCTATATAAAAGAGACTTCAGATACAGTATTAGGGGACCACTAAGGTCTATATAAAAGAGACTTCAGATACAGTATTAGGGGACCACTAAGGTCTATATAAAAGAGACTTCAGATACAGTATTAGGGGACCACTAAGGTCTATATAAAAGAGACTTCAGATACAGTATTAGGGGACTACTAAGGTCTATATAAAAGAGACTTCAGATACAGTATTAGGGGACCACTAAGGTCTATATAAAAGAGACTTCAGATACAGTATTAGGGGACCACTAAGGTCTATATAAAAGAGACTTCAGATACAGTATTAGGGGACCACTAAGGTCTATATAATAGAGACTTCAGATACAGTATTAGGGGACCACTAAGGTCTATATAAAAGAGACTTCAGATACAGTATTAGGGGACCACTAAGGTCTATATAAAAGAGACTTCAGATGCAGTATTAGGGGACCACTAAGGTCTATATAAAAGAGACTTCAGATACAGTATTAGGGGACCACTAAGGTCTATATAAAAGATACTTCAGATACAGTATTAGGGGACCACTAAGGTCTATATAAAAGAGACTTCAGATGCAGTATTAGGGGACCACTAAGGTCTATATAAAAGAGACTTCAGATGCAGTATTAGGGGACCACTAAGGTCTATATAAAAGAGACTTCAGATACAGTATTAGGGGACCACTAAGGTCTATATAAAAGAGACTTCAGATACAGTATTAGGGGACCACTAAGGTCTATATAAAAGAGACTTCAGATACAGTATTAGAGGACCACTAAGGTCTATATAAAAGAGACTTCAGATACAGTATTAGGGGACCACTAAGGTCTATATAAAAGCATCCCAAGAGCACCATGTCGTGGGACCTTTAAAGTTGGCTGTAGACTAGTCTGGATCAACGGAAGTACGTCTCCAGGATAACTGGCTGACTTTAAGCCAGATGTCAGGCTTTGCCATTCACCTTCTGCCCTCTCTGCGTGTTGTTATACTCCTTCAATCAGTATGCCTCGACTTTCTTTCAACGCTTCCAAGTAGACTCACCCCTTCCCCTTCCTCTCTCTGTGTGTTGCCGTTCTCAAACTCCGTTCGCTTCGGGAAACAACAACCAAAGGATCTGTTCAGTCCCGCGAATGATGAAAGAAACATTTCTGACCTTGCACCCTAATTACACAGCAACCAGAAAACACTGAATTATTCAGCATGTGCCTTTAACTCACCATGTTTGAGATAATTAAAAAATCAGTTCATTTCATTTCATTCATTTCATCTGCACAAATGATACATTTCAATCTCACATTCATTTTTCATCATCTTTTATCTCTCTCCTTCTGTGTGTCTTATCGCTGAGGACACAAACTGTTGTCGGCTTGGAACAGCTGATAGCGAACGTTGGGTACAAAACGGGATAAAACATGCGGCTGAAAATGAACAAATAATTTAGAGATTATTTAATAAACTGGGTATTATCAAAGTCTGCTGAACAAAGAGCAATTGATCAATCATTGTGTTTAAAGTCCTGAACATTTCATTATATTCAGTAATTAAGGAAGTTTGACACACTCAGGGTGACTGGAGATACAAACAGGGAATATATACAAAACAAAGACAGGAACTGACATACTCCAACTTCTGGTTAGTCACCCTGAAGAAGGCCACGGTGCCGCAATGCGTTGGTACGTATGTGTTTATACATTTTGCAATAGCCGCATCAATAAAGGCTTTTAAATATTTTCTTCAATAAGAGTGCCTTGGTTTTCACGCTGTTCTGATGCTATTGGATTACCCCTGCACCAAAGACCACCGTTTTAGACTTTTTTCAACCACCACTAAAAAGAAGCGCTCCTTTTCTCTGTCTTCCCACTTTCCTGTAAAACTTTGCTTTTTTTGATAACTCTGCCAACCCTTGGTGTTCTCTCAATGAGCTTCATGAGGTAGTCACCTGAAATGGTTTCACCTTCACAGGTGTGCTTTGTCAGGGTTCATTAGTGGAATTATTTACCTTATTAATAAAAAAGCAAAGGGTGGCTACTTTGAGGAATCTAAAATATAAGACATGTTTTCAGTTATTTCACACTTGTTTTGTTAAGTACATAATTCCATATGTGTTCATTCATAGTTTTGATGTCTTCAGTGAGAATCTACAATGTAAATAGTCATGAAAATAAAAAGGAAACACATTGAATGAGAAGGTGTGTCCAAACTTTTGGCCTGTACTGTACATGTATGGGCTTTTCCTTTCTCATACACATATGAAACCAAACTCATTCACATGCTTTACTGAAAACCGCACACACTGGCAGGGCACCTTCAACATTTTACGATTCCTGCTTTAAACAGAAAGTCAAAATCAGATATTATTTAAGTCATATGTTGCCGTCACTGAGTAAAAACCTGCCAAGATTTAAACCAGGAGAGTCGCAGCTTATGTTTTTGCACCCGTTTGATTAATGTGTGCGCGGGTTGCACACTTGCTTTGACGGAGCTGAATGGTTACGACTAAGATGAACAGGATTGGTCACAGTTTGACAGGTGGGGCCCTTTTCAAAACTGAGCTCAATTGGCTCCGGTGTGGCTGTGCTTTTGCTCAGGACAATCTCATAAAAATACACACCTTATATTGTGATATTGAGTTATCGACGATGGCCATATTTGTTTTTGTAGGAGAGTTCCTAACCAGACTCAACTTAAGTCTTATTGTCGAACTGAATCGTATTAAGATGCAACAGTAGTTCCCTTTGTGTATTGTTGGAAGACCCAGAGAGAGCTTCTGTAATGAGTCCATTGTCAGCTCCGATGTGAAAAGCACAGTGTGTTCAGTGTGGAGCAGCGAACGCAAACAATACACACCATGAAGGCAGGAAGGCTACGGTAACGAGCAAACACCATCGATCTAGAAAGTGCTGAAATCACACAGGCTCACTGGAGGTTCATCACGCTGAATGCAGATGTCGGTTCTGTCTGAAGCTACGTTTACATTGCTTCAAAATGACTATCTTCTGCTATCTTCCCCAATCTCATTCCCCCTGCTCTGGCGTTTCCCCCCTCTCATTCCCTCCTCTGTCCCAGAGGAGAAAAGAAACTAGCATTTAACAAGCTGGAATCATAGTTTCACTTTTTCATATAAACAAATGGCTTGATTAATGGATTATCAAAATAGTTTGCAATTAATTTAGTAAAGCATTACTCTTCCGCTGCACGTCTAAACTTAGAATTTCTTTTCATTACTGAATATCCCACCACAGTCACAGAGTCTTTTTGAGACTTCATTACACCCGGATAATAAACCGACTCACGGTCACATGACCTGACGCAGAGTCCGAGTATCTGAGCATCACACAGCTATTGTTCTCTGCTAGACTCGGCTCCGTCTGCAACGTCACGAATGCTCGATAAGGCCCGAGATCTCTCCACAGATAACAGCTGCTATTTCTGTCTACACACACACACACACACACACACACATACACGCATGCACACACACACACACACACACTGACGCACAATACAAAATGCTGCTGGTGCTGCCCTTTAGAGCGGAACAATCACCCGGCACAGTAAATGTGAGACGTTTTGGAGGGGACACACTGTGTCTGAAAGTTGAAGACTGTGAGAAAAGATAGAAGTTAAGAAAGAGGACAAAATGTACAGAGAATAGAAAGGAAGTCAAGAAGTGACAAGAGAAAAAGCAAATGGAAGTTGAGGAAAGGTCAGTGTAAAGCTTATCAGTTCAATTTTCTAAGCACAAACGGACATTTGGAAAAACAGAAAAATGGGTTCCAATATTCAACTTTTCATTGGCAGTATTATGAATAATTGGAGCTCAGACGCAATTTTGTAATTTTCTCAATTTCTGATCCTCTGAATGAAAAACAGAAAATTGGAAAAACTGTTTAAGGATCCAATTTTTTAATTTGTCAAGGCGGAAACAAATGAAAAATTGGATATTGGAACCCATTTTTCTGTTTTTCCAAATGTCCGTTTGTGCTTAGAAAATTGAACTGATTAGCGTTGCACTGACCAGGAAAGGCCTAAAGACTCATTTCAAACAATGTAATGTCAACGTTAAGGACGCATGGAAGCATGTGGCCGGTGACGGCTACATCCATCGATTTCAAACAACGTAACCATCACCTGTCCCATACTTCCATGCATCCTTCGCATTGATATGGATGTAAAGCAGAACATCAACAGCTTACTAACAGCTAACTTGTCCTCGCTGGTAAACAAAGTGTGCTTAAAACTCGTGTTTTTAGCTAGCTGCAGGCACTTTGTGGAGTTGTTTCCCCTGCCAGTGGGGGCGGGACTTAAATGGGCTCTGAGGTAGAATGGAGTTACAGCCATAGTAGGACGTGATTGGCCAGCGTTCACATTAAAGAAACACAAGTGGGCCAATCATATGATCTATCCTCTCTCTACGGGCCGAAGCTTTCAAGCGGTGTGCAGCACATGTGGTCCACACAAATAGACCAGCCCACTGGGTACTCCCGCTGGCCAGTCCATGCCTGGTTAAACCCAAGCGAGAGAACCTAAGTGAGAGAATTTTTGTAATTTATGTGGGTCTTATTATAAGGCCTTCAAGTTCAAGTCCAACTTTCACTTTATTTATCCTTAGAAAAGGATTTATTTTTACCAGCTTTGTTAGCTTACGCTTGTATTTGTACAGGTCCTATCCCCTGATCAATCGGCTATCCTAACCTTAACCACTCGAGGTCTAATACCTAACCCCAACCAATCAGGCTGCTTCGTAGGGCGGGTCTTGGCGTGGCCATAGTGGGATTCGTAATTTTGCGTCCTGGGAGGCTCAGACTGGTGTCTGCTCATAGATATACAGTATATATATATATACAGTATATATATATATATATATATATATATATATATATATATATATATATATATATATATATATATATATATATATATATATATATATATATATATATATATGGTGTCTGCGGGCGTGCGGGGGTTCCAGGCTACATCCCGATCCTGCGAGATTTGCGTTGGGACCCTGCTGGGGGAGCCAATCCCAATGCAGCCCTCTACACCAGTGCTTCCCAACCTGGGGTCCGGGCACCCCTTAGGGGGGCAGCAAAGATCACAGGGGGGGGGGGCGCAAGTCTTTATCTCATTTAATGTTGAGGTAAAAAAAAAATATTTGTTGTTATAATATAATATGTTAAACAAATTATGATAATACACTAGAATATATAATGTATACAAAAGTCTGTATGTAAACTATATATTTTTGTGCTCCCTTAAAATTGTAGGCAGGCTACTTAGTAGGCCAAACCTCCGGGACCTCTTAACCTGGGACCCTTGCTGTCATCAGGTCAGCTGCTAGCTGCTAGCTGTCATCAGGTCAGCTTTTGGGGCTCAGCTTTTCTTAGACATAAGTAGGGGGGGAGCCAAGGAAAAAAGGTAGGGGACCACTGCTCTACACTGTACCACACCACAATACAAAATATGACAAGACTGAGTCAATAAAACGCTGGTTAAACAAAGTCCTCAGAGTCCTGGCCTGCACACGGCTTGCTGTAGCTACAGCGTATATATTCAGAGTGCTTCTCCATAACATAGCAAAGCTTTCTTTAGTAATTAGGAAGGAAAAAGGGCAAATCTAATCTTTAATGGCAGCTTCTTAGCCATCTGAAAACAGAGAGGACGAGCACTCATCGAGATGCCAAAGGCCTCGTGGGTAAAAGAGGAGCTTGTAGTAATTTAGATGATGATGGGTTGTAATATGCAATTACTCTTGCTGGCTCCACACAGTTACCAGCTGCATCCATAACTGGCTGCTGGACGTGTGTTTTTAGAAAGATGATCAATAAAAAAACCAAGCAAGGCCGCCTTTTTAAATCTTAAAGCCATTTTCAGTCCACTTCAAAACATTCTTATCTTTTAAAAAGGCAAACCTGAGGCTGTTTATCGATCTGTTTGTTGCCTGCCAAAACGAGGAGAGACCCAAATGAGATGGGAAGGGATTAAAAGAAAGAACGTAGGGAAGAGGCCGAGAGAGCAGAAAGCCAACGACTGTGTGCTCTCTCATTGGAGCTGTGGTCGGTGGCTTCTTCTGTTTTGTGGTCTGATATTACAGGAAATATTACTGTTGAATCGTAGAGGGCCCGGGCAGAGATACAGAGAGACATAATTAAATAAAAACGAGAGGGTGGCATATGAACTGTCAGGAGAATAGAAGAACATTTCATCATGATGCACCACTGGATGGAGCATGTGTGCACTTTATAATCGTTGTGCCCACAGATTTAAAAGTAAGTGATTGTTTTTTGCCTCTCAAGTGAGCTTAGTGTCAAGCACACATCTCAAACTGACTGCTTTATAAGACTGCTGTGGTCTGCGTAGGATGTTTGGGTCATAAAACACAGGGTTTTCAAGCCAGGAAACAGGTGTTCATGTCCTGGAGAAGTTAAGGAGAAAACACAAGACTTTCACCCAGGAAACAGGTGTTCATGTCCTGAAGAAGAGAAAACACAAGACCCCGCGTGTTCACGGAAGGCTTGTATCATGTGGACGCGCTGACAGTGTTGTTGTCATTATTTAGAGGTCCTAATGGGGGCGACAGAAACTACGCACTGTAGCTTTAAAATAGTATGATACTGTGAGTATACTGTGTAATTTTAGCTGTGGATTTACAAAAAAGGTTTAGGGGGTGGCAGTAAGTCAGTCAGTAGGGAGCTGGGTTAGGAACCGGAGGGTTGCTGGTTCAAGTCCCTGTACGGACTGAAGTACGGTGTGTGACTAGTAGCCAGTTCACCTCCTGGGACCTGCCAAGGTGCTCTTGAGAAATGCACTGAACCCTCTCACTCTGACATCTCTCTATTAGTGTGTTTAGCATGTATAGGTCCTGAGCATGTTTGTAATCCAGGCCTGTGTGCAACCGTAATAACAGAGTGAAATTTGTGAATTGTGAATAAAGGCATTCTTCTTCTTCTTCTACAGTGTAGCATACAGACGGTATCTGATCGGTACGCAAGTTCAGTTATCAGAACTGCTATCGGGAAGGAAAATATGATGTTGGAACATCTTTAATAGTTATACAACCATATCTCGTTCACCAATCTCCCTCTACTCCATCCCCTCCTCTCCTTCCCACTGTTCTTTTCATCATCATCTCATTTCTCCTCTCTCCTCCAATCTCAGGTTGATGTGCCATGCAGGCAGGCAGGCTGGCAGGCAGGCTGTTCCCTAACCAGGTCAGAATAGCAGGGATATTCTGGCGGGCCTGCTGTGTCCACAGACAGCCCATTACAGCCATCAATCAGCCGGCCCGCTCAGGCACTCACCCAGGACGGGACAAGAGGCCGAGGAGGAGAGAGGAGGAGACGGATTTAAGAGGCCGCTACGGGAAGATTCATCGCTCCTGACAGAGTACTCCGTCAGACACAGCAAAGTAAATCTGGGCGAGATCAATTCGCCCGCTGATGCTTTATTCCTCTGCAGAGGGACTGAGAAGAATTATCAGCTCTTATTAAGTTCAGGAAAAGTACAATATCAGTGATTAGTAGTTAATCATTGTACACAAGAGCTGTGCACGAAACCGTTCCCTGTCACGGAGATAGTGCACTATATAGTATAGTGTGTTCGCCCTTTTGTAGTGGTGTTTGAATTTTACGCTATACAGTTTACTATAAAATACCCACAATGCCAAGTCAAGTCAAGTTTTGTTGTCATTTCAACCATATACACTGGATATAGTAAGACGAAACAACGTTTTACCGTGGATCAAGTGGTGTTACACATTTAAAATATATAAAAACGACATTTTAGACAGGCGTGTCATTAACGTTAGAAACAAGTCATGAACGTGTATGACTTCTGTCATTAAGTGTCGATCATTTTTTGTCATGACAAGTTGACATTGTTTGGGTTGTCTGGATTATGACAAGTTGACATTAATCAAAGTGACATTACCAAATGTTGTCTTTGTCATGATAAGTTGACATTACATTTGTTTGGGACGTCTTTGTCATGACAACTTTACATTAACCAGGATGACATTACCAGAGGATGTCTTGGTCATGACAACTTGACATAATGTCATCCTGTTTAATGTCAAGTTATCTTAATAAGGACACTCCAAAGAAATTTAATGTCAAGTTGTCATTACAAAGACATCCTCTGGTAATGTCATCCTGGTTAATGTCAAGTTGTCATTACAAAGACATCCCAAACAAATGTAATGTCAATTTATCTTGACCAAGACAACTTCTGGTTCGATGAGGTTTAACCATGTATCAGCTAAAAACAACTCAGAGTGTTTTTTTTTATCCCAGAATGCATCTGTGGTGTAGCAAGACCTTAGTCCACAGCCCTGTGGTTAAATAAAGTCTGGCTATGAGAGACTACTGTAATGGAGACCTGCAGTGCTCATAGTGAAATATTTCAGCCTGATTTGTCGACAGGTGAGAAGTGAGTGCACAAACTCTGTCAAAACATTGCAGACAGTGCTCTTCAGGTTGACAGTTGTTCAATGAAAATGAAAAGTGGAAACGTTCCAAGAGAGAAAAACCTAATTATCCCATTCAACAAATTTAAGCAGCGGGATCACAGCTTTTAAAACAGAAGGTCAAAACAGGGCTGAGGGTGCCGTCTGTGTGAGACATCTGATGCTGAACAGCGCTGACATGTCGGAAACTAGAGAATTAAAGTTGAGTTCATGAATACAACTCAAAAGTCTTGCACAAAGTACATGTGGAAAGTGAAAAGCTTACTTTATTTATTCATCATCATGCAGTTGTGTAGACCGACAGCTGACTGAGCGGCTAATTCATGACCGACGCAGACAGCTGACTGACTAACTAACTAACCAACATCCCACTAAACAACTTCACTGATGAACAAAGCGAACCAATAAAAGGATTAATCAACCGATGACACGCCAAATTAACTTCCCAACCAACCAAAATCATCAATGTGCATCAATTAAGCAAACCAATCAGGTGAATGAAGAAGCTCTCGTCCCGATAACTGGCTGATCTCATCAGATTATTTCTTATTCGTGACTGCTGCTGTATAGGAGCGTAAAGATCCTTGTAAGAGGGAGGTCGGGGGGGATGTTTGGCTCCTAAAACACAGGACTTTCAAGTTGGGGAGCAGCGTTCATGTCCCGGAACAAGTTAAGGAGAAAACACAAGACTTTCACCCAGGAAACAGGTGTTCATGTCCCGGAACAAGTTAAGGAGAAAACACAAGACTTTCACCCAGGAAACAGGTGTTCATGTCCTGGAAGAAGTTAAGGAGAAAACACAAGACTTTCACCCAGGAAACAGGTGTTCATGTCCTGAAGAAGTTAAGGAGAAAACACAAGACTTTCACCCAGGAAACAGGTGTTCATGTCCTGAAAAAGTTAATGAGAAAACACAAGACTTTCACCCAGGAAACAGGTGTTCATGTCCTGAAGAAGTTAAGGAGAAAACACAAGACTTTCACTTAGGAAACAGGTGTTCATGTCCTGAAGAAGTTAAGGAGAAAACACAAGACTTTCACCCAGGAAACAGGTGTTCATGTCCTGAAGAAGTTAAGAAGAAAACACAAGACTTTCACCCAGGAAACAGGTGTTCATGTCCTGAAGAAGTTAAGGAGAAAACACAAGACTTTCACCCAGGAAACAGGTGTTCATGTCCTGAAGAAGTTAAGGAGAAAACACAAGACTTTCACCCAGGAAACAGGTGTTCATGTCCTGGAAGAAGTTAAGGAGAAAACACAAGACTTTCACCCACGAAACAGGTGTTAATGTCCTGGAAGAAGTTAAGGAGAAAACACAAGACTTTCACCCAGGAAACAGGCATTCATGTCCTGGAAGAAGTTAAGGAGAAAACACAAGACTTTCACCCAGGAAACAGGCGTTCATGTCCTGGAAGAAGTTAAGGAGAAAACACAAGACTTTCACCCACGAAACAGGTGTTAATGTCCTGGAAGAAGTTAAGGAGAAAACACAAGACTTTCACCCAGGAAACAGGCATTCATGTCCTGGAAGAAGTTAAGGAGAAAACACAAGACTTTCACCCAGGAAACAGTAGTCGTTTTGTTGCCTTAACTTAACTTTCTGTCGCAGTATGAGGGTTACCTTTTGTCAGCTAAATTTAACTTTAAAGACAGCTAAACTTAAAGGTCCCATGACATGGTGCTCTTTGGATGCTTTTATATAGACCTTAGTGGTCCCCTAATACTCTTTCCCAATCTCTTTCCCAAAATTCAGCTTTGGTGCAGAACTACAGCCACTAGAGTCAGTCCCACAATGAGCTTTCCTTAGGATGTGCCATTTCTGTGTCTGTAGCTATTGAGGAGGAGAGTGGGAGGGGCAAGGTGGAGGGTGGGGGTGTGGCCTTAACCAACTGCCACTTTTCTCGTTTGAAAGCCATGATGTCTCTCTCTCTCTCATGGGTTGGCCAAATTCTCTGGGCGGACAAAGCAGAGAAAGGGGAGGTAACCTTGCTTGTTATGACCTCATAACAAGCAGATTCCAAAACGGCTCATCTGAGCTTTCATTTTCTCAAAGGCAGAGCAGGATACCCAGGGCTCGGTTTACACATATCCCCATTTCTAGCCACTGGTGGACCATAGACAGGCTGGGGGAACTCATATTAATGTTAAAAAAACTCATAAAGTGAAATTTTCATGCCATGGGACCTTTAAATTTTAAGTGACCAGCCGGCAGTGGCCTTAATTTAGTAGGATATCATACGAATTTTTGTGCATACCTTTTCGTATGATATACTGGCCAGTTCATGACAGTGCGTTGACATGTCAGACAGATAGGCAGCATCTGCAGGGATGTCCTTCTGTTCCCCAACGTTTGTTCGCAACTTCATCTCGGTCCTTCAGTTCAGAACAAGCTGCTCTAACCTGTTCTTTAACTTGGATATTTCACCGGCGTTCTCTGCTCTGTGCCGAACTTGCACCGTGTCATAGTCCAACTTTGAGTAAGGCAAGGAATATTAAGATATGTAAACTCCTTCTCATGCATTGGTCCATGCCATTCATTGCACTCGTCCAAAGGCATCATGCTCTTGCACAAGTGTGGGCAGATAAATCTGTTTCCATCAGCCTTTGGTGTGTTTTGTCTCCCTCAATGCTTGTTTTCTACCTCGGCCAAGAAACCTGCAGCCCTGACCGACTGACCAAACAGCTCATTAACCAAATAACTGACCAACACAGCAACAGACCATCTGCTCCGCTGACTGACTGACTGACTGACTCACTCGCTGCTATTTCAGAAAGCGATCTGGCATCCTGTGTCTTCTTTGCGTTTGTGGGAGCATCTATTTATCTATTTATTCACTGTGGGTGTTAGCAGAGTCTCAGTTTTCCAGCAGCTTCACCATGACACTGTATAAATCTGCTCTAAATGCAGCATAGAGGACTCACCGTGTGTGTGTTTGCTTGTGTGTGTGTGTGTGTGTGTGTGTGTTGCAGCATCGTTGTAACTGAGGTACATGACTTCTTTGTGTGTTTGGCAGGTGGAGGCAGAGGGAGATATATGGTGCCCGGTGCCACAGAGAATTGTTTAATAAACATTTTTATTAGCTCCTTTCTCACAGCCTCTGTGTGCGAGCCGGGCACACAGCGGAGGGCGGCTAAACGATGTGTAGCGTCGTCAGCAGCAAATCCCATCACGCATTGCAGCCAGGATGTCACCAAGCAACGCTGGCCGCTCCACAAGCCGACTGAAGGCAGAGAACACTTTCACACACTTCCACAGCCCAAACAATGTGTGTAATGCTGTTTCATAAGGCAGACGGATCTCATGAAGTGGCGTATGTATGACACGCCAATTCGTATTCCATTTTTGCTGTGTTATCAAGACGCATACTCGCTTTTTAGCGTGTTTATCAATGCCGTTTGGCCTCCATTGACTTACATTAACTTGCATCTGTAACATGGACATGAATAACCGTAGCGAGTAGTATGAAAGGGCGAAAATCCACCTAGGGAGGTTGTTTGTGGGGGTAAAACACAGGACTTTCACACAGGAGACCTTTCCTTAACTCTCACGTTTCCTAAATCCAACCGTAGCTTTCTTTTTTCCCTAAAAACAAACCCGTCCGTTGTATACGGCGCTCAAAATGCGTACCGATAACACACCAAAGTGGCGTGTATGTTTTCGTCCGCTGTATACAGCGTAGACATACACTCAGATAACTCAAAATGCGTCCAGATAACACGCCACTTGGCTTAAGAAAATGGGCGTGTAATTGCATTGCGCTCACACGCACAAATGCTCTGACCAGAACTACATAAACAGCCATGCTATTGCATTTTATTTTCAAATAAAAAAGCACTTACTGCTCTTCTTCCGACACACAATATGAGACCAGTACGCTTCACTAGGTCAGTCTCACAGGCTCTCATTCCAGTTCCCCCCCCCATACAAAAACAACTACGGTCATAAATCCTTTTTCTTTACTTACAACAAAATTTGGAATGACATTCCCCATCCCATCAGGACACATATTTTAAAAAGTCATACAAACTTGTTTCTTCTTGATAGTCACACTTGCACACATTAATTGTTCATGTATTGTTCTAGTTTTGTTTGTCCGTATTTAATATTTAATTTGTTTGTATCTGTCTAGTCCGTGATAATGTCCTGTGTAAATGTGCCGAAATAGTGTTCAACGTTCTATATTGCTGCAAAACAGGATCCTGCTGGAAATCAGTTTTTAAACTGAGTCAGTTTAAAATATAACTTAATTGTTGCTTTTAAATTTTCCTGGAAAATAAATGAAATTAAATGTTAAGGAAATAACTGTCCAAACGGCACCCTGTATAACAGGTTTCAGTATATCACGATCTTCCAATGACTTCCATGATTCGATTTGACTTTGGATGTAACATTTATGTAAACATTTTTTAACAGCCACTCTTTAGAAATGCTTGAGTTGAATCCCTTTTCATCCCAGGAGCTAAACGAAAAGCAACACAACATGTAGCCGCTGTCCCAGTTTCTGCTTTTGTTGCTTCGGTTCTCTCGCTTCAGGGACGAGTTCCTCAAAGCTCCAGGTGCTGTCAGGGGCTTGTGGCAGTGCTGCCGATTGTGAGTCCCTATACAACGAACGCAACATCTGTTGGCATCCGTCAGAAATGTGGAAAAGTGTAGAGAAGAAAATTATGGGAAAATAAAGCATCACAACGCATGCAGCGGAGCAAACAGGACAACTACACAGTGGTGCAGGAAGCTGCTTTGGGGCTTTGTGAGTTAACTTACTGTGATAATACCACTGTGGTGAAGCACCAAAGAAGCAGATGATATAACATGCTTAACTCGTGTTTCTTTGATGACACATTCAGAGTTTCTGCTGTTCCAAGAAACAAAGCCCTAAAAAGACTAGCTACATTAACAGCAGGACTTTAGCTACGAAATGTAAAGCACTGTAATCAGTATGTATTCCACGAAATTTACCATTGTCAGCAGCACATTGACTGCTGCTTTATAAGAGTGTGAAGATCCTCGTAGACAGGAGGTTGAGGGGATGTTTGGCTCCTAAAACAGAGAGCTTTCAAACTAGGGAGCAGAGTTCAAAGTGCAGTAGGTAAGCCTTATAAAACTTAATGTCTGTCATATTTGCTGAAACTGACCCTATGTTCCAGAAGAACTACATGAAATTCGGCTCCTCTGGCTCCACCTACAGCCTGTAGCGTGATTTGCAAAAATCCACCGCTCCCTGTTTAGATGCACCAATCAGGGCCAGGAGGGGTGTCTAACTGCGTGTCAATCACTGCTCATGCACCCGCATTCATTCTCCCTTGTGGGGGGAGGGGCTTAGGAGACCGTTTTGGCCTTTAGCGGAAAGGGGAGAGGGATTGAGAAGTTGTTGATGTTAAAATTTTTTGGCAAAGTCCTGGATCTTCACAATCCTACTTACAGCATCTTCAATAAGAAAACACAAGACTTTCACCCAGGAAACAGGTGTTCAAGTCCCTGGAGTACTACAGTTCTTACTACTGTAAGTAGTTTTTACAGGGAGGTGTGTTCAGGTGCATTCTGGGCGTGCTGGTCTTACAGGGAGGTGTGTTCAGGTGCATTCTGGGCGTGCTGGTCTTACAGGGAGGTGTGTTCAGGTGCATTCTGGGCGTGCTGGTCTTACAGGGAGGTGTGTTCAGGTGCATTCTGGGCGTGCAGGTCTTACAGGTAGGTGTGTTCAGGTGCATTCTGGGAGTATTGCTATCTTGAGGCAGCGGGAAGTGATCGCTCCATTGACCAACAATAACCTGGTCTAAAGTCAATAACGCAGCATTTCATTGTTATTTTAACAGAGCATTAATAAAATGCTCCTAGGCTCCTGCACAGCGCGCACACACTATGTTTGTTACACACACAGGGACGCACAGCAGCACACACACACACACACACACACACACACACACACACACACACACACATGCAGAAGATTAATAAATAAATAAAATTATTATGGTGCAAATCCTCCATCATAACAGCAATGCTCCAAGGTCCAAACGCGCCTGGCTTTTAAAGGGAATGGGAGATGATCTCTGATTGGTTGATTGCATGTAAAACACCTCTGATTAATGAAGACACTAAGTACAACCCTTTAGGACCAGGCGCCCGGCACACAGACCCTTTTTTACACAGTCAAACTACCAAAAGTGGATTTGGACACGCCCTAAACACACCTGCACCAGGCGCTTCACGCTGTGCGCTTAGATCGTTAAAATAGGGCCCAAAGAGATTGTGGTTGGTGAGCAAAAGAAAACATCCTGCTATGTTTTGGGGTGACAGATTTACTACGAACGTCTCCCAGCCAGTTTCTGGTCAGCGATAACTGTTTTCTCACTTCATCACACAGCAGCCACGTCGACGCGCCAAGCATCACTTCTGCTGGTTGGGCTCGTCGCTGTAAGCCAATCATAGTTCTCCTCCTCTCAAGAAACACAAATAATGATAAATTATCTGCATGAACTTTAGCTGCACGCTTGTTTTTGAAATGATAACAGACGGGTCGTAAACCATCACCTTCAATTAAAGGCCAACGCCGTAAAACTATTTTCTAAACTGTTCCCATCAGCCAAATACAATTTAGAAAGTCATTTTCCTCTTAATAAAACGGGCCTCCCTGTCATGTTTAATTTAACATGCTGTGGCTGTTTCAAACCTTTTGATAAATGAGCTGTGTGAAACAGAGAGGGCAACATGCTGACATTCATTTACCCAAACAAAAAAAAAAAATTCTTCTTTCATTTCTCAATACGCAGTTTGTTTATCTTAACGTCTCTCACTGTCACTTGTGGGGGATTTGTTTTTCTTCCTTTTTCTTTTAAACTACAGAAATCAAAGCAGCTGCAGTCATTTGAAATAATTGATGAATGAATAAATAAGTAATTTATAAGGGACCTTTGTGTTCTGTCCATATCTCTGTGTTGCTATGTGTTTATCTGTATGTCAGCTGGGGAAAACAAACATCCCTTAAAAATCTAAATCTAACATAGTTAGATTTCATGTGTTCGTATTTGCAAAAACCCTTTGATAATCTAATTATCAAAGGGTTTTTCTCAGAAACCTTTCCAGTGATCCCAACAAACTCTGAAATCTTGGTCTCCAAAGTCTTATATTTTAAGATGATCATTTTTGCTTTATTATTTCTAATAATCAAGAAGCAAGAGCAGAATAACTATAGGATCAAATTAGCCCAGACAATTTCCTAAAATGGAAATGTTCCCAATCTTGACCGTATTACTTGTCCTGAAGAAACCAGAGTACAAAGTGCTCTCTGACATTGTGTCTGAAGCCAAAATGAAAATGATTGATGCCTGATGATTGCATATCCCAGGCAACCAGGCAACCAACCTCGATGCCCGGTCTAGATTGATTTTAAATTGAACTAATACTTGTTTTCTGAACCAGCATATGTCATCAATGGTTTTGTTTTGAAGGAGGAGGTCACTTTAGAATAAAAAGCACATAGTGCTGGAATATTTGACGAGCCCATTGGCCGAGTCCGAGCCTCGAGTCTGGACTTGAGTACTACAGCCCTGCTTTCAGGGGCTGCGTCCCCATTGGCTGTTTGTCCACTCTACCCTGAGAAGAACATGTAAAGCCTGTGAGTTTCTTCATACAGATTCTCACTCCCATCGCGTAAAATACGAACCCCTGGTCAGGTGCATTTGGTGTTGTTATTGATGCTAAAAGTCTCCTTTAGCGTCATATATAAACACGCTTTATCTAAAATACGCTGGGTCACTTTTATCGTTACTTTTGATGCAGTTAGGTTGTTTAGGAAGAGATGAACGGGACAGTTGGTTTTAGGAAACGTGACATGCGGGACACGATCCCCGGTCTCCTGGGTGAAAGTTGTTGTTTGACCCATCCACCCCCCCAACCTACCTCCCTATGCGGATTTTCGGCCTTTCATACTACACGCTAGCCTCGTGAGACCATCCTGATCTGGCGAGCTCCAGTTTTCCACTCGCAGATCAGTCTGACATCTTGAGATAGAGAAAAGTTTGGAGCCGTTCGCCAAACGACCGACCAATCAGCATTGGTTTTGAGGCGGGTTTAGGTGTGACGCAACGAGAAGCGACTGTTCAGTCCAAACAACGTGGCAGCTTCCCTGGATGAGATGAGCATAGCTATCACACAAGTTTTATCCAAATTAGATAGTATTACTTCATTGAAAGATGAGCAAAAAAAACGCCACTGGAGGCTTTTCTCTGAGGAAAACATGTTTTTTGCTCTTTTCCCAACTGGTTTCGGCAAGAGTTTGATCTGATTGGTTGATTTGGCCCGTCTATCACCAACTATAGGTGGTATTAGACAGATGGTTTATCCAATCAGCTAACCAGGATTTTCGCCCCCTTCCCAAAAGAAACAATCCATCTGGCCGAGTCAGGTTAACTATTCGCTACCGTAGTCACTCTTAGTGCTACGTCATATTCAAACGCAGTGTAGCTGCTGCTCTCCCCGGTGCGTTCAACAAACACGCTGAAGGGCGCCTTTTGCATCGCTTCTGACGCTGACAGCCACTGCCCAAACATCCGTATTTTACGAGTTCGGAGTGAGAACGGGTTGGT
The DNA here is from genome assembly GCA_025617405.1 of Perca schrenkii. Taxonomy (NCBI): domain Eukaryota; kingdom Metazoa; phylum Chordata; class Actinopteri; order Perciformes; family Percidae; genus Perca; species Perca schrenkii. The sequence continues at coordinate 274,805 of CM046807.1, forward strand.
TTCTTCATACAGCTCAGAATGTGCATCATGGTGAAGACTTTCCTGATGCTCTCGGAAAAGATAATTCATGTAAACTGATCATGATCAATGCATCTGGCTTCAGTATGCAGATGATAAACAGCAGGGATGCTCCAACCGTGCTAAATTGAAGCAATTTCATTCTAATGTAGTCTCCACATATCTGCTGAATACATTTATTAAACAATATTAAGACGTATTATCTCCACGGGGCGACCGTGGCAGTCAGATACGGATGAAGTGATGGTAATCACAGTCTCTACTCGGGAGACTTACAGTACTTTACCGATATTTATTCACACAGCAGTGAGACTTGTGAGAAACGATAAAGAATTGCAGTCATAAATTCCAGTGACATAAAAAGGGAGCCAAATCAAACCCAAGGGGCTTCTTAAAACATCTATCGTCTTACTGAAGTTTGCGTTTGCATATTTATTTTCATTATTTTTAATTTTAGATGCTAGAAACTGATTGGAAAAGAGCCACAATGTCCGAATGAGAAAGCCAGTGGGGAGTACATGCTCAATACAAAGGTTGCATTAAACAATGCATTCTCATGAAGGAGTTTGTATGATATCGTACGAAAACTTACGCATAACAATTTGTATGTCCGACGAAATTACGGCGACAGCCGGCCGGTAACATGACAGTTAGTCTCGCTTTGCCAGACCTTCCTCCAAAGCGCTGCGGAGGACAGCCCGGTCTCACGGCAGTTCGTGAAATGGTCACGTTATTGAATCTATTGTGAATAGGTAACGATTATGTCGCTTTTTTCATGGTGGTGAGCACAAATGTTTGTTTGATGTACAGTACAGGCCAAAAGTTTGGACACACCTTCTCAATCAATGCGTTTCCTTTATTTTCATGACTATTTACATTGTAGATTCTCACTGAAGGCATCAAAACTATGAATGAACACATATGGAATTATGTACTTAACAAAAAAGTGTGAAATAATTGAAAACATGTCTTATATTTTAGATTCTTCAAAGTAGCCACCCGTTGCTTTTTTTGATAACTCTGCAAACCCTTGATGTTCTCTCAATGAGCTTCATGAGGTAGTCAACTGAAATGGTTTTACCTTCACAGGTGTGCTTTGTCAGGGTTCATTAGTGGAAGTACTTCCCTTATTAATAAAAAATTATTCCCTGTTGTGGCGTCCCCAAGAGCAGCCCAGTGTCATGGCAGTAAGTAGTTCTTTTGGAGATTATGGTGAACTCGTGTGTGTTGTAGCAGTGTTTTCCCATTGAGAATGAGCTAGCATGCTAACGGTTAGCCCCCCTAGGCCCCCTTCGTCTCGCCTAGTGCCGTAGAAAGCCGTGCAGATGTTGACCAGCTCACCAGGAGACTGAAGGCAGGACACAATCAGAAACCAGATCTCACTCACAACACCATGGATGGATTTATTTCAAAGTTTATATGAGTGTGGAAGCACCAGAGACACAAAATAACACCCCAAATCCTTTTTTTTCATAATATGGGCACTTTACATAAGATACAATCCTCAAACAAGATGATTCATCTTTTACAAATAACACAGCAGCTTAAACACCTCATGGGATGTCAAAATAAGCTTGTTTGGGTAAGATGCACGTCTAAAAACTCTCTGTATCTCACTGAAATATCATGTGTGTGAGAGACTGTGTCTTATACTAAGACATATTTGGAGCAGAAATTAGATGAATATACATGGGAAGATTTTGCTTTGCTGCAGCTTAAAAGGATAGATGGATGTAATATCATGTTGAAACTCTGGGTCTGTGTTTTGAACGAGATGAACTATGAAAAATTCAGTTCAGATGGTTTTACAGTCTGCAAAAACTCCACTTCTACTTGATTATTATTCAGCTGAGTTCCTTCGGAGTCCGTGGATTTCAATGTCAAATGTATTTCTGATATATAAAATATAATAACCTTCTCCGTGTTTGAAAAACTCAGAAATCAATGTTTTTATTCTCATGTGACTGCAATGTTCAATGTTGAAGACATCCCTAATTGTGTGTGTGTGTGTTGGAGTGTGTCTCTGTGTGTGCAGCATTTTGTATTTGTGCGTCTGTGTGTTTGTGTGTGTGCGTGCGTGCGTGCGTTCGGCGTGTGTGTGTGTGTGTGTGTGTGTGTGTGTGTGTGTGTATCTTTGTGTGTGTTCTTGTTTAACTATATTCGTGGGGGCCTTTGTGTGTGTGTGTGTGTGTGTGTGTGTGAGAGAGCGTGCGTGTGTGTGTATATATATATACAAGGTTAGGCATTTAGTTGTGATGGTTAAGGTTAGGGTAAGGGTTAAGGTTAGACATTTAGTTGTGATGGTTAAGGTAAGGGTTAAGGTTAGGCATTTAGTTGTGATGGTTAAGGTTAGGTTAAGGGGCTAGGGAATGCATTACGTCAATGACGGGTCCCCACAAAGATAGTGCCACAAACCTGCGTGTGTGTGAGAGTGAGTGAGTATGTGTCTATCTGTTTCTATATCTCCCTGTATTTTCCTGAGCTGAGACCTTAAGCTGGGTAATGCTGTGTAAGCTCTGAATAACTCCTCCTAGTCCTGTTCCCACACAGTACGCTACAACAAACATCTCCCGCAGGCAGCTGCATGAAACACTTCCCAGAAAAATGTCTTTTCTATGTTCCTGTACTACGGCACGCAGACTATAATCAGTATCTTCTTTTATTTACTTCTCTTCCTGTTTTGATGGATGCTGTAGGTAATTATATTTCGTGTTGTTTTTCATATCTAAACTTCACAGAAACAAACCGAGCTCGAAGCCTTCCAGGCCACAACAACAACAACATAAAAAAAAAATAGAGTAAAAAGACAAAAGTGCGGACGTGACGGTAAAAGTTTTTTCTGAGGGAATCTCGCTGCAGGAAACAGAGCGTGACGTGAAGCGGCGCCGATATGGAAACACTGGACTCGGCTCAGTGGACGTAAGAACAAAAAAACAGACGTGGAGTTTTGTTGTGTTTACCGTGGCGGGTTATCTCTCTTTCTCTGTGTAGAAGTTCTTCTTTATCTGCTGAAGGAAATGGAAGAAGGAAAAACAATCCCTCGAGTTACCCGAGAATCGTCAGACTGTCAGCCAGAGCTCACACGGCTACAACGAGACGGAGAGAAATACACAATCACTGGACGGAGAGAGATGCTCTTAGATGTTTCCCTTTGTGTGCATCCTCTTCCCAGAAATGCTTGATACTAACCTAGCTCGGGGGAGTTTGCTTATGTTTCTTCTTCGCCCAGAATATTGCCTTGGATTAGGGTGACACCAAGACCTGGGGCTTGGGTGCAGCTGTCGCTGTGGACCTGCTACACCCTGCTACGCTCTGTGATTCCCTGCAGTGTCCCACTACACCCTGTAACGCCTACTATGACATGAACTACTACGACTACCATTCTAGTCACTGTTCCATTATCTTTATTATGACTATTATTTGCCACTGTTCATCACACCCCCAACCGGCACCGTCAGACACCACCTACCAAGAGTCTGAGTCTTCCGAGCTTTCTTCCTAAAAGGGAGTTTCTCCTCACCACTGTCGCAACAGTCACTGCTAATGCTTGCTCTTGGGGGGGGAATTACTGTAATTGTTGGTGCTTTGTAAATTATAGAGCGTGGTCTAGACCTACTCTATCTGTAAAGTGTCTCGAGGTAACTCTTGTTATGATTTGATACTATAAATACAATTGAATTGAATTAGATCTTCAGCACTACAGCGTGGTACAGAATGTAAAGTCTGTCAGAAAGATCATGTTGTAATATAATATAAAGGACAACAGACTCACGACAGAGCCGGCCCCAACCAAAATAACACCCCAAATCCCAGAAAAAGTGATTTTTTTCATAATATGGGCACTTTAAGACTTTCAGAATAAAGTCAGCAGCATCAGAAACCACCTCACAGCAAACAGAAAGACACAACGGATTATCACAAACCAACTGAGAAACCATCAGCGAGAGGGACAGAGAACTGTCTCTTCCGTTTGGCTTGCCGCCAGGTTCCAGCCATGGCAACAAAGATAAAACTAATCTCACAGCTACAGACTCAGAGCTTTTTAATCAATATACACGTTATATTTGTATCATTTCAAATGTTAGTGAAGCTGCTCCTGTAAAATGTCCCTAAAGCTCAGATCAAGAGAGAGAAAGTCGCCCTCTCAGCTCTGACTTACTGTCCACTTTCCCCTTCACAGTGTGCAAGCGCATCTTAATCTCACTCTGTGGGTCGGTCTGCTGAACATTAACTCAGAATAGCAGACCGGGGATCTGGAACTGGAGCTCAAAGAGAGTTTTTATAAAGCCCAGTGACCTGCCTGACTTCAGGGCTCAGCAGCGAACTGCCTGAACGCTGCCATCGCCTGACTCACCCCATCTCCTCACGGTTCCTGTCCACAGTGGAGTTTTTTGTCGGCAGGGACAATCCTTTCCCACCCCCAACTCGTAAAATAGTGACACTTCTCAGTGTCTCTCAGTGTCCTTTAGCGTCCCAATGGAACGCACCGGGAAGAGCAGCAGCTCCGCGGCGCTGTAAGATGACGTAGTATTAAGAGGGACAACAGTAGAGAGCAGTACGAAAGACCGAAAACCCAAGTAAGGAGGCAGGTTGGGGGGGTGGATGGGTCAAACAACACAGGACTTTCACCCAGTTTCAGTGTCCCGCGTGTCACTGAAACCTACATTTTATAACCCCACCCACCATCTTTTCGAAGTAGAGAGTAGTATGTACAGAGACAACAAAAGAGAGTAGTATGTAGAGAGACAACAGTAGAGAGTAGTATGTAGAGAGACAACAGTAGAGAGTAGTATGTAGAGAGACAGCAGTAGAGAGTAGTATGTAAAGAGACAACAGTAGAGAGTAGTATGTAGAGAGACAGCAGTAGAGAGTAGTATGTAGAGAGACAGCAGTAGAGAGTAGTATGCAGAGAGACAACAGTAGAGAGTAGTATGTAGAGAGTAGTATGTAGAGAGACAGCAGTAGAGAGTAGTATGTAGAGAGACAACAGTAGAGAGTAGTATGTAGAGAGACAACGGTAGAGAGTAGTATGTAGAGAGTAGTATGTAGAGAGACAGCAGTAGAGAGTAGTATGTAGAGACAACAGTAGAGAGTAGTATGTAGAGAGTCAACAGTGGAGAGTAGTATGTAGAGAGAGAGTAGTATGTAGAGAGACAGCAGTAGAGAGTAGAATGTAGAGAGACAGCAGTAGAGAGTAGTATGTAGAGAGACAGCAGTAGAGAGTAGTATGTAGAGAGACAACAGTAGAGAGTAGTATGTAGAGAGACAGCAGTAGAGAGTAGTATGTAGAGAGACAGCAGTAGAGAGTAGAATGTAGAGAGACAGCAGTAGAGAGTAGTATGTAGAGAGATAGCAGTAGAGAGTAGTATGTAGAGAGACAGCAGTAGAGAGTAGTATGTAGAGAGACAGCAGTAGAGAGTAGTATGTAGAGAGACAGCAGTAGAGAGTAGTATGTAGAGAGACAGCAGTAGAGAGTAGTATGTAGAGAGACAGCAGTAGAGAGTAGTATGTAGAGAGACAGCAGTAGAGAGTAGAATGTAGAGAGACAGCAGTAGAGAGTAGAATGTAGAGAGACAGCAGTAGAGAGTAGTATGTAGAGAGACAGCAGTAGAGAGTAGTATGTAGAGAGACAGCAGTAGAGAGTAGAATGTAGAGAGACAGCAGTAGAGAGTAGTATGTAGAGAGACAGCAGTAGAGAGTAGAATGTAGAGAGACAGCAGTAGAGAGTAGTATGTAGTGAGACAACTAGCGGTAGCTAGCTAGCTAGCTTGGTTGGTTGATGCTGAACAAGACATGTTTAGGCGACCAAAATGTTCCAGTTAACTTTGCTGAAGTGTAAACCCAGTGAGAGGGTCCAAGTTTAAGATAAAAACACAGACAATAGCCAAAAACAAGTTGAGGTCTATTTTAATGTCTTTAGTGTTAGCATGGTTTGCATCACTAAGCCTCTGTCCTGACTCACAGGTCCTAAAGCATCCCCTTCTTTATCGTCTGTTTTAAAATAAATGGGACCATCATTTACTAAACGAACATCATGCTGCGTTGAAGAGGACTTGAAATGAGCAATTAAGACCATAAACTTATTATGAAAATGAGAAGAAGTCTAATTTTTCTTATTGACTTCTATAGAAATAGACGTCTTTTTGGAGCCACATTGGCTTCACATTTGTTAAACCCTGTAAGTTTTGTCGATTATTTTTACAGTTTGTGATCACAACTCATGATTTCTGGAAAGGCCAAAGTGCATTACTGATGGTTTTCAAATAAAAAAAGCCCCAAAAGAGACAGCGGGACTGTCAGGTGCTTCGGTTCAGGTGCTGAGAAATGCAGAATCGTTGGCAAAGTTACTCTTCCGCACAAAACATCTGCTGCAGCTTCTAGACGGCTGATATGACCACGGTTACACTCGCCGGTCTCCAACTGGAACCAACTGATAACTTTTAATGCACATATGGAGCTCTGCTCACCCACCAATATCAGTTATAATCCTCACCGCCCGCCCACGCTTCCATCAATATCCATTCATGCTCCGGCTGCACTCAGCACACTTTCATTCCAAAAAATTTTAAAGAGTTATGTCCTTTTAGACAATGACTGTGAGAATAAAAGCAAACGCATTATACTTATATACAGTAACTGTTGAATCTGTGAGTCATCTTTATTCAGTAAAGGTCAGTTTTTCACATTGGAGTTTTGAATGAGTGCCTGCTGAATGCTGAAAAAGAAGTTCAGAACCAAGGACACAAAACTTGTTCTTGAAATGCATCAGAAGTCACAAAGAACACATATCCAACCGGTATCAATGTGTGATCTGTAGGGGAAATTTTAAATACACAGATGCACTAAGTTCTTTAGTACTACATACCACCTCTTTTTATCAACCAAGGGTCGTATTCAGGGATGCACCGAATCCAGGATTGGGCTTCAGATTTGGCTGAATATTGGGCTTTTTGACAGGGTTGGATTTCTGCCGAACCTTAGCAATTTCTCCCAGCGAACCGAGCCCTACACTTGCACTTGGCGCACTACGCTGGTCACCGTAATGATTTCGGGAAGGTGTTTACGTAGGTGGAGCGTTCAATGCAGTAGGCTGTGAGAAAGTGGACATGGATCTGGTGAGCAGTAAAACTTGTTGTTTGGCAGTACTTTCAGTCAAAAGAAGGCCATTCAAGTCCAGCTACATGTTCAATCTGTTCAATGCTGATTGGTCTGGTGGTGGCGAGGACCCTAAACTATACACAACATGGCCGCTGTTACAACATCTGGTCTGAAACATCTGAAAGAATACGAGTTGTGCATGAAGGAATCTCCAGACAGCAGCCAGAATGCAGCAACTTCAGGTACGGCAAAGGAAGGACAGTCCCTGTTTACTTCATTTATGTGTTTACTGTGTTCATGGACTGAGGATGGGAGGAGGAGTCAGCACAATCTCAACCAGTGGATTCGGTATTCATCCGAACCCCAAAAATCTGGATTCGCTGCATCCCTAGTCGTATCAGAGGGTAGAGGGTAGGGAACCAACGATGCATATCATGGTATAATTTGGATAGCTGCTTGGTCCATTAGAGAGTAACAGACTTCACTGCAATATGAAGCGAAAATATACATCACACTTTAGTGTCTTGGATATGAAAGGCCAATACAGCAGCAGCAGCAGGGACCTGTGGGCTCTATGTTTCTACACTGTCGCAGTGTTATCACAAAGAGACGGTCTATAATGAAGGATTGTGGGCCTTTACAGCAGCAGCACCGAGGCCTCCAGAGAGAAAGAGCAAACTACTACAGAGGAGACGAGCAGCTCCGGGCCTGTTCCTACAACGATCACTGCTGTGGAATTAATGGACAGTAGCCGGAGCGATTTGTCTTCCATTGATTGGTTATTCTGTATTCTGTTCAGCTTTGAGCTTTATGTTCATTTACACAAATAAACTGAAGCAGAAAACGCTCCATCTATCTGCACTTCCTGCTGTTTCTGTAAGATCCTGCTACTGCTGCTGCTGCTGTTATCATCAGTACAACCACAACAGGCAGCTTGGTGAGTCCACCGTCCCCAGAGGAGGGGAGATTACTTTCAGAGTGTTTTTCAGGGTCATCATGCATATACGTATGCTGGGCCACCAAAATAATAAGCTGCTCAAAACAGTTTGTTTGGGAAATAAATGGGGAGCATCGAGTCCAGTCTAATGTCCTGAACCAAATAATGCAGACTGTTCTCATAAAGAATTCAGACATATAGCTACGAAAAGTACAGCTGTGTAATATTCCACGCATGTATTACCATCAGCAGCACATTGACTGGAGGATCGAGTCCAATCCAATGTCCCCTCTTAGCTCTTCAGCTCAGTCTGTTTTATATTCACTCTAATCTTCCCAGAAACCTCGGCTCTGCTCTCCGGAGGATTTGAAGCATCTGCAGAGATCTGGTTCGATCCGCTTCTCTGTCCGGACCAATCAGAGAGCGTCAATTTGCGCGAGCGGGAAGCGAGGGAGGGTTATGGAAATGAGAAGTGAGAAGCCGAGTCGGTCAGATTGAAGAGGAACGCAGGTGTCGCTTGGCGAAATTGACAGCTGAACATTTTCCACTTTTGCAGAGAAGAGAGCGAGAAAGGATTCGACTTCTTCATCCGAATGACACAAGAAGACAACAGCGATTTTCTAAATGAGTGAACGACAGCGAGCTGCTCTTCGAGTGGCAGGGAGGAGATGAGAAAAAGATGAGGAAATCAGAGAGAGAGAGAGGCTTAAAGAAGGAGAAAAGCAATCCAAAGAAACTTTGTGTCAAACATAACTTAAATATATATATTTATTAGGGCTGTCAAACGATAATTTATTTAATCGCGATTAATTGCAACATTTCTATAGTTAATCGCGTTTAATTGCATGTTTTATCACATGAATAAATTTGTATTATTTTGAACAATGGAAAGCAATTATTACCAGTGTATCTTGATTGGGAATCAAATTAACGCAAATAAAGTAACTTTATGAACTTAACTTTAAGATTTGTATTCGATATTATTTATTTACTGTAAACCAAAAAAAAATGTTAGTTTTACCGGATGCCACAGCAGGACATTTGTAACCTTTACATTTTTCTAATAGGAATGTAACAATTCTCCTGGACAGAAAAGGTGGTTGGACAATGTCCCGAAAAACGATACAAACAACACAGTCCTAAAACCGTATGCTGATATACAGATTCAATATAGTGTGCAGTAACTCCTAAATAATGTTGATTACTCACTGACGTCCAGTGATCACCGGTTAATGAGACAGCATTTGCACTCTGTAGCAGTTCCAGTGTGGCTGCTTTCTCCGTGGAGTACAGGCTGTGTATGCGTGAAACTACTGTCCCCAAAGGACAGCTTTTTAAAAAGTAAACTTTACATTCAGAATAGACCTTTTTCACGGCAGACATGTTGACATGTCATAGTAGGAAAAGCACAGGTGTATTCAAAACCATTACTGATGGCTGCATTCCACTTAGGAGAGACCCTGGTATTAAACCATTACTGATGGCTGCATTCCACTTAGGAGAGACCCTGGTATTAAACCATTACTGATGGCTGCATTCCACTTAGGAGAGGCCCTGGTATTAAACCATTACTGATGGCTGCATTCCACTTAGGAGAGGCCCTGGTATTAAACCATTACTGATGGCTGCATTCCACTTAGGAGAGGTCCTGGTATTAAACCATTACTGATGGCTGCATTCCACTTAGGAGAGACCCTGGTATTAAACCATTAGTGATGGCTGCATTCCACTTAGGAGAGACCCTGGTATTAAACCATTACTGATGGCTGCATTCCACTTAGGAGAGGCCCTGGTATTAAACCATTACTGATGGCTGCATTCCACTTAGGAGAGGTCCTGGTATTAAACCATTACTGATGGCTGCATTCCACTTAGGAGAGACCCTGGTATTAAACCATTAGTGATGGCTGCATTCCACTTAGGAGAGACCCTGGTATTAAACCATTACTGATGGCTGCATTCCACTTAGGAGAGGTCCTGGTATTAAACCATTACTGATGGCTGCATTCCACTTAGGAGAGACCCTGGTATTAAACCATTACTGATGGCTGCATTCCACTTAGGAGAGGTCCTGGTATTGTGCATGCTGACTCACTGAAATATCTCACTGGGACACTTGATGGAATTGAGCCATCGTTAAGGTTATCAGTCTCAGCACTGCTTTTCCTACTATGACAAATAAAAATGTCTGCTGTGAAAAAGGTCCATCTTATTGGCCGTCCATTTCGGCGTCTCACGAGAAAACCCAAGACTATACCGCAAATCCAGACGGAGTACTGAAGAGAAATGAAAATTGAGTGGAAGTAGGTAGGAGGGCGGAGCCAGGCTAGCCTTGGATATGTCGTTGCTTGGACAATATTTTCTGCTCTCTGCTTCAGTCATTGTCCTCGCGCTCAGGCTGCTTTCTGTGCGCTAATGAGTCCAATCAACATGTAAGACATGCTCTCAAATTGGTAAACCATGCTCTTGAATAAATATGAAAATGAAACTCCATGAAACTGTACACGCTGCGTGTGGGTTGACGGGGCTGAAGGAGTTGGCATCAATTTGTTATAATAAGTCTAGAGTGTGAAAAGACCAGCATATGGAGATTTCAGTGAATAATGTATATTTTTTTTCAATATGCAGGATAGGTAGAACACGTTTACATACATGTATGCAAATGTATGCAAAGAGACACTTAATGAAGACACATGTTGAAGCATTTGTCATCTGTTCATTTTTTCAATTCCGTGCAGCCAGCAACAACCTGCCTGACACGACTGTAGAGTGCACACACACACACGCACACACACACTCTGTACATATATACACATACTCGCCCACTTGTTTGATAGCTGATACAGACAGACTGACAGACCCACACACACACACACACACACACACAAACACGGACAGACAACCACACACAGACAGAGACCCACACACACAGACACACAGTACATATATATACACATACTTGCCCACTTGTTTGATAGCTGACACAGACAGACAGACAGACAGACAGACAGACAGACAGACAGACAGACAGACAGACAGACAGACACACACACACAGTACATATATACACATACTTGCCCACTTGTTTGATAGCTGACACAGACAGACAGACAGGCAGACACACACACACACACACACACACAGTACATATATACACATACTTGCCCACTTGTTTGATAGCTGACACAGACAGACACACACACACACACACACACACACACACACACACACACACACACACACACACACACACACACACACACACACACACACACACACACACACACACACACACACACACACAGAGCGAGTGTGCATCATCCAGCTTTACAAGGCTCTCCTCTCTCATCACATCACATTACAGCATCAAAGCAGCCAATCAGAGACACAGAGAGACTTACAATGCTCTTCACAGCACAATGTCTCTTTTAAGAATAAACACAAAGAGGAGAATAAGTGACGAGATGGGAGAGAGATGGTGACGGAGACACAAATATGGAGAGACAAACGGTAAGATAAGTAAGGTCATCTTTATTTAACCAGGAATCTAAAAATAAATCTCTTTTTTTAATCTTTTTTTTTTAAGAGTGTCCTGGCCAAGATTGGCAACAATAAGGCATTACGCAAACTAAAGATAGTTTGCGTTTAAGAGGAATTGTCTACTAGAAATATCACCACATGATCTGACAACTATGAAGGATGAAAGTAAGATTAATTAGCTTTTTTTTAATATAAGGATGGTTTTGGAAGAAACATGTTGCTGAGTGTCGCGTAACAAATCCTCTTTTTTCCCATCAGGTTGTGTTAGTGTTTTCGTCCTCGTCTTAAAGACCTCATATTATGCTCATTTTCATATTTTTGTTCTCCTGCACATTGCTGCAGCTCCTCTTTTCACCCTGTGTGTTGAGCTCTCTGTTTTAGCTACAGAGTGATGTAACAGAAGATGTAACTTCTGTTACATCTTTGATGGAAGTCACACATTCTCAGTACCTAGTTAAGGACTACTAGCCAGTCAGAAACAGAGTATGAGGGCGTGCCCTGACAGCACCTCGGTAAGGACTACTAGCCAGTCAGAAGCAGAGTATGAGGGCGTGCCCTGACAGTACCTTGGTAAGGACTACTAGCCAGTCAGAAGCAGAGTATGAGGGCGTGCCCTGACAGTACCTAGGTAAGGACTACTAGCCAGTCAGAAGCAGAGTATGAGGGCGTGCCCTGACAGTACCTAGGTAAGGACTACTAGCCAGTCAGAAGCAGAGTATGAGGGCGTGCCCTGACAGTACCTAGGTAAGGACTACTAGCCAGTCAGAAGCAGAGTATGAGGGCGTGCCCTGCTAGCAGCTAGGTGAGCATTATAACATGTGTTACAAACTGACCACGTTTGTCTCTGAAGTAAAGGCTGGACTACAATAGAGCTGTTTGGAGCAGTTTGTGAACAGTGTTTTCTGTTGGAGATGGTAAGTCCCTTTGGGGTGGACTATTGGCTTTTTCACTTTGTAAACCTATAACATGCACAAAAAAGATATATAACATGGCACGTCGGGATCGAAATCAGTGTCACGGGCAAGGTCAAGCACGGAGACAGCTGCTCAGCTGTCAGAGAGAAGGCACGCTGAGCCAGAGGACAACAGGGAAGCCCACTCATCTGTCCTGCAGCCTGGCAAACCGAGTATTTAGTAATACAGATTAAAATGCATGAGTAAGCGAAGCCTTGGGGCTCCTAGACACAGACCACTAACCAGTTTGGTGCCCTAAGCAAGATTTCAGCTGTTTTTGTTGCTTATTCTAACAGTTTGTTTAAAATGTTCAAGTTTTGTTTTGCCAACGTTTTTTGTCACTTTGTTTGCAGTTTATGTAGCTATTTTCAACGTTTTCCCCCACCGTTTTTTTCACGTATTTTTGTCATGTCTCCAAAGTTTTTTGCAACATTTTATGTCGTTTGTTCAACGTTTTTGTCGCTTTTTTCGAAGCTGTTTTTCGGCCGTTTTTTCTGCTTTTTTGTCCACGCTTTTGATGTTTTTTTCCCCCCAATGTTTTTGTCGCTTCTCCAGATGTTTTTGTCGGTTTTTTTTGCTTATTATCTTTGACTTTTCTTACTTATTTAGACTGCTGGCGCACCTAGCGTTTGCCTATACTGCCTATACCACGTTCCCGCCCTGCATACACAATAATAGGATTACGTTTTTCGCAGGGTTGTGGTTACGCCGTGACACTAAGAAAACTTTACATTTCACAGACTAACCTATAGTGTGGACGCTGCATGAATGAAAACAGGAATAACCACACAGTTAACCAGCCAGTAGAAGGAATACCAAGTTTAGGATCTCTTAGACAGACAGTCTAAGAGGAGGACAAGTCAAAATGTACATGTAGTTACATGAAAAAGCAAATCTTCTGCTTGTTTTGGTGGCCTGTCAGGAGAGGTTAAAAGCAGCCGGCCGTCCCCGGGGTGCAAACAGCAAAAATTAACCGGCCGAGTGAGCTCGGACGAACCATTGGCTGATTTCACCATAGAAATAAAAGTCTGTGCTCTCTGTACAGCTACGTCAATGTTGCTCCTTTGAGGCAAGAAGCTGCTAACACGCCATCATTTTAGAGACCTGAATATATGTCCTGAAGATTTAGCTGAAGAGAAAAAGAGGTCAAAGTGGAGCCAACACCAAAACTGCTGCAACAATAGAGAGTGCACACATTAACTTGTAAATGTCCAGTGTCCAGACCGCAGTCTTTTATGGTGTGTGTGTGTGTGTGTGTGTACGTGTGTGTGTGTGTGTGTGTGTGTGTGTGTGTGTGTATATGTGTAATTGTGTCTGTGTGTGTTGGTGTTTGTGTGTCTGTCTATGACAGTAAACTTTAAAAAAAAGCCAAAATATACACAATATTTCATGTAAAATTAAAGCTACAAACTATTTTCAAGAGTGGAAAACCACTGTATTTTTGCAAGAAACTAATTCTCCGTTAAAAATGTCAAAAAAAGTGACAAAAAAGTTAAAAGAAACACCAAAAAGGTCCTAAAAAGCAACAACAACAAAAACGTCTAAAACCGCCCCACAAAAAAATTGCTGCAACAATAGAGAGTGCACACATTAACTTGTAAATGCCCAGTGTCCAGACCAGAGTCTTTTAAGAGGTGTGTGTGTGTGTGTGTGTGTGTGTCTGTCTGTCTGTGTGTCTGTGGTTGGCACCACTGCCACTGAATAAATAAGAAGAGATAGGACGAGAGAGCAATCAGCCATGAAAGCAGTCTTGCCATCTCTCTGTGCTCCCTCGTTCTATTCCTGTTCACTTTCGTCATCTTGTCCTCCTGAATCTGCGTCACACCGTCTGGGAACTTCGTCCGCTCACCCTGGAGAGGATTTGTGACGCTCCGCTAGAAATTGGAAACCTCGACTACCTTTTTAATTCCTACTGAGAATACGTCATTGATGTTTGTAAAGACGGGGCGTAAACTACAGGGGACCTTGGCTCCTCTTAATAAAACATGAGCGCCCCTGAAAACATGATGTGTGAAAGTTTGGAGGGTCTCGAAATAGACAATATGCTATTTTTTGCATGAGGATGATTCACCCCTATACTTCACTAGAACTTGCCAGAAGAAACACTCATGCTTTCCTCGCCTTACCTCTATCTCGTCAAGTCTGAAAATCAAGGTGAAAGCAGCGAAGAATAGCTGCTGCACCAATGAAAATATCCACCGTGAGGTTTTTCTCAAAGAGGTGAAGTTAACCTTGGGCTGAGTCACTTTTGATTAAACCGTGTGCCATGTTGAAATATAAGTACAGCTACTTCTGATAGGCGCTAAATCTGTCTCAAAGCCAAAATCATTTAATAAATGCCTGAAAATTACACTTTGACACAGAGCTTAATACATTGTTTTATGCAACAGGGTAAGTAGACCGTTTGGATGGTTATTATAGGGACCACAATGGAAATAAGTCTTTGGGGTTTATTGTGTTCATTCCTGACTATTTATGTATTTTAATGTATGACACAGAGTACGGTTTCATATTTTTATATTTAAGGGGTCAAATAAAATCAATCAATCAATCAACAAAGTAAAGAAAGTGTCCTGAGATAAGCTCATCTTCTCATATCACTACCAGTTGGAGACTCATTGGTTATTTGCAGATAGATCTCAAACTACCAAGCAATTGGCATGGGGTACTTTCCATAAAATCATCTCTCAATGCAAATCAAACGAGCTATTAGGCTAATTGAAATATAACCATGCCAATCTGTAGGTATGATGAAGGGTATGTGATGATGTGGGGGTGAAGGGTATGTGATGATGTGGGGCTATTTTAATTAAAAGGCCAAGGGAACTTTATCAGGATGCATAGTATCCTGGATCCATGAAATAACTGGCCTTTAAATATAAACATCTGCCGGCTGGTTTTAGAACGTAAGAGATGTCTCCTGTTTCAACAGCCAATAGAGAAGTTAGCTGGTTGAGTCAGCTACAAGCTATAGAAATACAATGATCCATACTACATTTTATTTCTATGTAACAAACTCAGTCAGCTGGTGGACATGGCAGAGTTTAAGATGGAGGCTCAACGAGCGCTGGCGAGCACGGTATGTGGTGGAGCGAGCTAGAGAGTGACTGAAGAGAGGGAACAGCATAAAAACAACGCAGAGAATCTGAGAAATAAAATGTTTTCGCTGATTCATCACTAGAAATGCTGTAAAAACTGTATTAAGCACGATCCACATTCATATTTAGACGCAACAAATTACATTTTTAGCTACAAAAAAGCCCGGAAGTTAGAACGGCAGTACAAAGAGGTGTAAATTGGATAAAT
Source organism: Perca schrenkii (assembly GCA_025617405.1). Taxonomy (NCBI): domain Eukaryota; kingdom Metazoa; phylum Chordata; class Actinopteri; order Perciformes; family Percidae; genus Perca; species Perca schrenkii. The sequence goes on from CM046807.1 coordinate 290,657, forward strand.
GGATGGGTGGATGGATGGAAGGATGAATAAATGGATGGGTGGATGGATGGAAGGATGAATAAATGGATGGGTGGATGGATGGAAGGATGGATGGATTAAACGGCAGAGATTTTTGGCAGCAGTCGGTATCAGAGAGCTTTGTGTTACCATGGAGGAAGAAACCCTGAGACCTGGCCTCCCTTCCTGCCATCAGCAGCTAAGTGGAAAACAACTTAACAGAGACATCAGAACGAGAGAGAGAGAGAGAGAGAGAGAGAGAGAGAGAGAGAGAGAGAGAGAGAGGGGATATCAGCGGACTACATATGGAGGCAGCAGGTGTCCACACAATATGACTCCAAAACACACAGGCCTGCTGCACGCCTTATTAATTAACGGCTGCAATATAGACAGCACGGCGTTGCACACATTAATAAACATGGAGGTCAATAAAGACAAAACAGAGTCAGAAGCAAGATGTTATTTTAAAATGGCCATTTTGTTTAAATATTTCAGCCCATTTATTGAATCCAAGACATAAGTGTGTTTTGAGATCTTTGAATGGTAGCAGTAATTAGTCCTTTCTGACCTTTCCACTGTGTGTTTTTCAAAAGCTCCTGAGTTAAGTTCCAACTAAAGTGCCAGCAAAAGGCTCTGAGTCAAACAGAGGAACCTTTTCTTTTCATTGCTTCCCACCGAGAACCAATGAGCCATTGTCTAACAACAATTTGTCTTGCCCTGTGCAGCATTAAATATGTATAAAGCAACATGAGGGTTCACTGAGTGGCTTTCAGACCGGTTTAATGCTGTTGGAGAGTTTAGCCCAATGAGGGGTGAACAGGGGAAGTTTGAGCCCCTGAGTTCAATTGACGAGGAAGCATCCATTTGTTTCCTTTTACTAATTAAAAGCAAATTACGGAGACCAGGAGGAGAGATGGGCTCACAGCAGTCATATGTAAATCCCTGGATCAATTATTTAAATATGTATAACATTGTTTAAAGACACATGAGGACTCAAGCACTCTGCAGGTTAGTCTATATGTTGTCCAAAGGGACTTACCATCTCCAACAGAAAACACTGTTCACCAACTGCTCCAAACAGCTCTATTGTAGTCCAGCCTTTACTTCAGAGACAAGACACGTTATAATGCTCGCCTAGCTGCTAGCGTGGCACGCCCTCATACTCTGCTTCTGACTGGCTAGTAGTCCTTACCTAGGTACTGTCAGGGCACGCTCTCATACTCTGCTTCTGACTGGCTAGTAGTCCTTACCTAGCTACTGTCAGGGCACACCCTCATACTCTGCTTCTGACTGGCTAGTAGTCCTTACCTAGCTACTGTCAGGGTACGCCTTCATACTCTGCTTCTGACTGGCTAGTAGTCCTTACCTAGCTACTGTCAGGGTACGCCCTCATACTCTGCTTCTGACTGGCTAGTAGTCCTTACCTAGCTACTGTCAGGGCACGCCCTCATACTCTGCTTCTGACTGGCTAGTAGTCCTTACCTAGGTACTGTCAGGACACGCCTTCATACTCTGCTTCTGACTGGCTAGTAGTCCTTACCTAGGTACTGCGCATGTGCAACTCCCAACAAAGATGGAACAGAAGTGAGATGTCTCACTCTAGCTAAAACGGAGAGCTCAACACAGGGTGACAAGAGGACCTGCAGCAATCCTGTGGAGGAAGGTCTGGCAATGCAAGTCTAGTTGGAGGTTGACGTTAAGATCACCAGACACTTGTTCTAGTTGATTAGAGTCTCTGCATTTTAGTCTCATCTTAGTAAAATGTAACTATGTTAGTCATTGAAAACATTTTAGTCTTTTTTTTTGTCATTTAATTTAGATTAAATTGAACATTTCAGTCAATCTAGGTCAGGCTGAAACCAATAATGGTCATATTTTTTCACAAATTGTTTCATCTTGTCATTATCTGATGAAAAACACAGGGTGTATTTTTGCAGAGAGTGTCAAGTCTCGTGGTCTCATAGTACCTATTTTAGGAATGCATCCAGACATGGAACATGGAATTTGCATATTTATTTTGAACCGACACGGTTCAACAACTGGCCTGGGGCCCAATACTCTTATTAAAATTATTATAAAACACTGAGAATTTGTTTGTGGTGAGCTTTAATGCGTCTCTTCAGGATTGGGGTATTTTTACCAGCTATTATATGGCCACATAGTTTCTCTTCTGATAAAGCGATACATTCAGGTGTTGTTTCTCAGCCTCATTGAAACGAAAATGGGCCCAAATATCACCTTGTTTCTTTTGCCCAAGTCTGTTGCCATTGTTAACTTTAAAGGTCCCATGATATGGTGCTCTTTGGATGCTTTTAAATAGGACTTAGTGGTCCCCTAATACTGTATCTGAAGTCTCTTGTCTCTAGCCTTGGTGCAGAATTACAGCCATTAGAGCCAGTCCCACAATTAGCTTTCCTTATTATGTGCCATTTCTGGTGGGTCAAATTCTCTGGCCGGCAAAGCAGAGAAAGGGGAGGTAACCATTCCCCTTATGACCTCATAAGGAGCAAGATTCCTGATTGGCCCATCTGAGCTTTCATTTTCTCAAAGGCAGAGCAGGAAACCCAGGGTTCGGTTTACACCTATCACCATTTCTAGCCTGCCTATGGGGGACCATAGGCAGGCTGGGGGAATGCATATTAATGTTAAAAAACCTCATAAAGGGAAATTGTCATGTCATGGGACCTTTAACTTAAGTTAGTTGTTGAGTTCTTGTGACTGGGCTCATTGTGTAATGCCGGTGTAGTCCTGATATGAAACCTGGTTCATTGAAAAAAGAATATCTAAGTCTATAATAGTCTCCCCTCTTTTGTAAATGAAAGAAAAAACAAGATTTTGGTTAAGTTTTCATTCTTCAAACCACATTCTAATCTCAACCTTTTTGATCAACAATTAATTCATTTGCACGTCAATAAATTTTTTTTCGAAATGTTGTTTTTGTCAAGAGTACTATTCACACAGAATGTGAATATTACGCGTCAATAGAGTGACGTAATTCTTCTCCGAAAGAAAGGTTGATTTTTCGGGGGTTTCGCAACGCGGATAAAGACATCAACCAATCACGCTGTGTTGTTTACCTAGGAGGATCATAATACAACTGTTGGTACGCGATCTGTGCTGCCTGCACGATCCGATACGCGCATGCACAAGATGTTCGCGCATGCGCAGATGATAATCCTGTTTACAACACTGCACGATATGTTCCATGCTTGCGCACCATTGCACCAGGGAAACGAGACACGGTACACCTCCGGTGGTTTTGAGGAGCTGCAGCATGTATTTGCTACGGATCAAGATTTTTGGGGTTCGGCCGAATACCGAATCCACTGGTTAAGATTCGGCCGAATCCGAAACTGAATACCGTATCCTACTCCCATACGTAGATCCCGTACCTGAAGTTGCTGCATTCTGGCTGCTGTCTGTAGATTCCTTAATGCACAACTCGTATTTTTTCGGATGTTTCAGACCAGATGTTGTAACAGCCGCCATGTTGTGTATAGTTTAGGGTCCTCGCCACCACCAGAAAAATTGGCATTGCAAATTGAACATATAGCTGGACTTGAATGGCCTTCTTTTGACTAAAAGTACTGCCATTTTCTGCTCACCAGTTCCATTTTTACTTTCTCACAGCCTACTGCATTGAACGCTTCACCTACGTAAACTCCTATATTATATCCCCAATATTCGTCCGAATCCGAAGCCCAATCCTGGATTTGGTGCATCCTTAATATGCGTTCAAACTGCAGAGTCTAGCTAGTGTACATTCACTTGATTTCTTCACCACACAGCTCACGTATGTGATGATGACAGGACATAGTTTTGTCACGTATAGATCTTTAGTGCGCTTGCATAACTGCAGTGTAAAATCAAAACTTACCGGATCAAATGTATACAACGTAACAAAAACATGAACCTTGGTCCGGACCTTGGTTCAGACTCTCAGCTTGTGAAAACTCCCTAAGTCTACAGAATTTACATTTTTTTGGATTAACAGAAATGTCCGTGAACCCCCTGAGAACGAAAGACGCAGCGGAACGTCCCAACAATGTTTGACACCCAAAAAAACGATACTACAAAAATATAATTTCACACATTTATTTACTATTTTAAATCATATATAACCTAAAGACTTCGGTTAACTCATTTCAAGCCCCGAAACAATTGTTACAACCCATTAAACCTGTTTGAGTTGTGACTCACTCGGATCTTTCACCCGAGTCTTTAAATTGACTCATGAGTCGCGAGTCTCTAGTATCATTATCTCGGATCAGTTGAGTCCTACTACAATTCAATCTAAAGTGATAACAGTGCCACACACAAACCTCTTGCAACATTAGCTACTACTAGTCCTAGCCATCTCAGCTGCCCAAAGCTTTATAACTTACAATTTCGTAGGCAACAACAACTCTACAAGTCAACTCAAGCGACTGAGTGAGCAGAGAGACAGTCCGAGACAGGTTATAGGAACTTCCAGACCCGCAGACTAAGAGCTGGAAACATTGCAAGCTTGCAGACCATGGAACTTTAACCATGGAACAGACATGGATTCCCACTGCGATACATCAACCAATGTGTCCCTGAGCAAGACACTTAACCCCTAGTTGCTCCAGAGGCATGAAACCTCTGATATGTAGCAATTCAACCATTTGATGCATTGCACCAGAGTTAGCCTTAGGCTAATTTACATCTGTAGTCCCACAGGAAGCACACATACAACATTTTAAAAATCAAACATTGCTCAATTGTAAGTCTCTTTGGATAAAAGTGTCAGCGTCAGACATGTAATGCAATAAGTCAAGTGACTCAAGTGACTCGCACAACCCAGATCAGTTTAGTGAATGACTCAGAATAACCCGAATCCTTCAAAGGAATTGAGTTTGCCAGGCCTACAACACATCATAAGTTATGAGGTTAGCTTTCAAAAAGAGATTTCAGGAATTTCAGAAAAGGGAACATAAACGTTTCAGCTTCAGCGCCAAATTATCTCTTTACACGTTGCTCTAAAAAAATGTGGGTGTCACTACACAGAAAGCTGAGTTTGTTCTGAACACTTTGATGTGAAACACACAGGGATCAGTTATATGCAAAAACCCTAAAAAGGGGAATTTAAGAAGATGCCCTTACACCTCAGAGGGTTGAAAGGTACAGAGGGTATACTTAGAGGATTTTTCGTGACTCCTGATTCCTGACTGATCTCTGTTATGTTTGCACATATATTCAGCAGTTTAATTCCCCTTCCTCCCCTACACTTTGCTCTTTTTTTGGTCTTTTCCATCTCTCGTCTTTACCTCTTTACCCCCTGAATCACTGCCGTCTGATTGATCTTTGCTTTTGGAACGCTAACCCTCAGAGGGGGGTTTAGGAGAAGCAGCTCAGAATTTACAAATCTCAAAAAGGGATGAATTCATTCCTCAGTTGATGGGCAAAGCGTATCGTGTAAACCGTTTTGCAGCTCAGAGAATTAGCGGGAGATAATTGACATGCTGCTCCTTACATGGGCCACTTTAAAAAAAAAAAAAGGTGCAGAAGAGGGTTGAAGAGCAGGGAGTGGAATATTAAGAGAGTAAAAAGGTACTAAACCTCTGAGATCTACAAGAGAGAGAACTTTGGAGCCAATTTATTCATTAAATATTAGATAAGGTGATCAACCGACAGAGGTATAGCAGCCCCTGAGGGTTTGATTGCTGGCAGTGTGGAGAGCTGTTCAAATCTGAATTTAGACCTTCAAGTTAGGAATTAAATGGCTAACACACTTAAATGGGAACACTTGTAATCCGGTAATAGCAGGAAAATCATCATGGAATTCAACTCTCCATCTTTAGCGCACCCATTGGTTGTTGACAATGTTCTCGTTTGAAGACTTCAAACTTAGGATGATATCAAACACGTTTGATTTTGTCGGAACGTCCAGACGGGAGAAAGACTGACTGGGACTGAGTTTTATGACCTCACACCAAAACGATGGAGACGACGAGAGACTCCCCTGACTCTAGCGAGACTCTCAGGGTTTCATTCCCATGTATAGTATAGACAGCGGAATCGCTTGAAAAGTCGTTTGGTGTAAGGCATAGACTGTTAATATTAATGGACAACGCATCTGCTTCGGCGAAGTGCTGCAAATGCGGAAGTGCCTTAAACCTGCATTATATCTGAATTCCTGCAGGGGGAGACTCCTTAAACCTGCATTATATCTGAATTCCTGCAGGGGGCGACACGTGCGGTTGCAAAAGGAGGTTGGTTTCTCTAGAAGTCTATGAGAAGGTGACCCACTTCTCACTTGATTTATTACCTCAGTAAACATTTTCACAATGAGTTTATGGTCTCAATCACTAGTTTTAAGTCTTCTGCAACACAGAAGGATGTTCATGTTTTGAATAATGGTCTCGTTGATTTTAAAATCGGCGATAAAGCAGGGGGTGTTTTACGGCGTGGCTATGATGTGATTGACAGTCCGCGGCCTCTCTTATATGCAATATAACTATGGGACAAAGATATATTTAAAACCTAGCAAAGCTAAATCTTACCTTGAATTATGTAGACTAGCTTTCCGCAGCAGTTGCATCCAGATTGTGAGTGAAAGTGTGTAACGTAGAGTGTAAGCAGCATTGCCATTTCTCAGCTAACGTCACAGTCAGATACCGCCCAACAGTCTATGGCTCCCCCCTCACTTCTCCCTCTCTCCTCTCGTCTAAAATTGTCACATCCCCACCCAGGATGGCTGCGCCCGTTACTGTAAACTCGACGACTCAGAGCAGATTTCCACAAACCAATGGCTGACATCACACATGCTCTGTCCATTAATATTTACAATCAGTGGTGTAAGGTCGGCATTAGTGGAGGACAGCACTAGATTGATCTCATCTTTGCCCCGGCTCTGTGATGGCAGGTATAAACACTTTTGCATTTTCCCAAGAGAAACAACGGCATCGGTCGTTTCAGCCAGATGTATTAATGTAATGATGTAATGATTAATGTAACAAAGCCCGCTAGCGGCTGTAGTTCTGATGTAAGGGCCAGAACTGGTAAATTGACTTTGCCCTTCAATATTCATCAGCATTACGACACAACTCTGGTTCCTTAAAATAACAACAGATTTACACATTAACACATTCAGGAGGCATAGAAACATAAATACATCCGTAAAGCGGTGGCCTCAGGCAAAGCTTGGCTTTACGCTGTCTGCAGATTATCCACTTCTCCTCCTCTGCCCTTTTCACCTTTCTCCAAATCCCTCTGCTCTCTGCTTTTCTCTTGGTAACTTCACATTTTAATCTTTTATATTTGAATCATTTAAATCATAATCTCGTGTTTTCAGGCGGTCTAGTTCCGATAGAGATCTTAGGACTCTGGAGAGCACTCTCATTGAAATGAAACATGTATAAGATGTCAACAGGAGTGCACTGCATGTTTCAGTCTCAGAACAGAAATATATTGTTGCTCTGAAGTCACTGAAAGGGAAAACATTGACTCTTCAAGTTCACTTTTCTGCTCTGTTTCTAATTGGCGGTGGAGCAGCAGAGTTCCTTTACTCACAGACATCTACAGTCATGGTAGACTGCAGAAGAAAGCCAGTTGTACCTTCAAGGACATTACACACCCTGGTCACTCTCTGTTCTCTCCACTGCCCTCTGGTAGGAGATTCAGGTTTTATCCTGGCATGGCTGTTTTTAATGTGTTTTTAATGATGTGTTATGCCGTTAATGTGGAGCTGCTAAACTGCTTTTCGTTGTCTGTAAAGCAATGACAAATAGACTATTCTACACTGAATATTGTTTACTTAATTTAAAAATAAAGCTGGTATCATTATCTTTTTCATTTTCTTAACAATAACCAAAGAGACTAAAAGTAATAATGAGTTTCTTATCAAAACATACTGTATGCTGTTTGTCTGTGCAGCCAGGTAGTCATTAAGTGTATTTACTTCAATATCACAGTAGGGAAAGACTGCAAAACATGACACTTTAAAGCAGTGGTACTCAAAGTGGGGTCCGGGCGACCCCCAGGGGTCCTTGAAGGGGTTCCAGGGGGTCCCCAGCAAAAAAGGGAATCATTTATTTTCACTATAATTTCATCCATAAGTATCAGAATGACAGATTGTATGACTACTTTGCTCATGGGTTTCATTTACTTCTTCTTCTTTTTTTGGGACCATTTTCTTCTTCATTCATTTCTGTAATAAAACATCTAAAAACAAAAATTCTATCAGACTATGAGACAAAGTCTTATCAGATGGGAGACCGTGGTCTAATTTGTGTCAGTTTAGGGGTTCTTGATGTGAAAATGTTTGAAAAACACTGCTTTAAAGGATAACTCATCTATCCCGGACGAGCCCCAATTTGTTGCCGCTATAGCCAACAAAAAGGGAAGCCACAAACACAGATACATCAATCAAAAGTAGTTTATTAAATTCAAACTAACTAAACCATAAGCTAACTGGTGGGGTGTGTAAGTATGAGAGACCGTCATGTTTACAATATATGGATGAGTGAAAGTAGGGTGTAATGTGTGTTGGCTTGTGCAGCAAACCAAACAAAGGAACAATGTTGAGGTGGATGCAGTAGGCCCAGCTGAGAGAGAGAGTGAGATTCCCAAGAAGGACAGTCCTTTATGCCTTCCTGGAAGCCCGTCCCACATGGGTTATATGGGCAATAGTCTATATTCTCAATGTTTTATTTCGATTGTTCCGTTGCCGCCCGATATTTTGCTCGATGTCCCTCATTTTGGCCGGATGTCCGTTACCTTAAAGACATTACGTGCTGGATGGCTAACAACTTTCTCCAACATAATGAGAGTAAGATGGAAGTTATGTTGTTTGGCCCTCCAAATACAGTTGATGAACTTTCGGAAAAATTTGGGGACTTTAGCCTCAAGTGTGCGTCCTTTTGCCAGAGATCTAGGTTTCATCTTTGACCCAGAATTAAAACTTGACAAACAAATTAGTTCTGTTGTCAAATGTAGCTTTTCTCATCTCAGGACTATTGCTAAAGTAAAATCCTACCTCTGTCCTAAGGACTTATTGCTCTTATTTCGTCTCGTATTGACTACTGCAATTCCTTGTAATCTGGGATTTGCCAATCATCTTTATCAGGTCTGCAGCTTGTCCAGAATGCAGCTGCTAGATTGTTGCCTGGTACCAGAAGGAGGGATCATATCTCCCCACTACTGGCTTCTCTTCACTGGTTACCGGTCAAAAATAGAATCAATTTTAAGGTAGTGTTCGCAAACTTCCCATTCATATTAGGTCCTCCTCTACTGCCGATATCTTTAAGTCTTGTCTTAAAACACATTTTTATTCTTTGGTGTATGATTTAGTTTAGGGACATTTGTATTTTTATTTTATTTATTTATTTATTATTTCAGGACAATGCACATTTGATGAACATGTACAGCAGTACACGTAAAAGTGCCAGATTGTAGACCAAAGGCTAATTTCCATCTGTCCATCTGTCCATAGTCCATTAGGCAGGTAGAAATTACAATAAGGACAAAAGATATACAGAGTAACATTTGCTATTTAAAACAGAGTAAAACAGGACGAAAGAAAAGAAAAACAGGACATATACGTATAGAAGTGTGTTGTTTGTACGATTGTTCATTGTGTGTATATTATTTTTCTTCCTTAACATAACATAACTTTGTACAGCACTTTTTTCAGCCAAGGTTGGTTTTAAATGTGCTCTATAAATAATTTGACCTTCTGTGGTAGAAATTCTAATACATAGGTGAGATCTAAAGCTACAGTCAACAAAGTCTTTTGAATATTTAATCTTTGTGCAAAGAAGGTTGAGGTCATAATGAGAGTCTGAGAGAATGAACAGAGAGTCTTGGAGAATCACTTGCTTATTAACCCTCTAAAAAGCTGACATCAGGGTCCATACATCACGCAGTGTTTCCTTTAGGATTGTTTTTTAGCAGTGGGGGCAGGTCTGTCCGAACAACAACAACAACAATAACCTCTGAATAGTTCTACGTGTTGTTAAATTGCAATGTGAGCGGCAGCATTATGTGCATTATATTGGCAGGATCATTTAAAAAGGCGACCGCGACTACTTGTGCGTCTGCCCTATTTCTGATAGCGTGGCGGCAGAAATTTTGCCAATGGCGGGCCGCCACTACAAAAATCAACATAGAGGGGGTAAAGAGTTCGCACAGCTTAAAACTCCTTATACTATAAATACTCAGTCATCCTAGTGAAACAATATCTAGAGGTGGGGAGTCAAAGGAAACTACATTTGCTGTTTTATCCTCAAAGATGTTTTTTTTGCCACTTATCCAGTGCATCCAATAACACGTTGTTGCAGTAAAAGCTGAGTCAAAGTCAACTTATTTGCCGGACCAATCTGCGATTTTACTCTAACGACTGATGGCAGCCTTGATTACAGACCGATGATCTGATCATATTCTTTAGGTTTAGGTTCGGACAACTCAACGTGTGTGTGTGTGTCTTTATGGGCCTCAAGAGTGGTGTGTGTTACAGATAGATTGGCAGCGAAAGCAAGGAGAAAGAAGTGAGTGTGTGTTTGTTTACCCACAACACCCCAGTGTCGATGTCTTTATCAGAGTTTCCCCACAGGACGGCCTTCTGTTCCGCCTGACAGCTGCCTTTGATTGGGTGTTGATGAAAAACACCGTTACCCAGAGCGCAATGCAGCCCGGCTGCCCACCCATGTGTTCGGCCGGTCGGCCGGTGTGCGGCCAGCGTGAGATTTGAGAAGTCTGCAGCTTTGATGTGGCTGAGTTGCTGCGTCACGCTCAGTGGAGCCATGCAGCGAGGCGGCCATATTGATACCCTCGCAGAGGGGCAGAAATCAATCCAGCTCCCAGTGTGTGTGTGTGTGTGTGTGTGTGTGTGTGTGTGTGTGTGTGTGTGTGTGTGTGTGTGTGAGAGAGAGTGTGAGCTGGTGATCTTTCTTCCTCCTCACTTCTTTTCTTTCTCCTGCCAGTGGCGATGGTTAAGAAAAGTGATGTTGGTCAGTTATTCAGTCCGTCTGTCAGACACTTCATAAATAACAAAGTGCTTTGGCGAGTCCCAATAAAAGGTCAGTCTAAGGCCTCCTGCACACTGCCTGCATGGCGTGCACATCTCATGCGCGGCTCATGCATGCTAGAAATAGGACCGACGCCTATGTTTATATGTCATTTTGACACAAATACATATTAAAAATTGACATTGGAATCTGTCAATACAGAACGAACTATTTTGCCGTCAATACTGCCGACGTGGTCTTTGCTGTAATCAAATATATATTAGTATATATTTATGTTTATGGGAAACATCCATTGAAGCCAATTGAACATAGCAGCCAAACAGTGGCACTACAACTTCCGTGTCTGTCATGTGATGCCCGCTGGCCCAAAAAGACTTTTCCCCACAGACTTACATGGTGGAAAGACACGTCTGTAAATCAGTGGAGACATTTTTTTTAATGTCATGCGCCAATGAACGGGTCTCCACCTCCCCTTCTCTCTCCACAGTAAGGGAAATCATTTTTAATTGATGATTCCGGGGACCTTTTGACCTTTTCCTCTGGCATAGCTATCAATGTTGCACACAAAACTCAGTATCTAAAGGGCAGATTGAGTATACTGATTGTCCATAGGGCATAAAGCCCTTAGCTTCAACGACCCCATGGCGTGCCCTCTTGTACACAACTGGTGAGGCACTAATTAAGATAAAAAAATAATCATTTTGATTGTTCCTGGCAACCGTTTTGTATTGTGGGGTGTAATGAGTTATTGAGCCTGTAATACTCAACGTTATTAACTGGGATATGTCGGTGACTAAGGCTCTGTGTGCCTGGAGGGTTTAAAAAGTACACTCAGGCAGCAGCTTGTTAGGTCTAAGACTACTGCAGTCCTGCAACAAATCCTCCTTTGTATAGGTTTAAAGTCTATGGCGTAGGTTTGGTTTCAACATTGGTTAAATCCGATTGGTCTGGGGGGGTCCCACAGAAAATTTGGAGCGTCAAACGCTTAATTTCCTGCATTCTAGTGAATGTAATTTAATGTAAATTGATATTGAATCTAATTGTATTCTTCTCCTGTATTGTTCAAAACTTTCTACATATTCGAAACACCACACGTTTCAGGATGTTGCTTTTAGGAATTATGTACATTCTTGTTAAAGCAAATCCTCCCACTGATATATTACAGTCATTTTGTGCTACCAGAGTAGCAACCATCTTACTTATTGCCCTTTCAAAAGAAAAAAAAGGAGCAGGGAAGGTAGCGAGTAGGGAGGTTTTTGTGAGGATAAGGGGAGGAAGGAATGGCAATCCACGGAGCTTCTTTAATCATCATCACGGGCGACTGACAGTCCCGGCCAGACAGCCAAACCAAAAAGCCCATCTGCTCCTCGTATCCCTCAACAATGAGCTGTAATCTGAATAAATGGGCCTCGTTCTCGGCTCTACGCCTGTAATGGCTTCACTCATCACACGGAGCGCGGCGCTAGGGATGAAGATGAAGAGGGAGAAACGCGGACGATAAGGGTTTTCGAAGAAGATTTAGTGAGCGTCCATGCGTTTAAAGTTGGTGTCCAAACTTCCAACTTTAATGTGTTTGTGCTTTTTAGTTGACTTTCAATGACAAAAACTTATGAACGTCTTTCCTGTCATTCTGGGAGTATTGCTATCTTGAGGCAGCGGGAAATGATCGCGCCATTGACCAACAAAAACCTGGTCTAAGCATGATTATTGTACAGGTGTGCCTTAGGCTGGCCACAATACTGTAAAAGGCCACTCTAAAATGTACAGTTTTACTGTATTGGGGGGTCCTGGGGGGTCCGAAAACCAGTCAGTATCTGGTGTGACCACCATGCTGTCTAATCAGCATATTGATATGCCACACCTGTGAGGTGGATGGACTTTCTCGGCAAAGGAGAAGTGCTCACTAACACAGATTTAGACAGATTTGTGAACAACAGAAATAAGCCTTTTGTGTACATAGAAAAAGTCTTAGATCTTTGAGTTCAGCTCATGAAAAATGGGAGCAAAAACAGAAGTGTTGTTTTTATTATTTTGTTCAGTGTATATATTTAAAAAGGCTGAATGGGTTTTACCGAGGAACGTTCATGATGAGAAACGTTGTAGATAAGGACCAAACGGATCAGGGAATATGGAATGACAGGAATTAGAGAGGATTAGTGTCCACAGAAAAACAACAGGTACAGGATCAATAATGTTGTGTGATTAAGTCCAGAGACGAGGTTTGTCTTTTGTTTTAATGTGCGGCTCAACAAACCAAGTCTTGGAAAAATTAAGTTTGAAAGGAAAACCGAGAGAAGCCAGATGGCGCTGAGACTTCTTTGTACCGCCACGACTTCACTACACAATAGAAAGCTGACGTAAACCATTGCAGTCTGGCAAGACTCAACATGCATTTGCTTTGAACAAGGGTCAGGTGCCACTTCAAGTTACTGCAGCAAAGACATCAATTTTCCCCTAAATTATGGGCCAAAAAAACATTTTTGAAGGAATACACATGGAGACGCAGTCGCTGAACCATTACATCTCTTTGTGAAAATAGTTGTTCAGGGGTTTTGGGAAGTTTTGAGAGGTGCTGAGTCACATCAATAAAAAAAAACAATCCACAGTTCACTGATTTGTTTGGCTTCAAGCTGCTGGAGCGGTGTTGGTGGCCACTGACTGTTCACATGCAACAACAACATGAGTATAGTTGATATTTCATGTTACTTCCAGGTGACTTTGCAGAGAACATTTTCATATGAATTGATAGGAGTCATTTACAGGGGATGGGGGATGGGGGTTGCATCTGCCCCTATAATCAAAACCTGGGCTTTTTCCCGGAAGTTTTTGTATCTTTTTAATGTTTTTGTAGCTTTTTCTCAAATATATATATATATATATATATATATATTTGATATTTTTTTTTGGTGCCTTAACAGTTATTTTTGGACAATTTGTTTCGACTTTTTTTCACCTTTTATAAAAATAAAATGGGAAAAAAACTAAGTAGTTTTTGGCCAATTAATTCAACACTTTTGGTGCCTTTTTTTTGGGACTATTTTTGACGTCTTTTTAAAAGTTTTGTTTTCAATGTTTTCGTAGCTTTTTTTTCAACATTGTTCTTGCATTTCTTCTGAGATTTTGTGGCATTTAAAAAAAATGTGGACAATTTATTTGAGGTTTTTTGTTGACCTTTTTATATATATATATATATATATATATATATATATATATATATATATATATATATATAAAAAAAAAATTGTTGCCTTTTTCAGCGTTTTTTGGGACTACTTTTGACGCCTTTTAAGAGTTTTTTCAAAGTCTTTGGTGCTTTTTTTCAATGTTTTTGTCGCGTTTTTGATCATCGAAAATAACAAACTAATCTCAATCTGAGATTTGGAACGAAACCAATGTCCCAAATTCAAATCAAAACAGTGTCTGCGGAGACGGTATATAAGCCATAATCACAAGTCAAACCAAAGTTCATGCACAGATACTTCCAAAGAGAGAAACAGCTCGTCTTGCTGTAGAGACCACTCCTGTGCCGAGAGAGAGTGATAGAAGAACACGCTGAGTGTAAATGCATTCAGCGCGGCTTCCACTAATTGGTGCGTGGTGCGGTGGGAACATGCAGCTCAGTGTGACTTTGCCACAGCAAAAACTCAATCATCTAAAAGGCTAATCCCAATTCCCTTTCAAGTGAACACTTCAGTCACATTAAATAATTAAATAAAAACAATAAAAGGCCCATTTAAAAGGTACAATCTGCTGTTTAAACTGTAATATGATGGACATAATTAAACATGTATCTGTAGAGGCCACCACTGACAGAGTTAAAGTGCTCGTAGGCCTTACCTAGCTACTGAGCCTGTGCGACTCCCAACAAAGATGGGATAGAAGTGCGATGCCTCACTCTGTAGTTAAAACAGAGAGCTCAACACACAGGGTGAAAAGAGCAGCTGCAGCAATGTGCAGTACAACAAAAATATGGCAATTTTAAACCATGTAAACCATGTACTATTATTATCTTTTTAGGTGTGACTTTGTACGATCTGTCCAGGGACAGCAGATGTAAAATAGCCTTTTGGCTAATTCTGGCACAATGTACATTTTCTTATGTATTATTAGTGTGCATTGTCCCTGTTAAATAAACCCTGAAATAAATAAAATAAATAAACCTATTCTGGTACAACCTCAAAATACAATTATGAACCTGATAATGAGCACATTATGGGAGCTTTAAGTGTTTTGACTGTTGAAAAAGCTCATATTTTAGGGAGTTTTCACAGCTATAGTTTGTCCTTTTGACTTTTCCAAGCTCCAATTTTGATAAAAATCCACACAGCTAATACTCTTTCAGAATCACACATTTCTTATTACTTTTACTTTTTCTCCCTTTAGCCACTGACTTGTCTTAGATCCTCCAAACCCAGTACTCTTCTGTTCCCTTTCCAGGCTGTGTTATTACATTTTATCAGATATGAAGTCGTGGTCCTCGAGGGTCCGGTCCATTTGTTCGCCTACTGCAGTCACAGACGAGCTGTCGGCTCCACAAGGCGATGTTTTTCTGAGGGAGTCCCCGCTGGTTCGAGGCAGATCAGAGGCTTAATCTCAGCTCTCATCAGTCCGCCTGACACTGTCATATCAGAGCTGGAGGGCAGCCTATATCAGAACACAGCGTCCATTAAATCTGTCCAAAGACTGCTGGGTTAATTCACACGGACTGTCTTCATCTCCCTCTGCACTCGTTTAAAAAAAGGGAAAGAAATCCCTAAAAACACACCAATGCAAAGAAGCAGCTGTTGGTGTTCCGCTTTGTATTTGTCTCTATTTACTCGTTTATTCGTTGTGTAGTTTAGTTTACGTTCCACTTCCGGGATTGCTCCGGACTTAAGACTTAAACTACTTTTGAACCTACACATGTTCCACCAAAACAAGTTCCTTCCAGAGGCTATTTTGCAGAGGCACTAGAGATGTTCAGATCGTAAAAGCCTGCGATATTGCCTAAAACGGTGGCATCGTAATGCCATCTGTTTTGTGTACCCAACGGGCCTTTGTGGGTTGGCCCAGGCTTCTTACTTTCTTTTGTTATTTTTTTTGGCCATACCTCCAAACTCCCATAGCTCTGTCAGGTCCATTAAAGTCAAGAACAACACAGACAATAAAAATGCTTTAGAAAATTGTATTGAATTAATTACCGATTCAATTTGGCGGTATGGCTTCTGTTCAGAGGAGTCCCCGTCTCTTTCATGAGCACCATGAAAGAGCAGTGAATCAGGGGACAGCAGCAGCAGCATTAGGGGACGCTCACACAGTTTAAGACTGGGAGAGCTACTATTCCCCCATATGAACAGAGCAGGAACAATGACATAGAAGCAAACGCCATGTTATACACAACAAGGTGGAGCAGGGGAGGAGGTGGGTAGCATAGATGGGAGCAGCAAGCGGTTAGAAGCAAACTAAAGCGGCTGTAAGTAGGGCGCTCTGTTTGGGTGTAGCCATTTTGCAGCGAGGGGAGTGACC
This sequence comes from Perca schrenkii, assembly GCA_025617405.1. Taxonomy (NCBI): domain Eukaryota; kingdom Metazoa; phylum Chordata; class Actinopteri; order Perciformes; family Percidae; genus Perca; species Perca schrenkii. The sequence goes on from CM046807.1 coordinate 307,147, forward strand.
AACTGATGCAGATCAGCTGATGCGACCAATGGCCAATAGCGGTTAGCAGCGTCTTGACTACTTGGCCTGCCAGAACTGACGCTGGCGCTCAATTTTGGATTAAATCGCAGTTAGTTCATTTGCAAAAAATGTACTTTCCCTAAATCTTGTGTTTGGCGTTCTTCAATATGTTGATGGTCACAGTTCATAAGAAGAGGAGCTTTACTAGTTTTCATTTTACATCTCGGATGCTTTTCCGTTTGATTTCATTAATTTCCGTATTGTTGTTTTACAGTCAAATGCAAAGCTGTGAACATATTCAATCATCAATTCAAGGCTTGGGAAAGAGGTGGTTTTGCAAAAAAAGTTCTTAGGAAGACTGTGTGTGCATTTCTTTATGCATACGTACGGTGTATGTATCAGAGTGTGTGCAAAGTCCTCTCAGTTTGTTTGTTATGGCCAGAAAGCGGAGGTTGGTCCGAACATTTTGATATGAAACACATGGGTAAAAGGTTATAGGCAAATACACTTTAAAAGGTGAACTTAAGAAGATGCGTTAAAGTGGAGAGAAAGTGGAACTCAAAGCGTTTACGCCAACAATGGAGTCTGATAAAAGACCATGTCCGTTATTCTGCTTATTGAAATTCATTCTGTGTCTACAACAATCAGTCAACTGCAGCAAATAACCCGCCTGGAAACAGCAACATTATGAAGAGAGCAAACAAATAACCCACTGCACACCGCGCCCAATAATGGAAATATTAAGAGTGCAACATCCTAACAAAGAGGCTGAAGCATTGTGTGTGTTTGGTTAACAGGGCAGAGCTTTGCTGTGATATGGAAGCTATAAAACGTGAGGAGGCAGCTCACACACTAAAAGCTGTTCGGCCTAACCCGGCCCCAGAATGCACCTGAACACAGCTCCCTGTAAGACCAGCATGCCCAGAATGCACCTGAACACAGCTCCCTGTAAGACCAGCATGCCCAGAATGCACCTGAACACACCTCCCTGTAAGACCAGCATGCCCAGAATGCACCTGAACACACCTCCCTGTAAGACCAGCATGCCCAGAATGCACCTGAACACATCTCCCTGTAAGACCAGCATGCCCAGAATGCACCTGAACACACCTCCCTGTAAGACCAGCCCGAGGTTTTCATCAAGGACTGATATGTAGATCTAGACCAGTACATCTGATATGACTTCATGACAGATATATTGGCATTGGCATATACTGTATGTCGGCTGACAGCAAACAAGGAACTGCAGTGGAAATGCCAAAGATATGTTGGAGATTATTTAAAAAAGAGGGATTTTTTAAAATGCCTCGCTCATGCAATTCTTTAAGAATTAGTTTAACCTGTTCAAATCCACCTCTTTTACTTGATTTTCATCTATTTCCCTTTCCCAAAAGGAAAAGCTTATAACAGAAGAACTACGAGGCCAAAATGCATGTATGAGGCTTCATTTGAAACCTAAATTCTTCTAGTTTCTGGAAATGTGCTTGATTAGCATGTGATTAAAACACAACATGCACTACAGCAGTTCAAACATGGTTCAAAATAGTTATTTTGGTCCTGTCTAAAAAAAAAAACAACGTAATTTTTGAAAAGGAATAACTAAAACATACTTTGTGCCACAATATGCAGACCACAACACATACCTTCTAGACCTTGTCAACAAGACTTCTATAAAGTTTCAGAACTGTAGTCCTAAGGGATCCATATCAGAACTGTTTACGTTATATTTATGTCATGAAAAAGCCTACATGAACAATCTTTATTAGGATTTCTTTTCCATAAATAACCAGCCCTAATGTGAAGACAGTTTTCTGATTGTCTTCCAAACAGAATGGCTTCATGTTGCATTTACAACGGAGCATTTATGTCCATCTTCACAGTCCAAGGATGGGTCTCTGCAGCCTCACTGTTGTCCTTTGGTCTTGATGTTAACTGCACCAGATGCTGGCCCACAGTTACTGGTGCACTCACTCTAACTGACTTTGGATTAGAGTATCAAAGAGGCTAAATGCCTCCATCTGTCTAAATCCTTATATTGTAATTGCCACCATCCTGTATTGATCACTCTCAAAAATCCATTGAGCCTAATGTGATTTCATTAAGATACAGTCCAAAGTAAGCTATTGCAAACAAATACAGAAGACAGGGGAGTTGATGTCTAACGTTTTGCTGCAATATCCGGTCATGGAAACCTTATTCAAGGCCAGAAAACTATTAAATCATTTAGGGGACCTGCAGCCATTCTTAATGCTTTTTCAATTACTTCTCTACGTGCATTCCAATATTAGGTGAATGTATGGCTACATTTACATAGCTACGCTTTGGTTAAAAAATGAATATGTTCTGTTACGTTTCCCCTCTCATTCCCCTGCTCTGGCGTTTCCCCTTCTCATTCCCCCTGCTCTGGTGTTTCCCCTTCTCATTCCCCCTGCTCTGGCGATTTCCCACTTACTGTTTATTTGAACGATAGTTTACATGTTGAGTCTGTAGTGCAGAGCAGGAGATTTCGGACGCTACCCTTGTCACATGATCAATTAATGTTTCCGTTGTGACTATGCAAAATTCTGATAACATGGAACCAGCCATGGAATTATGTTTTTTTTTAAAGTGGCAGACTGAGCGTATAGAAAATGTAATTGAAAATGTGTATTGTATTCGGATATACAGTTTGTTTAGAATGTAAACAAGTCAAATTAATAATGAATGTGATGTTTCATTTAGCAGAATTACATCGTGTTGTTCTATCCTATCCAATAGTCTCTAAATTTCTGAGCAGATTTTCTATGGTGTATTCTGATAAAATGCCAAAAGACGAAATCCTTTTCAACAGCCAGCAGCTGAATGTCCGTCAGCTTTTCCACAACACACAACGACCTCAACTTTTGGTTTCCCAGACAACGAGCTCAGTCGATCACTTACCGTACTCGATGTCGTAGAAGATGATGAACTTCTGCCAGCGCAGTTCCTCCACCAGAGTCAGCATGACGTCGTTGAGGCGGACGGGCGGCCGGGCTGACAGGGTGTAGCGCTGCCCCCCGGGACTCGGGTTCAAATGGCAGGCGGTGCGCGGCGAGCCCTCGCTGTTCCTCTGGATGTACAGGTGAGGGATGTGCATGGCGTCCGTCAGGGACTGCAGCGCGCTGGCGGACGCGCAGCCAGTCGAGGTAACCAACGCCAGTATGCCCTGGTTCATCAGCTCGCAGGCTGGAGGACGAGAGAGGGAGATAAAAGGTTAATTTGGTAGCTAAAGTGATACGTAATAAACATAGACAGTATATAAGAATGGACCAACAGATCCCGTGTCTCTGGACGGAGACCAGTGAAGGATATTAGAAGTTACTTTTTCTGTGATTGCCAGCTTTACTGAGCAGCCTCCAACTGAGACAGACAACGTAGATGTGACGTGAGCAACCTGTCTGAAAGTTGAAGGTCTTCTGGTAGCTGTGCCAAGAGAAATCTCAATTATTCCCAATCTTGCAGAGACGGAGAGGCTAATTATTGCTAACTAAAATGCTAGTTAACATTAGTAATTAAACCTAAATAGCTAATGTAAGTCGAAACTGCCTGCGAGCTTCTCCTGTACTATACGGTAATTCCTCTACTGTGTGACACAATCGTTAGCCTACGTCTGCTACGGAGCCATAACGTGAGCTACAAGGTAATGGAGCCTTTTATACATTGTCGTGTTTCTTTAGAAATAAACAACGGACAAATAGAGTCTTTAAACGCTTCAGATGTAAAGTTATTAACTGTCAAAGTGACGTCAAAATGAATGGGAGTCAATGGGATGCTAACGGGAGGTGATCTCTTTGTAGCATCAAAATGGCGCCATAAAATGCATTCAGATACATGTCAGTGCACCCAAGAAGAAGACCTATGTTCCCACAGCCCAATGGCCCCACAGCCCAATGGTCCCACATCCAGAGAAGTTAAATGACAATCAATACATTGGTCCTCGCCAGCATCAGGAGACATAACCAACATCATCAGGGTCTGTTTCCAAGAAGCAGGCCCAACATAGCCATTAGCCTGCTAATCCACATTTCTCAGTAACGTTACTGTAACGTTTCTGATATTAAAGGCCGTTATGTCAAAATGGGTTTTTTCCTCAGACTCTGAGCCTGAAAATCTCCACTTTAGCAGCACTTACACACACAAAACTTTCCAGTTGTATTACTATGTATATTCGTAAGGTTTTTACAGAGGGGTTTATTATTCATATATCATTCAGTCTGATTTATACAACATTTTATACTTAAAAACAGGGTGAAAATTGATTTTTGTATGGCTGTTGACAGTATTTTCTGATTAATGGAGTGATAAAAGAGATATCCAAAGTCCCCTCTGTAAAAAGCTTTGACTCTAATATGTCAACAAAATAAAACAAGAATTTTGAATCTGGCTTCATCCAATGTACCGATTTCTCTTGTGGAAATATACACAAATCAGCGCATATTTAATGAGATACTACCTAATTTGTAGCCTGGATGCCAGCCGAACTTAGCCCCGCCCACAACATTCAAGGTCGGGAAGTTAGAATCTGAGTAGGACCATGTCAGGCTACCTAATTTGCATATTTAAACATAAATATTCTAAAAACTTGTAATACAAAAGATATTTGCCTTAATGTCAGTAATCAACTGGGGTTAATTTCATGCTGATATCTATTAGTTAATGTTTTTTTCCTATTCACCTGGGGTGTCTCTCCTTAACAGGTTGACAAGACCACTGCTACTTCAAAGTTATGTCAACCCAATTATCACAAAGTCACAACCAGCACACTAGAGAGGCTCCGATACGGATATATGACACACTGGTATCGGTTCGGTACTAGGTATCGGTCGATACGCAAGTTCAGGTATCGGAATCGGTATCGGGAAGCAAAAAAAATGGTATCGGGCCATCTCTACAGCACAAGATTCAATCAATCATACCAGCAAAGATTCTTTTCAAAATATAACAGCAGTCATCACTGGTAGCTTCCAAATGTTACCCTAGCAAACGGAGTAATCACTGTACCTGCAGTTTCATGATGCTTTTCCTCCCCTGTGTTCTCAGTGACAGCTACTGTATGTTTTAAAGCCTGGTTGAAGCTCTTAACCTCCTGTTGTCTTCAGGTCAAATTTGACCCTTTTACAAAAACTTTCTATATCAATGTATGACAAAAGAACGTTGAAAAAAAGTGACAAATCTACAAAAAAGCTACAAAAATTCAGGAAATCAACATAAACATTTTTGTTTTAAATGCTGAAAAAACTAACCAAAAAAAAATCTGATAAAGTGACAAAGAAACTTGGGGAAAAGTGAATAAAATGGAAAAAGCGACAAAAAACATAATAAAAAAAGGCAAAAAAGTGACAAGAAAATTGGAAAGAATGTGACAAAAATGTTTTGAATAAAATGGACAAAAACGTAGAGAAAAGTGTAGAAAAAGAACAACAAAATGTGGAAATTTTGACCCAGTTCCTTGACCTTTTGCTCCTCCAGTCACTCAGTATATCTCAGCCTGCTCCTCTCTCAGACCTTCCTTCCCCAGCATGCTTCCATGGCACTGCAAGCTGCACAAAACACACAAGCTGCCATGTTCTTGTTCTTTTTCTTCTTCTTTGGACTTTTACGGCAGCCGCCATCTGTATGGTTGCACTGCTGCCCCCTTCTGGAACTATTCTTTTACTCTGCCACCCTTTTTTGAGTTGAGTTTTATTTAGGGCGTTTTCACACATGAAAGTCCAAACCAAGGTCCGGACCAAGGTTCATGTTTTTGTTACATTGTCTACATTTGATCCGGTAAGTTTTGGTTTCACACTGCAGTTTTGCAAGCGCACTAAAGATCTCTACGTGACAAACCTGCGTCCTGCCGTCATCACATACGTGAGCTGCGTCTCCCGATACTTATAACTGATTGGTTTGTTGACGGTCTTCCCCGTCCCCTCGTATCCTCTCTCTGTTTCGGAGTTTAGGCTGTTCAACTGACTGCTGCTCTCCCCTAGGCTACTGCCGCGGCTCTTTTTGTTTTGTTGTGATGTAGAGAAGCAAGACACGGGAACTTTCTTTCTGGAGCATTTACTCAGAGACAAACGGAAACATACACTGTAGCCTACATTTACAACCATTAAACAAATAAACTGCTAATGTATTCTCTGCTCTGATAGCTGACAGCTGTCTGCTCTGAGCACATTCACCATCACTCTCTCTCTCTTTCTCTCACTAAGCACCGAGCTATTCCTTAAAGGAGCTCCGCCGGTCTTGTAACACAAGGAGAGCCTGCCAGAGCTTCCTGTATTTGGTCCGAAAGTCCAAACCATCCAAAAAATGCTTTCACACTATAAACAAACCGGACCATGGTTCAGTTTGGTCCGGACCGAGACCACCTCTTTTTGTCGGACCAAAATTTGGTCTTTTGAACTGGACAGTGGTCCAAGGGGAGGTTTCACACCTGTAATTTTGGTTCGGATCAAACAAAAAAGTCCGAAAGTCCAGACCAAACGAGGTATGTGTGAAAACGCCCTTACAGTGACCTTCCAAACTGATCCCATAAATGACTAGTCATTTACTCTCAAAACCTTCCCTCGATGTCAAATCTAAGTCTTCAGCTGATATGTGAGTTTGAGAGGCAGCTAACCATCTTCCAGTTCCTTCTTGCTTTAAGCTGCCCGACATTATGCCCGCTCAAAAACATCGTCGGTCTTAACTTTTGGGAACAAAATCCAATCTTGAGTTGTTTCCACTCAAACACTTTGCTTTGTTTTCAGATATACTGTTTCACACTCGGGCTGCAACTATCGATTACTTTCAATGTTGATTAATCTGTGGATTATGTCCTGGATGGATGGATGAGTTGTTTTGGTCTCTAAAAATGTCAGAAAAGGGTGAAAAATGTGGATCAGTGTTTCCCAAAATAGCCCAAGATGACGTCCTCACATGTCTTGTTTTGTCCCCACCTCAAAGATCTTCAGTTTCCTGTCCCAGAGGAGAGAAGACACAACAATACATAGAGCATGTTCACATCTAACAAGCTGGAATCAGAGAAATTCTCAAACCGATTAATCGATTATCAAAATAGTTGCTGTTAAATGTAACAGTTGACAACTTATCGAGGCATCTTTGCAGCTCTGTTTCCAACGTGACATCAGGACTTTGAATATGCTTCACATATCTGGAACAAAATACCAGAAAACTGCAGGTCCGCCCCAACTCTCAGCTCTTTTAAATCAAGGCTGAAGACCTTTCTTTTTGATGATGCTTTTTGTTACTTCTTTTACCAAACAGTGAATTTTATTCTTGTATTTTATTTAGTATACAATTTTAATACGGAATTGTACATTTTATTTTTGGATTTTTATTCTCACATTAACTGCTATACTGAACTATATTTTTATTTATGTATCTTATATGGTATTAAATTTGTATTCATTCATATTTTTTAATTATTATTTTAATCCTTATTTTGCTCTTTGTTCTTTAATGATTGGTGTTTTGTGTAAAGCACTTTGAGTTGCCTTGTGTTGAAATGTGCTAAATAAATAAAATTGCCTTGCCTTGCCTTGCCTATGTCTACGCCGTATACAGAGGGCGTAAACATACATGCTCACTTGGAACATGTTATCGCGAGAAGAAAGCTACGGTTCAGTTTAGGAAACGTGACACGCGGGACCCGATCCCCGGTCTCTTGGGTGAAAGTCCTCGGTTTGACCCATCCACCACCACGACCAACCTCCCTACGCAGCGATTCTCCCTTTCATACTACTCACTATGGGATCAATTCACACGCAATCACAAGTAGGGGTGGGAATCACCAGAGGCCTCACGATACGATATCATCAAGATACTTATGTCACGATACAATATTATTGCGATTTTAAAGATATCTTGCAATTTATTACATTTTTTCCAACTTCAAATTATTCCCAATTTTAAATGATGTCCCCAAAAGAAAATTTTGTCAACATCTGTTTTATCTAAAAAGATACATTTCTCTGTTTGTTCATCTCACTTCAACTATATTGGTACAAAATGGGATTGTCAAGCAGACAGACTGACCAACACATATATCATAAAAGATCCATACTTGGCGTCTGTGTATTGCCACGGAAAATATTGCGATATTATGCTGTATCGATTTGTTGTATCGATCCCCCACCCCTAATCACAAGGTAATGGAAGTCAATGGAGGCCAAATGGCATTGATAAAAATGCTAAAAAACGAGTATGCATCTTAATGTTGTCATATATACACCACGTCATGACTGTCATCAGTCTGTTTCTCACCTCGGCAGAATGAGAAGACAGTAAGGAACATGTGTGCTCCTCACTTATCCACTTTGCGGAGATGAAAGCATATCACAGCTTGCAGCTAACATTTATCTTTTCCTTTCTACACTTTACCCACTTACACCGCATCTAGCAGCTTCTTCTTGGCTCCGAATCACCTTTACAAGCTTGTTTTCCTCCCCTAGTACAGGCATAATGCAACATGACCTCACACAAATTGCAACATAAACTCTTTCAACTAAAGTCTCACATCTAAAGACAATCATGTCACACAAGACTGGGGCTCTTACAGGGTCACACACTGCAAGACTACAATATGCAATTACTGGACAATATTCTGCACTATGCACATGTATCTATTCATTACTCTGTGTCACCTCCAACTGTGCAATATGTCATCTCTATTCATTCACAACTTACTCATCTGTATATCAGTTTAAATACTGTCTGTTTATATAAGGTGGTTTTATTACTATTATTATAACTAATTTTATTCTATACATCCATTTCCTATAGTTTATGTATATTTTTTCTAATTAATGTGTATTTGTGTTATTCTGATGTGTGTACATTTTTCTTTTGAGCTGCTGTAGCACAGGAATTCCCCTAGTGTGGGATTAATAAAGTCTATCTTATCGTATCTTATCTTACAACTAGATTTGTTTTATCAACACTGCATTTCTGCCCGAGCGTTCTTAATGTTTTCTCTCATCAGAGTCACTTTCCTAAACCAATTAGATGTCAATGATGTATGTAAATGTCCATGTGCATACTGAATATGAAAATTCACACGTACGTTTAGCATTTGAAGGCCTCTATTAATGAGTTTGTGTTCTGTACTGTCTTTTATGTAAGTGTTGAGTCATTGTATTTATAAAAAGGGTCCATCGAGGGAAGTGCATTGCAAATTAGCTTATGCTACAAATGCTGTGGTGTGTGGAATAGGTCTACGGTACATACTTGACCCGGTACAAATAAACTGACATGCGGCACAAGAACGGGACAGTTAGGTTTAAAAAAAAAAAAAGAGATGTGTACACTTAAATTGTCTCAAAGATAATGTGACAAATGTGGTGAGGGAGCTAATGAACTTGCACTGGAGCTTTTAGCGTGCAATCTTGTGTTAAATTAGTAAAAGCTTTTTGCTAAAAGCCCACCAGATAAGATTGGAATCTGACTCATTGGGTCAATTTAATACAAATAAATCAACCTATCACTGCTGGTCCACGCACGATGCAGGTCAGGATGTGGATTTAAGTCTCGATCGACCTGCAGGAAGTATATTAATTCAGAACGTTTTAGTGTCATTTGTTGGCCGGCCTTAGGTTTGGTCTCCAACAACTCCAGAGAGAAACATCTAGGTCTTTAGCTGCTCTATGGGACACTTACTAGCTGTCTACCTCAGTGGACATGGCTCCGTGCGTTCACCGGCTTCTTTGAAAACAAATGCACACGACCAGAGGGAGAAGATGGGGGGAAGGGGTCACCAACGAGTTAACAGTGTTGCCAAATTCCGAAGCTGTAGGGGAGCTCTAAAAGTGAGAAAACAGCGAATAAATTGCCAAAACTGCATGGCGCCCCTTTAATCTTGCAGGGTCACTACAACTAGATTTGTTTTATCAACACTGCATTTCAGTCAACTTCTGTCAAAAATGATGAAAAGAGGCTTAGGACGTCTGTATTGATCTGAAACTTTCATATCGGATTTAGTTTGACATTCCTGTCTCTCATGACTACTCACACATACACACATAAGTCCACACATCATCATTTTATCAATATTCTTGTGATCTTAATGTCACCTGCACAAGCTTGTTGTTTAAGGTTGGCATTAGTCTCAGAAAAGTCTCCTCTATAACATATAAAAAGTCCTAAGAGATCCAAGTGGTGGAAAGAATTGGATAATCCTGAAATTGAGGATACCAGTTTCCCATAGCAGCCCATGTTAAGGGGAGACACTACAGGTGAATAGGAAAAAAAAAAAATAATTTAACTAAAAGATATCGACATGAAACTTCCAACATTCTGTATTACAAGTTTTCTGAACTTTAATGTTTAATTATGCAAATGAGGCATTATCTAATTAAATAAGTGCTAATTTAAATAAATAAAGTTGTTTCGATATGTTATATATATTCCAAAGAGGAGTTATAAAACATTTGTGTGATTTCTGTGGCGATCTGTGGTAGATGCACCCCTTCTGTCTCACAAAATGCTTGTACTACCCCCCACTGAGTTTGACGTGCCCCATAAAAGCTGCCCTAAACCCAGTCCAACCTCCAAACACCCATGTTGCTCCCACCCTATAATATTCCTAAGTGCTGCCTCTAAAACCGACTCATGCAAGCTCCACTTCCTGCTGAGACAGTTCCACTCTCTGTATTTTTACATCCTCACACAGCGGCAGTATTATCCCCAGCCATGGTGCATTTAAACTCCTCTATTGAACCAGATACCGGAGCTCCAGAATCTGTTCTCTGTCCACACACTGCTGAGGCAGCGCCAGCCTCCCGTCCAATCATCCGCTCCCCCTTTAAAGCAGGCACATCAAACCCTGTTTGGAGCCACACAAGTCAGAGCCAGAGGCCAAACTGCAGACACCACAGTTTAAGTTTCCCTGGAAGCCCTGACGTCTCCATACTAATACACAGATTTTAAATATTTGCAGGATGGCACCCATTGACTTGCATCATCTGGTTTTCAAAAGAGTTACTCTTTGGGATCATCCTCAATTTTCCTCTCTGTGTGTTCTCTAAATCACTTCACTACAGGAAACAAATACAACCTTTGAGCTAGCGAGCTACACGCTGAAAATGTCAATTTTTTAGTTTACGATTATTTTTTGGGGGCATTTTTCAGCCTTTATTTTCACAGAACAGATTAAGACATGAAAGGGGGGAATGACATGCAGCAAGTGCCACAGGTCGGAGTCAAACCCACGGCCACTGCGCCAAGGAGTAAACCTCTCTATATGTGTGCCTGCTCTACCAACTGAGCTAATGCAGCCACAGAAAATGTCAAGTTTTGAAGTCAGTTTGGATGGTGCAACAAGGCAGGCCTTCTTGGTTCTTTCAGGGAATGATTGTAAAGACTTACAAAGAATATGTTTAGGGCATTTCCTCTTTAACTGGGACATTTTGGGACTGATTGGTGGGATTGCTGTGGACGAAGTACACACAGAGATACACTGGTGAGAGCCAATGAGGTTTAATCATGTTTCAGCTCATTTAAATAGCTCACGTTACTGGATTGTGTCAACAGGTAACTTCATTTAATATTGTATATTGTTTTCTGTTGCGGGGTGCAAATGTTCCACCAAAACAAGTTGACACTGAGACTACATAGCAGAGCCACCGTTGCTGCGTCTGGAGCTTAGTCCCAAGACCGTTGCGATTGGTTTAAAGAAATGCAAACAACCCAGAGAGCTTTTTTCCCCCTATCCCAGAATGCATCTGTGGTGTAGCCAGACCTTCCTCCACAGTGCTGTGGAGACAGAGCTGGCAATGCAAGACTGTTTTTCCTGACAAAAGACCCTTTAATGTCATAAGTTATGTTCATGTATGTACTTCATAGCCTGTAGAGAGTAATGCTACTAACTTAAGTAACTGTTGTGCCTAATCCTGGTTCAACTAAATAGACACAGGAATGCTTCAACTGCTGGTATTTTAAATGTTACAATGCAAGTTTCCCTGTTGTCCTAACATTTTCAAACACACATGGAGATCCTCCCACCCCACCCCCCGTGTTCTACCCTGACAGGCACACAGCCAAGGTTTAAGCCTCTCAGCAGCCTTCATCTCCGGTTAGAGCCTTAGCTTCTCTGCAGGAGAAGATCCGTCCAGACTTTAAGGTCAAAAGAAGCTCCAAAGGGCAGCGTCCATGTTATGACTGAGCTCCCACCAGGGAAATGTTAAAGCAACACATTTCTGCAGCGGCAGAGGAGCAGGAAGTAAAAATGCCATCTAGTCTTCCCCAGAAAACAAACATGCAGATGGACCCTGCAGCTTAATGTTTGATGAGTCAAACTTGGCTGAACTCGGGCTGAATGTCTCCGAGCTGGGAACAAACGCAGGACAGAGGCGTGCGGGAGAGCGTCAACGTGCAGCTGTTTCTCCAAGTGCATGTAATTCAATTTCATTACGAGAACAGCACTCCGTTTGCCCACACATTCTCACTCCCGTCGCGTCAAAAAAACGATGCTTGGTTAGCCTTTGGCGCAAAAAGTTGCTCAATAGTGTTTTTTGCCCCCAACTGCTCCTTCAAGGCACCTAACCCTAACCTTGACCTTAACGTAACTTTAAGTGTTTTATCACCAGTGGTTCCCTTGTGCCCGTGTCCCTTGCAGCACCCATCCTGGGCGCTGCATTTTAACCCAAACCTAACCATAACCAGTGCCTAATCCTATTGCCTTCCAGGCAGCGCTGCCTGGAAGGCACCGTTGGGGGCAAAAAACACAGATAAACCAGAAAGTCTCACGTAGAGTCATATTTAGATGTGCTTAGTCGGGTGTCTTGACGTTACTTTTTGACTTTCTAGGTCGGGACATACGTTTAACGGACACATGGAACAAGAACAGGACACAAATCACTGGTCTCCTGGGTAAAATGCCTGTGTTGTTTGACCCATCCACCCCCCCAACCTGCCTCCTTATGGTTTATCAGTGTTTTTTGCCCCCAACGGTGCCTTCCAGGTAGCGCTGCCTGGAAGGCACCGTTGGGAGGCACTGAGTTTAAAGACTTTTACACCATTTCATACTACTCTCTACCGTTGTCTCTCTTTACACTACGCCATCAGCAGCGATGCAGTCGAGCTGCTGCTCTGCCCGGTGCGTTCCATACTGCTACTTCCAGCTAAAGAGGGATTTTTGTGTCTGTGTCTGAGGCTGAGGCTGAGAGACACTGACCAAGGGTCAGTATTTTACGAGTTGCGAGGGAGAACGGGTTGCGTTTACAAGTTGTGCTTCGTCAGCATCTGGCTGTATTTTCAGGAAGCAATGAAGAGGTGATTATTCCACCGACAAAATTTTAATTGTCTCAAAGATAATGAGACAAATGTAGAGAGGGAGCTAATGAACTTGCACAACTTTTTGCTAATAGCCAACCAGATAGGGAACCTTTCCTAGTGGGTATACAGAAACCTTTGACCATTTCCTAGTGGGTGTAGTGAAACCTTTGACCTTTCCTAGTGGATATACGGCGTAGAAACCCCAAACAAACCAAACCAAATTCTCCGTAGAGCTAAGGGGAACTGCAAAGTCTACGACCATTTTATTTTGTCACTGTAAGTGACATTACATGGAGCCATTTCACCCACTGTCAACATAAAAAAATACTGATCAGTACAGATTTAAGAATAAGAACAATAATTTCCCAGCATGCTTCCCCTATTCGTCAACTATTAAATTAATCACCAACTATTTTTATAATCGATTAATAGGTGTGTCAGTTTTTTTGAAAAAACAGCAGAACTTGTGTGATGTCAGCTTCTTAAATGTGAATATTTTCTCATTTCTTCTCTCCTCTGTGACAGTAAACTAAATATCTTTGAGTTGTGGACAAAACAAGACATTTGTGGACGTCATCTTGGGCTTTTTGGGAAACACTGATCAACATTTCTCACAATTTTTGGCATTCTAGAGACCAAAGAACTAATCCATTCATCCAGAGAATAATCAACACATTAATCAACAATGAAAATAATCGCTAGCTGCAGCTCTATACCATATAAAGCCTTGTAAATCTCTGGGGTCTGACCCTCAAATACACAAAGATCTATAACGGCTCCCATCTTCTGTTGATGTCCCTGCATGTGACGAGAACAATCACACGTTTAATGAGCCTCGGAGCATCCGAGACTGAAACTCCCAGTCGCTCCGGCCCCTGAAATCACAGAGGACTAATTAGCATTATATACTAGAATGGGACTAATAGGTTTTGGAGGCTTCAGATAAACAACGGCGCCCAGAGCTGTTGGAATAAGTCACTCAGCGGCCAGCTTTAAATGATTTGGGCTGCGACGTGACTCACTCGCTCTACGAGTCCACAGTGACTCAACGGTTTCATCTGTGCTAAATGAAGCCTGCGCAATATTTAGCCGAAGCGACTCCCCGTGCATCCTAATGACACTTACAGAGTGACTCCTACCAGACGGCCAGAGACAGAAACCATTAGAGTCGGAACAAGACAAAGATAACCCTCCCTCCCTCCCTCCACCTTGCTCCCTCTCTCCTTATTAGAGTTATCTTTATCAATATCTTACTCAGAAATTAGCTCACAGAAACAAACTCATAATATCCTTTCGACATCCTTTCATTGTCATTAACTTTTTAAAAACACAGATAAAAACAGGGTAATAAATAGAGCTCTAGGAACATACATAAACAACAGAATATATAGTTTCCAGCAGAATATTTGTCCATACGACTATATGATGTATTGCACTTAAATGAATAAATAGTATTGCATCCTTAGTCGTTTTCTTGAGCACTAGGTTATGGATTTATACCAAAAAGAAACATGTTTTTAAAAGGCCTCTCAAACACTGACTAAATGTGATTTAGATGCAGGGACATGATGTGTAAAATAATGCATTCAGAAATATTCAGCCTGTGCTTTTGGAGAATGATTTGTCGAGGATGTAAACATCCTTGCAGCTGCGTGCGATTTCTCCGGCTGCACAGATGGCTTCCATTAATGACAGGCAAATATCAAGTGAGAGAGGCGGCTATGCAAACCTGGCATGTAATGCTTTCTCACGAAATACAAACGCTACACGAGAACTAATCAGATTGTAGAAAATAGCTGCAGATTCTCTTTGTCTTCTTGGCTTTTTAGTAGCTAATGCCACTTAGCTAATTATTGTTTGGAGTGAACTACAATCTCGGGATTATATTCTCTCTAAGCATGATTAAGGAATTATAACTCGTAAGTATGTCTGCAAAACCAATGTACAATTCACAGAATCAAGTCAATGAAAATGCAAACTACAGCTTCTGATATGATAATGTGGTTTAAAGGTTTCATTAGACCAGAGATCTTCAACAGGGGGTCCGGGACCCCTTACGGGGTCCTCAGAGTCACTGCAGGGGGGCCTCCAAATTATTGATAATTGAGTTTTTTCAAAAATGAAAAAGTCTTAACATGAATCCAACATATTTTTAGCAACTATAAATCCCCACTGATGATAGGCTAACTGGCCTATAGGTAATGTAGTCACTAATGTAGCCATCCACAGATACAGTTCATCCCAAATAATTCAAATAATGTGTTTTGTTGAGAATTAAAAGATCATTTATAAAATCATGCCAACAATTATTATTGTAATAGCTTAGCATTTTCTATGCACTAAAAGCGTATGTATAAAGGCTTTAGGTCGCCCTACACGTTATTGTAGGCCTAGTTTAATATGCAACTTAAATTTATTCAATATTTAGGAGGGGGTACCTGCTCTCTCTCTCTCTCTTTCAGTTAAGTGGTCCTTGGCTTAAAAAACGTTGAAAACCCCTGCCTTAGACTGCATCTTGTAAAAACCTTTCTGACGTGATGCTTCTATGTAGTTGATGGGTTTTGGGGTGAAAACCAATGCACACATGTAGATCCCCGACATGAAGGCATTGTTTTCATTCAGCCATCTAACTGAAAGGTGGTTTATACCTAATCACCAGGGATGAGCAGGACTACACATGGACCTCTCTGTCTTATATCATGTAACCACATTAAAGGTAAAGCTGCCAGGCTGCCGAGCTCATCTCTGTGAGCAGTTTGGTTACGTATAGGCACCAAAACTCCTTAGTTAAGTTGATAAAAAAGATGGTGGTTTGGGTTAAAATCAGACATTACTTCACTTCCTGAAGGTTACCACGTGATGCAGAATGTGAAGTGACAAGCGAGGATGGAGGATGGATCTCTGAGGAGCTATGAGGGAGGATGGAGGAGGGATCTCTGAGGAGCTATGAGGAAGGATGGAGGAGAGATCTCTGAGGAGCTATGAGGGAGGATGGAGGAGGGATCTCTGAGGAGCTATGAGCGAGGATGGAGGAGGGATCTCTGAGGAGCTATGAGGAAGGATGGAAGAGGGATCTCTGAGGAGCTATGAGCGAGGATGGAGGAGGGATCTCTGAGGAGCTATGAGGAAGGATGGAGGAGGGATCTCTGAGGAGCTATGAGCGAGGATGGAGGAGAGATCTCTGAGGAGCTATGAGCGAGGATGGAGGATGGATCTCTGAGGAGCTATGAGCGAGGATGGAGGAGGGATCTCTGAGGAGCTATGAGAGAGGATGGAGGAGGGATCTCTGAGGAGCTATGAGGGAGGATGGAGGATGGAGCAGCCTTCCTGGCAGCCGTGCAGCTGAAAGCCGTTGCTAACTCCGCCCAAACAGCTGATGAATCCATGTAACCCTTCAGAGGAAAGGACGTCTCATCCCTTTAAAAACACAACGCTTTTTTCGACATTTGTGTGTCTTTTTTCGAATTTTTTGTCAATTTCTTTTTACATCGATATCGCACTTTTGTTGCCTTAGATAAGGGGAGTCAAACTCAATTTCCCAGAGGGCCACAGTGGAAAAAGAGAATTGCATCAAGGGCCAGACATATAGAGTTTATTGACATGCTTTTATTTCATCAAAAAAGTAAAATATATTTGACTCAATTATTGCATGTCTCATATAGTCTTCTCACTCACAGTTTGGTCCACATAAAGCTCTGAAAAAAGTGATCAAAAAAGTTCCAAAGTCGTCATAGAATTTGGCAAATCAAGCAAAACAATGACTAAATTTTCTAAGTATGCTACCACACAGCTGACTCACAACAAGCTCTTTCACAGGCTGAATATGCAAACTCTCTGCTTCTGGGGGAATTTCTGAGTCTCAAAGTCAGCAAATTTGCCAAATTATGCTTTGAGTGTCGCGTAATTGCAAGTTGAAAAACAGTTTCCCATGTTTTTGGTTTGGCGCTGTGGTGTAATCGGTAGCGATGCTGTAATGCTATGTGGAGAGGAATCCGCTGCCACTGTTTCTTGATTGTAAAGGTTTATTCACATCCAAGAAATCAGCATCATGTACAAGCTCTGCAGAGCTCGGAGAGGACCTGTTTCCCCAATTCTCCAGTGGTCACTCTGACTTTCTTTGTTTGAACATGGTATATATTCTATAACTATCTATAACTATAACTAACTATTCTATCTAGATGGGGGAGGAAACAATACTTTGACCAATGGCTAAAAGCCAACTGGCCTTGTCTCGAGGCCCCCACTGATAAGCATGACAGATGTTTTCCAGAGAGGTGTCTTCTGAAAGTAGAGTAAAGTTCATACGAGGTCTCCTGTCGAATCTTTAATACAAGTCCTAAATGTTCAGATAAAGCTCAAATACATGTTATATAGAATGATCAGATAAAATAGGATGAAAATACACACTTCAGCGCACAACTAAGTGGGCCAAAAATATATTGTGAACCTACATTGACATGCGGGCCTGATCAGAATTAGCTAGGGGCCGGGATTTGGCCCGCGGGCCGTGAGTTTGACACATGTGCCTTAGATCTTTTCTAACCGCTGTGGCCTAAAGATGTCTTATCTGTAACTGAATCAAAATCATGAAAATGACCCTCGTGTCTCATACAGTACGCCAGAATCAGATCAACTGCTCGCCTTGGATATCCAGACGCTGCTTTCACTCTCGGCTCCACCTTTTCCACCCCGTCTGGCTCCATGAATGTTTTTAAATCACCGCAGCACAATAAGAGGGGAAATTAGATTCAGTCATGTGTCGCGCTGAGGGGCCGGGAAGCACAGATAATCGATAGGCAGTGGAAAGAGATAGCCAGCCTGGCATAACAAAACAGAAGGATTAGTGCTACGAGACCAGGCCTGATTGAACAGATCACTGGCACGAGACAAAGCGGCAAGACGAGGGAATTCTCCGTTTCTTATTCACTCTTTGTCTTCCTCTGCTGTCTATCAAAAACGCTTTATGTCTTCCTCAGTACAGTGTTAACGCACAGTATTTTCATGGGAGGGAGGATTGACGTTGCTGCTGTTGATCAATCAAAAGATATAGCGCAAAATATTCCAACTATAGAGCCACAGAAACGCCCATATACCAGCAGGGAAATTCATTTTTTCAACTCCAACTTAGAGCTTTATTTGCCAAGTTTGTGTTTTACCATCCCAAGTCATTCACATTATCTAACAAAGATATGTTCATGGGGCTGATCACGGGCGTCAGTTTGGTTTGAAATGTGCATTTGGAAGTGCGTTTTCAGAAGTGCTGGGTACAAACGTTTGTGTGTGTGTGTGTCTATGTCTGTGTCTGTGTTTGTGTGTGTGTGTGTGTGTGTGTGTTTGTGTGTGTGTCTATGTCTGTGTTTGTGAGTTTGGGTGTGCGTGTCTGTGTCTATGTGTGTGTTTGTGTGTCTATGTGTGTGTGTGTGTGTGTGTGTGTGTGTGTGTGTGTCTGTGTCTGTGTTTGTGAGTTTGTGTGTGTGTGTGTGTGTCTGTCTATGTCTGTGTTTGTGAGTTTGTGTGTGTGTTTGTGTGTGTGTCTATGTCTGTGTTTGTGAGGTTGTGTGTGTGTTTGTGTGCGTGTCTGTGTCTATGTGTGTGTTTGTGTGTCTATGTGTGTGTCTGTGTTTGTGAATTTGTGTGTGTGTGTGTGTGTCTGTGTCTGTTTGTGAATTTGTGTGTGTGTTTGTGTGTCTGTCTATGTCTGTCTGTGGTTGTGAGTTTGTGTGTGCGTGTCTGTGTCTATGTGTGTGTTTGTGTGTCTATGTGTGTCTGTGTGTGTGTGTGTGTGTGTCTGTGTGTATCTGTTTCCCTCCATCCTCCTCTGAAGTTAATCTCTCTATCAGCGCCTCCCTTCTTACCCTAAACTTCACATCTCTCATCAACCAGCCCTCCTCCTTTCCCCTCCCTTCACCCCCCATCTCTCCTCCTCTTTTCATTCATCTTCTCAAATTGATGTCTCTCTTACTCCCCCCGTTTCTCTTCTTTCATCTCGCTAGGTCTTGCTAAAGCATCTCTGGAAGCACGAGCGCATTAAGTTTTAGCATCCGGGGGTATCGAACCCCTCAGAGATGAGCCGATAGAACAACTAATTTCTGGGAAAAAATGACTAAAAGTGCTACTGGTAAATCATGCCGTGGCGTCTCAGCGGGAGCGTAACAACCGAGCCCGTTTCTGAGCAACAGTAAATGGGAAGAGGAGGAAAATCTGCTCAGGAAAAGAGAGAGAGAAAAAAAAAAAAGCTCCAAAAGTGCTTTAAAAACCATAAAACTTAATGAAACTGCGCTTTGGCACACGTGCGTTATGGTTATTGACGAGTCATTTCTCTGAAGCTACTGTTGATTACACTCCTTTGATCTGATGGGATGATGACTATCACTTTGTCCTGTTGGAGCCTGTTGTTATTTACCAAAACTATTCTCTCCATGGTTACTGGACCCTGACCAGATCAGGAAGGCTGCAGGTCTGGACCAGAGGTCTCCAACGGGGACACATGGACCCCAGGGACCCCAGGGACGGCCGCAATGTGTGTATGTGTGTGTGTGTGTGTGTTTGTGTCTCTGTGACTGTGTGTGTCTGTGTTTTTATGTGTTTGTTTGTGTGTTGGTGTGTGTATGTGTGTGGGCGTGCGTGTGTGTGTGTATGGGTGTATGTTTGTGTCTCTGTGTCTGTGTGTGTGTTGGTGTGTGGGCGTGTGTGTGTGTGTGTGTATGTGTGTGTGGGTGTATGTTTGTGTCTCTGTGTCTGTGTGTGTGTGTGTGTGTGTCTGTCTGTGTTTTTATGTGTTTGTGTGTGTGTTGGTGTGTGTATGTGTGTGGGCGTGCGTGTGTGTGTATGTGTGTGTGTGGGTGTGTGTGTGTGGGCGTGTGTGTCTGTGTTTGTGTGTTTGTGTGTCTGTGTGTATGTCTGTGTATTTATATGTTTGTGTGTATGTGTGTGTGTGTTTTTGTGTTTGTGTGTGTCTGTGTTTTTATGTGTTTGTGTGTGTGCGTGTGTCTGTGTGTGTGTGTATGTGTGTGTCTGTGTTTGTGTGTGTGTGTGTGTGTGTGTGTGTTTTTGTGTGTGTGTGTGTCTGTGTATTTATGTGTTTGTGTGTATATGTGTGTGTGTGTCTGTGTTTTTATGTTTTGTGTGTGTGTGTATGTGTGTGGGCGTGCGTGTGTGTGTGTGTGTCTGTGTGTGTGGGCATGCGTGTGTGTGTGTCTGTGTTTTTGTGTTTGTTTGTGTGTGTGTGTGTCTGTGTATTTATGTGTGTGTGCGTGTGTGTGTCTGTGTTTTTATGTGTCTGTGTGTGTGTGTGTGTGTGTCTGTGTTTTTATGTGTCTGTGTGTGTGTGTGTGTGTGTGTGTGTGTGTGTGTGTGTGTGTCACTTTGGGGGGAAGGGGACTCAAGTGAAAAAAAGTGCACTTCCTTTAATTATTTATTAAAAAATAAAAAAAAATAAAAATTGTTAATATAAAACGTTAAATATATTAACACAACTCTGACTTCCTTACCTAACTCAGCAAAACCCTACCTAATCCGACCGGATATGTAGATTTTTTATTCAATAAATAAATGTGTTTGACATGAAATCTGTGGCTATATATATATATATATATATAGTATAGTTGTGACATCACAACCATACAGGAAGTCCTGATGGCTCGTTTAGAAGGCCCCGGTTCTGAATACGGGCTGTGTGCACTTCTCTGTGGACCGAGCATTTGGATAATTTCACATTATTAATATAGCACCTCGTCCTGCTCTATAATCAAACGAGACGTGGAAATCTCACTTTTTACCATATGGGACCTTTAATGAATGCAGATATGTTCCAGGTAAATATGTAAAATGGACACGACTTGCAGTGAAATTGCTGTAATGTTTTAAACAACACGGGAAAATCAAGTCATCAACCTACTGTGTCTTTACCAACCTCCTTCCTAACACACACATATACACAGACACACACACACACACACACACACACACACAGCTCATTTTTCACCTCGGGGCCGGCAGTGTCTTAAATTCTCTCATGCTTAATTAAACTATCTATCTCCACGCGTCTGTAGCCCCATTACCCACAACACCCTGCACCACTAAAACACCCCCCCCCCACACACACACACACACACACACACACACACACACCACCCCTCTCAACAAGGTCTCTGTTAATCAGGGGCTGAAATGAACGACCTGTGAGGCTAATAATGGTGCCGAGCAGGACTTCATTAGGGTAGTTCATCCCCCCCGGCTTCACCCCCTAACCACCCGATGCCCCGTCAACACTGGAGAGAGAGTGTGTGTGTGTGTGTGTCTGTGTGTGTTTATGTGTGTGTGTGTGTCTGTGTCTATGTCTGTGTGCGTATGTGTGTATGTGAGTATGTGTTCTCGTTTAACTACATTCATGGGGTCAAAAACCGGGAGTCCAGTATACTTGTGGGGTCCGGACCAAAATGCTGGACCCCACAACTTTAAAGGGCTGTTTGTGGGTTAAGACTTGGTTTTAGGATTAGGGATAGAATTAGGTTATGGTTAGGGTGAGGGTAAGGGTTAAGGTTAGGCATTTAGTGGTGATGGTTAAGGTTAGGGTAAGGGTTAAGGTTAGGCATTTACTTGTGATGGTTAAGGTGAGGGTAAGGGTTAAGGTTAGACATTTAGTTGTGATGGTTAAGGTTAGGGTAAGGGTTAAGGTTAGGCATTTAGTTGTGATGGTTAAGGTGAGGGTAAGGGTTAAGGTTAGACATTTAGTTGTGATGGTTAAGGTGAGGGTAAGGGTTAAGGTTAGGCATTTAGTTGTGATGGTTAAGGTGAGGTTAAGGGTTAAGGTTAGGCATTTAGTTGTGATGGTTAAGGTGAGGGTAAGGGGCTAGGGAATGCATTATGTCAATGACGGGTCCCCACAAAGATAGTGAAACGCACTTGTGTGTGTGTGTGTGTGTTTGTGTGTGTGCGTGTGTGTGAGTGTGTCTGTGTTTTTATGCATGTGTCACTATGTTTGTGTGTGTGTGTGTGTTTATGTGTGTGTCTGTGTCTATGTGTGTGTATGTGTCTGTGTGTGTGTGCGTCTGTGTTTTTATGCATTTGTATGTGTGTGTCTGTATGTTTATGTGTGTGTCTGTATGTTTGTGTGTGTGTCTATGTGTGTGTCTGTGTGTTTATGTGTCTGTGTGTTTGTCTGTGTTTTTATGTGTGTGTTTATGTGTCTGTGTGTGTGTGTACACAAAAATCTGCAAAGATTTACCGATTAGTCGTCAACTATTAATTTAATCGCCAACTATTTTGATAATCGATTAATCGGTTTGAGAACTTCTCTGATGTCAGCGTGTTAAAAATGAATATGTTTCTAGTGTCTTCTCTCCTCTGGGACAGGAAACTGAAGATCTCTGAGTTGTGGACAAACATGAGGACATTATCTTGGGCCTTTTGGGAAAAACTGATCCACATTTTTCACCATTTTATGACATTTTAGAGACCAAACAACGATAGTTGCAGCCTAAGTGTACACCAATGTGCACTCATACGCTGTCTTGCATCCTTGCGTGTGCATATTTCATCCGTTTTATTAAGGGGAAACACACACTGAGGACTCAGGGACGCTATCTTTACAGAAATATTACCCAAAAATTAGATCGATTCCATACGATGCTGTTCGCTTGTACAATTCGTGATCACTGCTTGTATTGAATGGTGGATGTTATATTCAAGTTTTGGCATTTCAAAAAAATCTAAAGGGTTTCTAAACTGTATTCTGACTAAACTTTGACTCTTTGAAGTCTCTGATTACGTTTCTTCTAATATTAGTCGAAATATTTCATAATTTCTGTTGTTTTAACTAAAAAATTAGGTATAATTTTCCTACAAATGAGGATTTTCGTCCATGAATTCCAAAAATAAGTGTAAACCTAGTGGTAATAAGGTATCGACATAATTGTGAAATGACTGTCATAACTATGACATGACACTGTCATGGATGTGTCATAAACGTTATAAACAAGTCATGAACGCTTATGACTTCTGTCATTAAGTGTCATTCGTTTTTTGTCATGACAAGTTGACATTGTTTGGGTTGTCTTGATTATGACAACTTGACATTAACCAGGATGACATTACCAGAAGTTGTCTTGGTCATGACAAATTGACATAATGTCATCCTGTTTAATGTCAAGTTGTCTTAATAAGGACACGCCAAAGAAATTTAATGTCAAGTTGTCACGACAAAGACAACTTCTGGTGATGTCATCCTGGTTAATGTCTAGTTGTCATTACCAAGACATCCTCTGGTAATGTCATCCTGGGCAATGTCAAGTTGTCATTACAAAGACATCCCAAAGAAATTTAATGTCAAGTTGTCATGACCAAGACAACTTCTGGTAATGTCATCCTGGGTAATGTCAAGTTGTTATTACAAAGACATCCCAAAGAAATGTAATGTCAAGTTGTCAAGACAATGACATCCCCCGGTTAATGTCATCCAGGGTAATGTCAAGTTGTCATTACCAAGACAACTTCTGGTAATGTCACGTTGATTAATGTCAACTTGTCATAATCAAGACAACGCAAACAATGTCAACTTGTCATGACAAAAACCGAATGACACTTAATGACAGAAGTCATACACGTTTATGACACAGTCATGACAGTGTCATGTCATAGTTATGACATTGTCATGTCACGATTATGGCGATACCTTCAAGTATAAAGTGTTACCCAAAAGCATAAAAAAATGTAAAAAAAAAATGCAACGAAAACATAGAAAAAAAGGATCAAAAGTGTTGAGGAAAGGGTTATAAATGTCAGAAAAATCGTCAAAAAGGTGTTCATTTTTCATTTTCACCCAGGAGGACGACAAGTGCCGTTCAACGGGAAGACAGCACAAGGGTTAAAGACAGTTTATGTTAATTTTGTCTTTGTACTCGGGACTCAAAGTGTCGCAGTGTAAGATAAATGTCACAAAAACAACCTTAAAAAGGTGATGGGACGAGTCGAGCAGAAAACCACTTTGCAAAAACTCACATTCATCTAACCTTTAACGAATAATTAGTTTCATTGACCTTTTGTTAGATGGATTTTGTGCAAGCCACTTATGAACTTGTCTTTTTGATTGCCTGTCTAGTTTATTTTTAAATAATCTTCTCGAGTAGGGACCGTAGACTGTATAATATTAATGGACAGAGCATGTGTGACGTCACCCATTGGTTTGTGGAGATCTGCTATGAGTCGTGGAGTTTGCCGTTAATGGACGGATTTTAGACGAGAGGGAGGAGTGAGGGAGGGGCCATTACACTCTACGTTACGTTACACACTTTCACTGGCACTCACATCATAGCCACGCCCTAAAACACCCCCTACTTTATCGCCGATTTTAAAATCAACGAGACCATAATTCAAGAAAATGAACATCCTTCTGTGTTGCAGAGGGATTAAAACTAGCGATTGAGACCATAAACTCATTATGAAAATGTTTACTGAGGTCATAAATCAAATGAGAAGTGGGTCACCTTCTAATAGACTACAGAAACAGAACTCCTTTTGCAACCCCACGTGTCGCCCCCTGCTGGAATTCAGATATAATGCAGGTTTAAGGAGTCTCCCCCTGCAGGAATTCAGATATAATGCAGGTTTCAGGAGTCTCCCCCTGCTGGAATTCAGATATAATGCAGGTTTCAGGAGTCTGCCCCTGCAGGAATTCAGATATAATGCAGGTTTAAGGAGTCGCCCCCTTCACTTCGCCGAACCAGATGCGTTGTCCATTAATATTATATAACAGTCTACGGCAGGGACTGACTTTGCAACATTAGTTTTTATAAGTGCTGCATAAAAACATGGAACAAGATTTAATAATACATTGTCCAGACATGACTAACTAACAGCTTATCAATGGCTGAGGTTCCTCCTTCTTTTTGGTTGATAATTCATATTTATGTTTTACAAAAAGGCAAGCCAAGGAAGGAAGACAACAGGTGTGCACTGTGTCATCGTGCAATAAATAGTTTATTGGGATTATGCAATATGTTAGCGGTGCAATACATGGGCTGTTGGATTGTTCAATATGTCATTGTGTACTGCATAGGTTATGTGGAAAAGTGTCATTTGT
>CM046807.1:340000-352500 GCA_025617405.1 Perca schrenkii
AGTGTATGGTCTCAGTCGCTGCTTTGAAGTCTTCTTCAACACAGCGTGACGTTCATTTAGTAAATGATGGTCCCGTTTACTTTAAAACAGACGATAAAGTGGGGGATGCTTCAGGACCTGTCAGTCACGACAGAGGCTTAGTGATGCTAACCATGCTAACACTGTGGACATTAAAACAGACCTCAACTTGTGTTTGGCTGTGATTTCATCTTAAAATCTTTGTGTTTTCACTTCAGCAAAGTTAACTGGAACATTTTGGTCGCCTAAACATTTTTTTAACCCATTCTTGTTCAGCGTTCTGCCAACTAAGCTAACTACTACCGCTAGCATTGGCTTGTAAATTAAGGGAAAGTTTGCTGATTTTCTGTTCTGCCAATCATGCAGATGAATGTCTGTCTGTCTGTGTGTGTGTGTGTGTGTGTGTGTGTGTATGTGGTGTGTGTGGGTGTGTTTGTTCGCTACGTCACCTGAGCACCTGTGTGTATGTGTGCTAATCAGAGGTCAGAAAGGGAATCACAGGTGAGAAGGGGATTGAGGAATTAGGATTTGGGAAGCTACACAGTTTTTCAACCTCAGCTTCCCTGGGCTCAGCTTTTAAATGCATTTTTAAAATAAAGAATTAACCTTAAAACAATGGCGGACCTCATTATTTGCACCAGCAAGCGTTGGAAATGTTTTCAAATTCCCTCCATTGGCATTTTTCGTGCCACTACACAGTCTAAGGTCCTTTTGAAATTTTGTGTAAGGGGACATGATTGTATTGTAATAGAGAGCATGTTTGACATGAAATCTTGTCTCATTGCTGAGCAGCTCACACAGGATCTGATCACAGTTCTGTGAGAAAGTTGCTGAGTGAAATTAACCTTGGTTTAACAAAAACATAATTTGGACAATGCCATGGAGAAGTACAACACTACCCACAATCCTAAGTGCAACAAAGATGTCTCTAAACAAGGGGGTAAGCCAGTCTCTGCAAAGCGTAGCTCCTATGGCGCCATTTTGTTGCTATCAAGCCATCACCCGCCGTTAGCATCCCATTGACTCCCATTCATTCTGACGTCCCTTTGACAGAGAATAACTTTACATCTGAAGCGTTTAAAAACTCTATTTGTCCGTTGTTTATTTCTAAAGAAACACGACAATGTATAAAAGGCTCCATTACCTTGTAGCTCACGTTATGGCTCCATAGCAGACGCTTTTATAAAAATAGGCTAACGATTGGGTCATAACCACGCGACTTACTGTCACACAGTAGAGGAATTACCGTATAGTACAGGAGAAGCTCACAGGCAGTTTGGACTTACATTAGCTGTTTAGGTTTAATTACTAATGTTAACTAGCATGTTAGTGATCAATAATTACTAATGTTAACTAGCATGTTAGTGATCAATAATTACTAATGTTAACTAGCATGTTAGTGATCAATAATTACTAATGTTAACTAGCATGTTAGTGATCAGTAACTAGCCTGTGTCTATGTTATCTCCTTACATATACCTACACTCTCCGTCTCTGTAAGATTGGGAATGATTGAGATTTCTCTCGGCACAGCTACCAGAAGACTTCACACTTTCAGACAGGTTGCTCACGTCACATCTACGTCTTCAAGCTCAGTTGGAGGCTGCTCAGTAACGCTCAGCCAGCACCGGGAAAGAGACTTCTGATATCCTTCACTGGTCTTCGTAGAAAACAACGGCATCACATTGTCCATTTTACTGGCTATGCATATAAATGGTGAAGCTCATCGTCACCATGGAAATGTTTACGAACCCACAAACGGCTAGCGAGCTGCTTCCACTTAAGTCTACGATAGTTCCTGTATACAATAGTTTACCTTTGGCCAATAGTTATGTCGTCTGTAGCCTGACAAGCCAGACCCACATCCAGATGTTGGGTCTGGGAACTCACCATTGGCAGGGATCAATCAGAGGGGCAGGATCAATGGTTGTCTTTCAAATTCCCTCTGCACGCAATAGGATAGCACTATAACCAGGCAGAGCAACGAAGAAGGTAGCAAAGCTAGTTGATAGGTTAAACTTTAAACTGCGAACACATCTTCCCTTTTTTAAGAATGACTTCAGTGCCGTTCTTTGTTATTTCCTCAAAGAAAAGCTGAACTCCAAGTCTTCCAGAAGACCTCTGTTCACCAGCAGCAGCAGCAGCCATAAGCCCCGCCCACCGACCTCTATACACTATGTGATTGGCCTGACCAGAGTTTGGTTTTTCCAGCTCGCAATCCAACGGAGAGTTGCTATACTGACCCTGGCTGCACCTTTATCTTGCTGCCGCAAGGGTGCGTCTAGATTTCTAGGCTAGGTCGGCTGTGTTCCAGGCTTGAAACTCTTCATATATCAGCATTTAATGAAACATCAACGGAGATACTGAACGGGGAAAATCACTTCCAAAACCGGAGCCGTTTAAAAAGTGGGCGGTCACTGCTGAGCTCTATTTTTGTATTGCAACAGAGAGCATGTTTGACATGAAATCATGTGTCATTGCTGAGCGGCTCACACAGGATCTGATCCCAGTTCTGTGAGAAATGAAGAGAAAGTAATTTGGCTGCTGGAAGCTGCTGTTGGCAGGTGCGTCCGTTTGTTACCAGCTTTTGGCAGGTGAGCTAAGAAGTTCATTTTGGACCCAACCAAAACCTCCATGTATCAGCTAATTATGATAAAAGAGAGACTAATCAGTTCATCCTGAACAACAACAACAACGGGGCAACATGCTCGGCTGGAGTCCAGACACACAGCTGACCACAAAAGATCCAGACAGGTATTGCGATTTTGCTATGTATTAAAAAGGAATACCTTCTGCTACGTTTCCCCTTCTCATTCCCCCTGCTCTGGCGTTTTCCCCTCTCATTCCTCCTGCTCTTGCATTTTGCCATCTCATTCCCCCTTCTCTGGCATTTCACCATCTCATTCCCCCTTCTCTGGCATTTCACCATCTCATTCCCCCTTCTCTGGTGTTTTCCCCTCTCATTCCCCCTATTCTGGCGTTTACCCCTCTCATTCCCCCTGCTCTCATTCAGGGGAAAACATAGCAGAAGATATTCCTTTTTAAACCAAAACGTAGCAGTGTAAATATGGCCTGAAATCCCTGGCTCAGTGTTCCAACACGGCCTCCCTCTCTTTCTATTCCTCCTCCTCTCTACTCCTCCTCCTCTCTCGTCTCTGTGAACTCCCCGGGGAGCAGAGCAGTCTGGTGGTTCCTGTCAGCCAAGAGGAGGGTCAGAGGTCAGCGTCTCATCCCAGAAACAGAGCACCGTCTGGGGGATAGAGGAGCCCGGCGGAGAGGCTGCAGATCAAGGACGCACTCTTTCATCCGTGGCAGAGAAGAGGAGAGGAGAGGAGAGGAGAGGAGAGGAGAGGAGAGGAGAGGAGAGGAGGGAATGAAAGAGGGAGAAAAGCAGCGGGGATAGGGAGGGAAGATGGGAGGAAAGTGGTGAGAAAAGGAAAAGACACAGGATGAAATACACTGAGATGAAAGGAAAGATGATGAATTGAGGGGGGCAAGAGAGTGAAAATAGGATAAGAAGGAAAGGATGAGAGTGGAAGAGGAGGGACAGTGTGAGGGAGAGATGTAGGTGAGGAGGAGCAGGGGAGGAGAAGAAAGAGAGGATGAGGAGGTTAGAGGAGATGACAACGAAGGAAGAAGAGAGAGAAATAAGTAGGAGAGACTATAGAGGAGGATAGGAGATGAGGGAGTAAAGGGAATGGGGTAAAGAGAAAAGAGAGGAAAGAGGACAGAAAAGGGGGAGAGAAGAAATGGAAAGAGAGAGGAGATAAGGAGAAGTGGGGAAGAAAGAGAGCAGATGGAGGAGAAAAGGTGATAAAGGAGTGATGGGAGGATGAGAGGAAGGAAAAGAAGACAGAAGACGAGGAGATTTGGGAGTAAGGAGGGAGGAACAAGAGGAGAAAAGAGGAGAGAAGAAAGATATGAGAGAGGAAAGAGAGGAGAGAGAGGAGCGATAGGAGAGAAGAGAGAGGAAAGAGTGGAGAGAGGAAGGAGAGGAAAGAGAAGAGAGAGGAAGGGGAGGAAAGAGAAGAGAGAGGAAGGAGAGGAACGAGATGAGAGAGGAGAGAGGAAAGAGTGGAGAGAGGAAGGAGAGGAAAGAGAAGAGAGAGGAAGGAGAGGAAAGGGAAGAGAGAGGAGGGAGAGAAGAGAGATGAGAGACGAGAGAGGAAGAAGAGGAAATAGATGAGGGAGGAGAGAGGAAGGAGAAGAGAGGAGAGAGAAAAGAGAGGAGATATAGGAGAGAGACCAAAGAGAGGAAAGAGTGGAGGGAGTAGAGAGAGAAGAGAGAGGAAGGAGAGGAAAGAGAGGAGAGAGAGGAAAGAGAGGAGAGAGGAAGGAGAGGAAAAAGAGGAGAGACGAGAGAGGAAGAAGAGGAAATAGATGAGGAAGGAGAGAGGAAGGAGAGGACAGAGAGGAGAGAGGAAGGAAGAGAGAGGAAGGAGATGAAGGAGAGGAGAGACGAGAGAGGAAGAAGAGGAAATAGATGAGGAAGGAGAGAGGAAGGAGAGGACAGAGAGGAGAGAGGAAGGAAGAGAGAGGAAGGAGATGAAGGAGAGGAAAGAGATGAGAGACAGATGAGAGAGAAAGGAGAGGAAAGAGATGAGAGAGGAACGAGAGGAGAGGGACTGATGTGTGAAAGTCTCGGAGGACTTGAGTGTTTGAAAGGAGGAGCAGCAGTATTCCCATGCAGAGGAGAGGAGGGAAGATCTCTCCATGTATTATTTATGAGAGGAGGAGGAACGAGAGGAGAGAGAGAGAGAGAGAGAGAGAGAGAGAAAGAAGAAGGAGAGGAGAGAGGAGAGGAAGAGGAGGGAAGATCTCTCCATGTATTATTGATGGGAGGAGAGAGAGCAGAGCCGATCAAACGTTGTTTGAGCCGATCCTGCAGCCCAGCACAGTGTTTGCTCGCTGGGTAAAAAAAGCCTCCCATCTCCCCCCTGGGTTACTGATCTTCACATCAGGGCGGAGAGAACAGCATGCGCTTCACACGCCTGATGCTATAGGTCCTTCTCGGTTATTCACATCTACACTGTGAAGATGGAAGAATAATGCAAACAACGTGCCAATCATACCTGGCAGATACAGTAGAGGCCAAAAGTTTGGACACACCTTCTCATTCAATGCGTTTCCTTTTTATTTTCATGACTATTTACATTGTAGATTCTCACTAAAGGCATCAAAACTATGAATGAACACATATGGAATTATGTACTTAACAAAAAAGTGTGAAATAACTGAAAACATGTCTTATATTTTAGATTCTTCAAAGTAGCCACCCTTTGCTTTTTTATTAATAAGGTAAATAATTCCACTAATGAACCCTGACAAAGCACACCTGTGAAGGTAAAACCATTTCAGGTGACTACCTCATGAAGCTCATTGAGAGAACACCAAGGGTTTGCAGAGTTATCAAAAAAAGCAAAGGGTGGCTACTTTGAAGAATCTAAAATATAAGACATGTTTTCAGTTATTTCACACTTTTTTGTTAAGTACATAATTCCATATGTGTTCATTCATAGT
This sequence comes from Perca schrenkii, assembly GCA_025617405.1. NCBI lineage: Eukaryota > Metazoa > Chordata > Actinopteri > Perciformes > Percidae > Perca > Perca schrenkii. The sequence goes on from CM046807.1 coordinate 345,539, forward strand.
TTTAATGCCTTCAGTGAGAATCTACAATGTAAATAGTCATGAAAATAAAAAGGAAACGCATTGAATGAGAAGGTGTGTCCAAACTTTTGGCCTGTACTGTATAAGCTCTGTTTCAGCGCGGTTGCATTTCAACAGGCCGTAGCATCACCAATGAATAAAGAGATGAATAAAATATCAGCCCTACATATGCTCAGAAACAGCATCACATCGCCTCTATGTCCGGTTGGTTTACGTCAAAATGTCCAACCATATCGTAATGCAGGGGTCTTCAACGTTTTTTAAGCCAAAGACCCCTTAACTAAAAGAGAGACGGAGCAGGGTCCCACTACTACATATTGTATGAAATTAAGATGCATATTAAACTGGGCCTACAATAACGCCTAGGCAACCTGAAGCCTTTATATATATCTTTTTTTGCATAGAATACCAAGCAATTAAAACAATTGTTGGCATGATTTTATAAATCATCTTTTAATGTTAAACATACATGTGGCACAATAATCTTAGTTAGCTGTATCTGTAGATGGCTATCTTAGTGACTACTATACCTATAGGCCAGTCAGCCTATCATCAGTGGGGATTTATATTTGCTCATAATATGTTAGAATTATGTTAAGACATTTTAATTTATGAAAAAACCTTTTTGATAATAATTTGGAGGCCCCCCTACAGTGACTCTGAGGACCTTCTAGGGGTCCCAAGACTTTTATCCAGGAAACAGGAGTTCATGTCCTGGAAGTACTACTTAAGAAGGCCTTTTTTCTTATCCTAACTTGTTGTTTTGGTGTCTTAACTGTTGTTGCAGCATGCCACTCACCTTTTGTCGGCTAAACTCAACTATAAAGAGCGCTGAAGCAACCGCCCCCTCACAGTGCTCTGTACCCGGCTCACAGTGACATTTTTTTTCGGCTAAATTTAACTGTAAAAGAGCTAAACTTAACCTTCATGTGACAGGCCAGCAGTCGCCCAAATGTCGTAGGGGATCGCATGAATTGTTGTGCATGAGCTTATGTATGATATCGGACGAAGCCGCCATGAAAGTGGTTTGAGTTCTTCTGATTGGATAACAAACATGAATTGGTCAGATCCAGATCAGACTGGATTCAAATCAAACAACAAGAAGATGAGTACAAATGTACAGCTGTGGATTTATTGTGAAAATGTGCTTCAAACCAGGCGTAAGTAAGTATAGGGCTGTGCCATTTCCAGCAAACTGACATTTGACGCACTCAAAGCAAGGACATGACATGATAACACTGAGATGAACGACTCCAAGACATTTCAGGCGCTCAATAGACGCGGCAGGAAATTACACTGACGTCGAAATGGAGCTGAAGGAGAACATAACATCAAATCACTGCTATACGAACACTGATGGATTGGTGTGTTTAATGTTTGCAGTAAAGTCAAGGTCAGCATCAATCAGCGGCATATAAACCAAGGGCTGTGCACAAAGGCGCCAAAGCCCATAGAACAAAAACATAAAGTTACCATATGAGGCAATAAAAGAGAAATAAATGCAAATGTATGAATTCATTTCTGTGTGTAATTCTATTTGACAGACATTACACAGTGAGCAGTAGGTCTAAGACATCAGAGGGTATTGGACCAAATCACATCTAAAGTAGAGAACACCGAAGGAGCATATAACTTCAGTGGATATTGGACTAAAGCACGGCAAAAATACCGGGGGAAATTTGATCAAAGCAGGTCTGAAAACGCAACAGGATATTGGACAGAATCAGGGCTAAAACACAAGTGACTATTAGACCCAAAAAACAGATATAACTTGGCCCAAATCTGGGCTAAAACACAACTGAATATAAGAGCCACGCTAGGCTACAATATTGGTGGATATTGGACCCAAAAAGGACATAACTTCATTGGATATTGGACCAAAGCAGGGTAAATATACCACAGCTGACTTGATCAAATCAGGGCTAATACACAACTGAATATTAGACCAAAGAAAGGCTACGGTATTTGTGGATATTGGCCCATACCAGGGCTTAAACACAACTGAATATCTGACCAATAATAGGACACATCAGTGGATAGTGGACCCAACCAAGGCTAAAACACAACTAAATATATAACCAACGATATGCTATAATATTTGTGGATACTGGACCAAATCACATCTAAAGTAGAAAACACCGAAGGAGCATATAACTTCAGTGGATATTGGACTAAAGCACGGCAAAAATACCGGGGAAAATTTGATCAAAGCAGGTCTGAAAATGCAAGAGGATATTGGACAGAATCAGGGCTAAAACACAAGTGACTATTAGACCCAAAAAACAGATATAACTTGGCCCAAATCTGGGCTAAAACACAACTGAATATAAGAGCAATGCTAGGCTACAATATTGGTGGATATTGGACCCAAAAAAGGACATAACTTCATTGGATATTGGCCCAAATCAGGGCTTAAACACAACTGAATATCTGACCAATAATAGGACACAACATCAGTGGATATTGGACCAAACCAGGGCTAAAACACAACTCAATATATAACAAATGATATGCTACAATATTTGTGGATATTGGACCAAATCTGGGCTTAAACACAACCGAATATTAGACCAAAGATAGGCTACGGTATTTGTTGATATTGTCCCAAATCAGGGCTTAAACACAACTGAATATTAGACCTAAAAAACGGATATAACTTTGCCCAAATTTTGGGCTAAAACACAACTTAATATAAGAGCAAAGCAAGGCTACAATATTGGTGGATACTGGACCCAAAAAAGGAGATAACTTCAGTGGATATTGGACCAAAGCAGGGTAGATATACCACAGATAATTTGATCAAATCAGGGCTATGGTATTTGTGGATATTGGCCCAAATCAGGGCTTAAACACAACTGAATATCTGACCAATAATAGGACACAACATCAGTAAATATTAGACCCAACTAAGGCTAAAACACAATTAAATATATAACCAACGATATGCTACAATATTTGTGGACATTGGACCAAATCTGGGCTAAAACACAAAGTGAATATTAGACCGAAAATAGGACACAACCTCAGTGGATATTGAAACAAAACAGGGAAGAAATACCATAGAAGATTTAATGGAAGCAGGGCTACAAGGTCCAAAGAATCCTGGATCGACCTATGATCTTGGATCAGTGGATATTGTGGCTAGCGAAGGCTAAAGACAAAAGAGAATACCAGATGAAAGCAGGGCTAAAATACAATGTAATATTGGACCAAAGCAGGGTGAAAACATCAATGGATATTGGTTGAAAGCAGGGCTGAAACATCAGTGAATACTGGCCCAAATATATATAAATAACACACACACACATAGGGCCAGACCAAGGTTAGAATACCAGTGATAATGGTATGGCCCAAACCAGGATGTTAGTAGGCAAGTTACCTACAAGAGAAGAGGAAAGAGGATAGAAGTGAAGAAGCAGATAGATGAGGGAGAGGAGAGAGGAAAGAGAGGAGAGAAGAAAGATAGGAGAGAGGAAAGATAGGGGAGAGAGGAAAGATAGGAGAGATAGGAGAGAGAGGAGAGAGAGGAAAGACGAAAGAGGACAGATAGGAGAGATGAAAGATAGGAGAGAGGAAAGATAGGAGAGAGAGGAGAGAGGACAGATAGGAGAGAGGAAAGATAGGAGAGAGGAAAGAGGAGAGAGGAAAGATAGGAGAGAGGAAAGATAGGAGAGAGGAGAGAGAGGAGAGAGGAGGGAGGAGAGAGGAAAGATAGGAGAGAGAAGAGAGAGGAGAGAGGAAAGAGAGGATTATAGCCATAATGGTATGGCCCAAACCAGGATGTTAGCAAGTTACCTACAAGAGCGTGATAACAGAATATAGAAAGCCAGGATCATTACTGGGTTTATTTGAGTGTACCTTCAGCCCTGGAGCATGCAGCTTTAAACGCAGCACATAAGTGTTTTCAGTGTTTCCATTAAAAGCTCATAAAAAGTCCAACCTGATCTGTTCTCATCAAGAGGTTTCGGCTTAATGTCTTTATATGCAAATGAGGAGGTAGAGATTTGAAACTGCTATGCTGTTACAAACAACAACAACAAAAACATGATTGAATGTTGTCCTCCTCTCAACATTCACACGGTGAACACACCTTTAATAACCGTGCACGGTGCAGAGGGAATTATGCCTAAATCACATGTGTCAAACTCAAGGCCCGAGGGCCAAATCTGGCCCCTCACAGGTTTTGATCCTATTCGCATTTCAATTTAGGTTCACCATAAACTCAGGCCCACCTAGTTTTTGTCACTATTTCCTTCCAAGTTTTTGGTGCTTTTTTTTTTTACATTTCTGACGTCTTTTCCGGCGGTTTATGCCTTTTTCTCAATGCTTTAGGCACTTTGTTTTAACGTTTTTGCCACTTAACTCAATGTTTTGCCACTTTTCCGCAAGTTTTTGGCGCTTTCACAATGTTTTTGGCACTTTCTGATGTTTTTGGCAAATTCAGACATTTCAAACAATTTAGATGCTTTTTTTTCTGCATTTTTCCAACTTTTTTTTTTTTCAACGAACTTTTTGGGGGGGCTTTATGAGGCCCAGAATGTAAACAGTATATGAGACATGCAATAATACAGTCAAAATAGTTGACTTTTTCTCCTAAATAAAAGCATGTCAATAAACTCTATACGTCTGGCCCTTAATGTGATTCTCATTTTCCAGTCTGGCCCTCTGGGAAACTGAGTTTAACACCTCTGGTCTAAAATAAGGCCCTAAGGCCTGTCAAATCTGACTCCAATTTATCAATTCCCGCACCTTCTTACATCGGACTTCAGTTCACCAGAACACAAGCATCAATCTGAGACGAACAGTTCAGTTCAGTCAATCAATCGAACTTTATTTATAGAGCACTTTTCATACACAAAATGTAGCACAAATTGCTTTACAGTTAAAAGCAACCCTCCCATCACATAAATGCTGTCCCCAGACACCCACAGACATACACGCAAACCACCAAAATCCAAACACACACACACTCTCATACACACAATAAAATTAATTGTAAATATAAAATTATGTGGCTGAGCACGGAGAAGCTAGAAGTTAAAAAGGTGGGTCTTGAGCCTGCTCTTTAAAAGCTGTCAAAGTTTACTGAGTCCAGCATAGGAGTTACAGCACAGCTGTGGGTTCACAAACAGGGACTAAGTTTCCCTAGCAATAGACATGAAGTCAGAGCTGGTCCACCAAGATCTCGTCAGAATTATGAGCCTTGATCTGTTCTCTCCCTCAAACTTTTATCCTGTCTTCTCGTTTCTAGACAGAAACTGGTATCTTCAAAGACACACATGCCAAGGTTGGGGTCTCTGTCTGGGACAACTACCTCGTCTCCTCTCGCAACCTTCAAACAATGCCCCTCTAAGCCATAAAAGCCTAAAATATGTTCATGACTTAAGCTTAACCTTCTGTGCATCAGAGGTCACCCGGAGTACTTTTAACCACTTCCTCAATCACTAACACAGCTCTTTTGCAACGAGCACATACACACATTTTGTTAAAAAAATATTTTGACAACGGTTCAACAACAAGTGTTGCCCCGATGGCCCGGGGCAACTAAAATGTCATGTTGGGCAAGTAAATTATGACAACCCACTTCCCCGTTCGGGCATCATCGTATCATGAATGACATCATCGTTCTCATGCCGCCCCCCGTCGAAGAATGTTTGATTGAATTATTTTTACACTTTTGATGCTTTTTTTTCCGGTTTCAACTTTGACATTTCATTTCATTTATTTTTTTTTGAACAAAACTAAAAATACATATACGCATACAGTATGTATCCATATATACTGTACACATACAGACATGCATACATACACATACGTATAAACATAAATACACTTATACACATGTATATATATATATATATATATATATATATATATATATATATATATATATATATATATATATATATATACATATAAAATAAAAAAGTGTGTAGCAACACACAAAGGAAAAAAGAACAATTTCCATATAATGTTTAAAAAATACTATTAAAAGCTTATAATGTTTCCGACCCCTCATTCACTTGAACTTGTTTCTTTATTTATCATATATTTTTGAGGTTTTGTTTAAGGTTTTGCCTTGTTTTTTTTAAATTTGTTTCTGTTTACGTTTCTTTGTTTCAATTTCTTTCCGAACTTTTTTCCGACATTTATTATCAGGTCCTCAAAGAAGAGCACTCAGCCTTGAAGCAATTTTAGTTTTTTTACAGTAGTCACTGCTATGCACGCAATGGTACTGCAATGTCAAAATCTCACTGTGGCCCCAGTGTGAAAAGTGTGAAAAGATAAACTGCTTCCAGCCATACTGGAACTGCAAACAAGGTCAGTTATGAATCTTTCTAGTTTGAATTTTCATTTGGGTGCAGCGCAAGTGTGTAAGTATGTGTGTGAGAGAGACAGAAGTAAACAGAAAAGAGAGAGAACAGTGGGACAGAGCGATGGGGAGCATAACAGGAATTTAAATGCTGTGTTTGTGTACGAGGCGTGTGCGTCTGTGTGTGAGTGTGTGTGTGTGTGTGTGTGTGTGTACAATGTCCTAATATGATTGTGTTTATTTTCTGGGCTAGCGGATGTCCACGCTCATATCTCCTTCACGCAAGACTTGTTACAGAGCGACAGACAGACTTTTGTGCCAGCGGTGATTTAAAAATACAACCTCTCCAATCATCTGCATACAATCAGCAGGCACAGTGTGTGTGTGTGTGTGTGTGTGTGTGTGTGTGTGTGTGTGTGTGTGTGTGTGTGTGTGTGTGTGTGCAGTCCGAAGCACCTGGACAAGTAAATCAAAGCAACAAGCAGCCAGTCGCGGTCGCTGCAGGAAGGAAGAAGGAAACAACGTGAAGGACGAACAGACACACTCTGACAGCTGTAATAAATCCTCTCAGAGCCATTTTTCTCTTGTTTTCGTGTCTGCAGGACTCATCAGGTCGAATCGATACTTCGGT
>CM046807.1:357500-377500 GCA_025617405.1 Perca schrenkii
CGAATGATCTAATGAATGATGGAGGGAGTGAATACAAATGACGGCACAAGTTAATTAGTGAGCGACGGAGTGAATAAATACGCAGATGCATGTGTGGGTGGATGTAGTGCACCTTTCTCTTTGCATAAAAAAATAATAATATGAAAAATGTACAGTCTGTAGTAAATGAAATGGAATCGAGCCACTCCAAAATGACATTAAAACCCCCCCCTCTTATCAGATGCCAGAGACTCGGGGAATCAAAGCACAAAAGAGGTCCAATCACGCAGCATCTGGCTGTGTTTTAAATATTCCATTATAGGAGCCATTAGGATAATTACAACACAGCCTCTTTAACCCATCTCACTGTAAATCCTTCTCTTTGTTTCCGCGCCACAGACGGCCGCTTTCACCCTCTTCTGGCTCACTTTGGAAAAAATTTAAAAAATGGTAGAGCCTGGAGAAATGCCAACGGGGAGACATGACTTGAACAGGAACATATTTTTTTACAAAATAAAGAGATAACAGACCACAAAGGGTGGAAGGGGTTCAGCTCGAGGTCTGAAAAGCCAATTTGGTCCCTATCTGTTTTATTGGGATGATAAAGAGGGAACAGAGAGAGAGGGGGCACATCGGAGTTGTTTATCACATCTGATCTCGGCCGCAGAGAAAGGGAACATGAAAAAAGGCATATTTGGGTTCGCTCTCTCGGAAACAGCGACGGGTCCTATTAATACAAAGGAAACACACACACACACACACTTCCTGTTTTCTGTACGAGCTGTGAAGCATAATTCGGCAGGTGGCAGCTGATAAATGTCAGGCCTTCTTTCCTGTGGAAAAACCGAATAATTTTAGCCCTCCTTGTACAACCAGGAACAAGAAGAGTTCTTGATATTACCGGTTATAATAGAAAGGCCAAAGTCTCCCTCTGGTCTGCAGTAACAGCCTTGTTTCTCATCTGAGACCAAGGACCACGCTCTGATGAAAGAAGAATGTGAGCTGCAGAAAATGTTGATCTGATGGTAGAAATACTCAGTGGCCCGTGTTTTAGTCCAGACCACCTAAACCGAGACCAAGTCATCACCAAGACCAGCGTGGATCGAGACCATGACCAGACCGAGACTTTGAGGGTTTGAGACCAAGACCAAGACCAAGATTGGGTGAGATGGAGTCAATACCAAGACAAAGACAGGGCGACACCAAGTCAAGACCAAGACCAAGACCAAGACCGAGACCTAGTCAAGACCAAGACCAAAGACTGTTTTTCATTCAAGAAAAATGCAGACATGTATATGATAAATCACGAGGTGAAATCAGTCCGATTGGCAGATTGCAGTATGAGTGTGTGTTAGTTTTATTGAAGCGATATGAACCCTGACCCTAACCTTCAGGAAGGGAAGTAAACCCAAACCTCCATCTTTTTATCAACTTAACTCAGTAGTCCTGGTGCCTAGACCTCACCAAACTGTTCTGCTTTCACAACGTTAACGGGTTTAAAACCGCGAGGTCGTATGGTCTGGAGCAGTGTTTCTCAAAAGGGGGTACGTGTCCCCCTAGGGGTACTCTGGAGGACTGCAGGGGGTACGTGAGATATTTAACTAAATGTTTAATAGTAACAAGGCTGTTGTCCACACATTGTTGTGTCTCCTTCTTTGGACCTAATCTAACCTTCCTTCCTTCTACTGTCCTTCTACTTTTTACAAGTTTCTCGCTTTTTTCTTCTTATCTCACTGTTGTTGAAGTTTGTGAGACTATTTTTGACCTGTTCTTGCCTTATTTCCTTCCTTCTTTCTACCATCTTTTTCCAAGTTTTTGTCTCTTTTCCTCATCAGCATTTAAATGTTTTTTTTCAGTTACAAGGCTGTTGTTTAGTAAATCTATCACTGACAGTGCTGTACTGTTCCTCTTTATATATATATATATATATATATATATATATATATATATATATATATATATATATATATATATATACACATTTTTTTTTCTACCGAAAATGATTAGCGCTGGTCAGGGGGTGCTTGGCTTAAAGAAACCATTCAAAAGGGGTACATTTACTGAAAAAAAGTTCGAGAACATTTGGATCTTTTTATTTCGTTCTTATTCCATTTTCTTTCCTCTCTTTCCTGCGGCGACATTTCTTCCTCATTATTACACCCTCTTCCTCCCTCTCCCCTGCTCTTAACTCCTTCTTTTATTGTATCATCTTCAAGCTATTATTTCCTCTTCTTCCACCTTTTCTTCTCACTTTCTCCCTCTCATTCATCAGCCCCCAATCCCTCTTCTCTCTAACCATCTTCGCTCGCCCTCTACTCCTTCCCTGGCAGTGTTTATAATGAGCTCTCTCTCGCTCTCTCTCTCTGTTTCTCTGTCTCTCTCGGTTTCTCTCTCTCTCTCTCTCTGCTCTCTCTCTCTCTATCCCTCTGTAAATAAACGGCCACCCTGCTGAAGGAAAAACCTTAAATAAGCTACCATTTCCAATGAACTTGTTTTCACCCAAAACACACACACACGCACACACACACACACACACACACACACACACACACACACACACACACACCATTGTGTTTCCCGGCCTAGTTGCTGAATTTCACACACAGTCAGGCACAGGCAGGATGTCTTTAATTGTAGGGTTATAATTGGAGTGTTTAATAAACAAAAAGTTACTTTGTATAGTTTTGTATTTATATATATATATATATATATATATATATATATATTGTGTGTGTGTGTGTGTGTGATGTTACACGCACACAAAATACTTGAAAATGCACACGTACATACATCCCGTCAGACTTCATCATCATCCCGAATTACGGCTGTACTGCCGGCCGGTAACGTGACAGTTAAGTTCAGACACCAAAAGATTAGAAGATTATGAAAAAGATTGTAGTTTGGGTTAAAACACCAGTCCCCTTAAGTAGTACCTCCGGTACACGAACACCCGTTTCCTGGTTGAAAGCATGGGGGTAGGCGAGCATCCGGAAAGCTTGCCTGATGCTAACGAGCCATCACGTCCCGTTAGCATCCCATTGACTCCCATTCATTTTGGCGTCACTTTGACAGAGAATAACTTTACATTGTGAAGTGTTTAAAGACTCTATTTGTCCGTTGTTTATTTCTAAAGAAACACGACAATGTATAAAAGGCTCCATTACCTTGTAGCTCATGTTATGGCTCTGTAGCAGACGCTTTTGTAAATAAATAGACTAACGATTACTTTCTGTCGCCCAGTAGATAAATTACGGTATTCAGGAGAAGCGCGCAGGCCATCGGGGGGACGTAGAGGCATCGTACAGTCAAGGGAGAAGCCCGTAGAGAGTCTACCAGAAGACTTACAACTTTCAGCAGGTTGCTCACGTCACATCTACGTCGTTAAGCTTTGACGCTGCGCAGCACGCTCAACCATCACCGGAAAAGTGCTTCTAATTCAGGGGTTTTCAAACTTTTTGTGTGTGTGTGGACCACTTTCGCGGACCTCCTCATAATATACATAATAAAATATGTCTACACACAGTCCTACCTGAATTAATCCGCCCCTTCTTAATTAATAGGCCTACTAGCACTAAAATTAAAACTGGTCATCGCATCAGTACACACATATTTAATTTATTTATCGACTCCAGCGCCTAATCAGGTTCATTTGAACAACAATTTGAACTTATTTCCATAGCAATAGAGTATTAAATCTATACAGTAATAACAACACTTGGATATAGTCAAAATTTCAACACCTTTGGCGATTTTAAAGTTAGGGCCGAGCGCCACTAGCCTATTTTAGTAATCACACAATAACTTGACAGTTTAATTTAAATTTAAATTTTATATCAATATACTTCTTAATTTTTATGGGAATTTCCTGGTAAAATGAAGGTTAAAAAAACTATTATTTTATATTTTATTTTCCATCGAAGTCTATGTCGCTGTGTCCATTTCTTTCACTGTCTAGGGTTGAAAGTCTTGTGTTTTTTCCTTAAAGGTGCCCTGCCATACAAAACCGTTTTTAAATGAGTAGAGAAATCAGACCAATCACAAAAGCTGGTCAGTCTGACATCATGTTGCCTGAGCTTATTACAATTCGTGAGCTCGCCTAGTTGGGCTGGGTAAAGGATTCTGACAGCAGGCTCTCATTGGCTAGCTGTTAGCCAATCAGATTCAAACAGCTTAGCTTGTTGAATATTAATGAGAACTGGCAGAAATCGAGCTGAGTCTTCCTGTAGGCTTTCTATACCACACTAGAATGGCTTGAAACAAGGTAACCAAGTCCATGGTAGGACTTCAGACATTACCACAAAGTCATGAAATACGTGTGGCAGGGCACCTTTAACTTGTTCCGGGACATGAATGCTGCCCCTGCTCTTGAAAACCCTGTGTTTTTATGATCCAAACATCCCCCCCGACCTTCTCCCTATACCAGGACATTCACGCTCTTATACAGCAGCAGTCAATGTGCTGCTGACAGTAATAAATACGTGGAATACATACCAATTACATTCTTTTCGTAGCTATATGTATGAATGGTTCATGAGAACAGCCTGTCCTTCAGCTCCATCACTTCATTCCCCACTCTCAAATATATCTCTGCCTGTCCTCTATAACTCCATTGCAGTCCTCCATCACTTGTCTTCTATCCCTTCACATCATTTCACCTTCTCTTGATCCATGATCACATTTTGAGTACTGTTGACCCCTCCGTTATCTCTCTTTATGCCTCATGTTGCCACCCGTTATGTCCCTCTATGAGTCATTCTGTCCTACAGTCCTTTCCAACCCACTACCAAAATCTATTTATACCTTTCTTTATTCGCTGCCATCCTTCAGACCCTCCAGCATCCTCTATACTCTTCTACTGCCCCTTTCTACCCTTCTATTAGTTCATTTTAAAGAGCTCTTTCAGTCTTTGTCAACCCTCAGTCATCCCTTTAGCCATTCAATCAGTCTTTTATACTATCAGTCTTTTATCCTTTGACCCCTTAACCATCCCTTTACAACTTCAATCAGCGGTGTTTATATCTTTCCCCCCATTTAACAACACTGTGATCCATCTGTCAGCCTGTATACCCTCTGTGTCTTTATGTCTTCCTTATAAATCCCTTCTAATACCCCGTTGACCCCTCTGTTATCCTTTGTGATCCCTTTACAAACCTATCATCCCTTCAACCCAACTATTTTTCATTTACACCCATGTCTCTTCCCTTTACCACCTTGTAAATGTAAATGGACTGTTCTATATAGCGCTTTCTCTAGTCTCAACGACTACTCAGAGCGCTTTAACATTGTACAGGAACCATTCACCATTCACACACATTCATACACTGTGGCCGAGGCTGCCGTACAAGGTGCCACCTGCTCATCAGATAATCATTCACACACACATTTACACTCCGATGCGCAGCAGGGGCGCATCGGGGGCAACTCGGGGTTCAGTGTCTTGCCCAAGGACACTTCGACATGGGACTGCAGGGCCAAGGATAGAACCACCAACCTTCCGATTGGCAGGCAACCGCTCTACCACTGAGCCACAGCCGCCCTTGTGTAATCTTCTAAACTCTAACCAATCACATTTAGCAATAAATTGAAGAACGCTTGCTGTTATTGGCTGCAAGCAAAACGATACAAATTAAGGGTGTGATGTTTCGGATATGAACCAAAAATCGATTTCGACTTACTTGAAATTTCAATAACAGCAACTTGCAGCTAAAGACACAGAGTAACGTTAGCTTAAAACAGCAGCCTACAGCTAAAAACACAGAGTAACGTTAGCTTATAACAGTAGCCTGTAGCTAAAGACACAGAGTAATGTTTAGCTTATAACAGCAGCCTGTAGCTAAAGACACAGAGTAATGTTAGCTTATAACAGCAGCTTGCAGCTAAAGACACAGAGTAACGTTAGCTTATAACAGCAGCCTGTAGCTAAAGACACAGAGTAATGTTAGCTTATAACAGCAGCCTGTAGCTAAAGACACAGAGTAATGTTAGCTTATAACAGCAGCTTGCAGCTAAAGACACAGAGTAACGTTAGCTTATAACAGCAGCCTGTAGCTAAAGACACAGAGTAACGTTAGCTTATAACAGCAGCCTGTAGCTAAAGACACAGAGTAACGTTAGCTTATAACAGCAGCCTGTAGCTAAAGACACAGAGTAACGTTAGCTTACCGGCTGGTAGCATGCAGCTAAAGACACAGAGTAACATTAGCTTAAACAGCAGCTTGCAGCTAAAGACACAGAGTAAAGTTAGCTTATAACAGCAGCCTGCAGCTAAAGACACAGAGTACTGTTAGCTTAAAACAGCAGCCAGCATGCAGCTAAAGACACAGAGTAACGTTAGCTTACCGGCTGGTAGCATGCAGCTAAAGACACAGAGTAACGTTAGCTTAATAGCAGCCTTCTGTACTTTTACTACATGAAGCTGAGAATACTTGACAACAGTATAACTCGCAGGAAACAAAGTTATAATTGAGGTAAGTTTGGAGACACTATCTTATTTAATAGGATTATAATATATGATATAATAAGAGGTCATGGTGCAAAGGACCCTAGGGTGAAATTACTCCGAACTATACCTTTAATTACCCCTCACACCTCTCTATCCATCTCAGTCACGGCTCTATCTTTTACCTTTCCTACCCATTTATACACTTAAAAATGTATATACAACTCTATGATCCATTTACATCCATCTATCATCCTTCTTACCCCTGTACCATTCCTCTTCACTGCAATTTCATCCCCTTAACCTCTCTTTTTCATTGACTGCTCCATCTTCTCTCTGACCCTTTCCATCATGTCTCTGACCTCTGTATGAGGGATTTTCTCCCCTTCATCTTCCTACCGACATATCTCTCTCTCTCTCTGCCCTCTCACCTCTGTTCTCTCCCCAGGGACTCAAAGTTCAGGCATCTTTTTTCAACCTTTCTGAAGCTTTTTCCAACAATCTTTCTTTAAATTATATAAAATTGTAGCCTGACGTCATCAGACGTACAGAGTACTGCTCCGTTGGGCTGTGATTATGGGGCGTGTTTCAACCGAACCAGGAAAGAAAATGCCTCTGCATTCAATTGGATAGACCTACAACCAATCAGAGCAACGGAAAGACCTACAACCAATCAGAGCAACGGATAGACCTACAACCAATCAGAGCAACAAATAGACCTACAACCAATCAGAGCAACAGATAGACCTACAACCAATCAGAGCAACGGATAGACCTACAACCAATCAGAGCAACAAATAGACCTACAACCAATCAGAGCAACAGATAGACCTACAACCAATCAGAGCAACGGATAGACCTACAACCAATCAGAGCAACAAATAGACCTACAACCAATCAGAGCAACAGATAGACCTACAACCAATCAGAGCAACGGATAGACCTACAACCAATCAGAGCAACAGGTAGACCTACAACCAATCAGAGCAATGGATAGACCTACAACCAATCAAAGCAATGGCTAGACCTACAACCAATCAGAGCAACGGATAGAACTACAACCAATCAGAGCAATGGATAGACCTTCCATTTCCTCTTCCATCCAGTTTCTTGTCACCTGCTGCTTTTCTTTCTCTCTTTCTCTCTTTCTTCATCTAATTCTTATTCTAACCATTATAATTACCCTCTCTCTGCTTCCCTCTTCTTTATCTTTTCTCCGTTCCAGTCATTCGGTCTTTCTTTCTCTTTCTTTCTTTCTTTCTTTCTGTTTCTTTCTCTCTACTCTGAGTCATTTTATGATTTTTTTTTCACTTCCTTTGTCTTCCCTTCAATCATCCACTTCTCCTTCCTACAATGTGGTATCTCTCCCCCCCGTGTGTGTGTGTGTGTGTGTGTGTGTGTGTGTGTGTGTGTGTGTGAGTGTGTGAGTGTGTGTAGCATATCATGATACTGGGAGCACTGGGGTATTTCCACTATCTCTAATTGAATAAAACCTACAAGCACACAGACATTCTGTTATCCATAAACATGAAAACACACACACGCACACACACACGCACACACACACACACACACACACACACACACACATACGCACAAGAAGACATTTTCAAAGTGAATATTAAAGATTAATATCTGACACGACAGCGGCACTCACACAGCCAACAACACTAGCCTGGTTCTCACTCAATCTGTAAATCATTTAGCATGTAAAACAGAAAAGAAACGTCAATAACTATCAATAAATAATGTTTGAGTACAAACAGCAAAAACTTCAAGAGAGGATATCAAGAAATACATAATCAAAGACACATTTTTAAAGGCTCGGCTAGGACAAACTCACACAGGTTTAGTGTCTACGTAGTAACATGCAGCCAGGAAATAAAGGTGTGAGTATATCACTTTCCTATGAGATTGAACACAAACTAATGCACAACAATTCGTATGATATCCTACGAAATAAGGCGACCTCCGGCCGGTCACATGACAGTTAAGTTTAGGGGTCTTTAGGTGACTGTGAGCCGGGTACAGAGCACCGTGAGGGGACGGTCCTTTCAGAGTTTAGCCGACAAAAAGTGAGCGTCATGCAGCGCAATCATGCAGTCAAGTTTAGACACCAAGGGTCCATATCTTGCACCCAGTGCAGCACAAAGCCCGACCCAAGTGTCTTTGCTAGTTTAAGACCGACCCAGTTGTCAGTTTCCAGTCCAGCAAATGCACCTGGCGCCCATCTGTGGCTTACAGGGAGGTGTGTTCAGGTGCATTCTGGGCGTGCTGGTCTTACAGGGAGGTGTGTTCAGGTGCATCCTGGGCGTGCTGGTCTTACAGGGAGGTGTGTTCAGGTGCATTCTGGGCGTGCTAGTCTTACATGGAGGTGTGTTCAGGTGCAGTCTGGGCGTGCTGGTCTTACAGGGAGGTGTGTTCAGGTGCATTCTGGGCGTGCTGGTCTTGCAGGGAGGTGTGTTCAGGTGCATTCTGGGCGTGCTGGTCTTGCAGGGAGGTGTGTTCAGGTGCATTCTGAGAGTATTGCTATCTTGAGGCAGTAGGAAGTGATCGCGCCATTTACCATATAATGACCAATAACGCAATAATAATGTATACTATATTAATTACAATGTTTTCACTCTGTTGTTGATTCACACAGGCCTCCCCGTGCAGCTGGGGGTTCCGGGCCTTGCTCAAGAGCACCTTGGCAGGGCAGAAGCATAAAACAGCCTTAAACTTTACAGTCGTTTCTTTCTTCAGCACTCGTTCCTCTCTTTCTGCAGTCCCCTCATCGTCTCCTGCTGCTCTTTATTTTACAGCTCATCAGGTGATCTCTTCACGCTCTCAGCATTGACACATTCCCCCCATAAAATGCTCTACTTTTGGTAATATTTGTTGGTTAATAACATTTAACATGGACATTAACATTAATGTATATATGTATAATATCATCCACCTTGATGTGTCCTTCTCTGGCTCTTAAACTTTTACTTTTATGAATTTATTTTAACGTCCTGTCACAATGGCTAATGTGCGTTTCTCTTTGCCTCCCAGGCCTGTTGGAGGAAGATGAGTTTTGATCTGAGAAATCGTCACTTCTACCTCCCAAAGCGTCTCTCAGATGGAATAAGTTCCTTCGGCGGAGGAAGAGAACTGTAATTATGACTTGATCTGTTTGTTAATTTTAATGTGCTTTGTAATATCCCATCCCATTTGAACGCAGTGTTAATATCAGCTGCCGGTGGTCTCAGTTTGAGGCGACTCCTGCTAATGTGAATGTGTCAGATTTCCTTTTCAGCATCAATAAAATATGCCTGCATTAACTTGGGAGACATTAGTATAATTACCGTAGCATAACAAGACCGTCACTGAGCCTGTAGCAGCCTCCGAATTTTACATTCTGACCGTGTGGTGCAGATTCAGACTCTGAGGGAAATCGGTTGTTCAAACAGAGCAAAAACATTAGCTCACATTAGAGTTATGTTTCTGGACTGGGTGCCCTTTTAATCCACCAAGAAGTGAGCCAAAACTTAACTACACACACTATGATTTCTTTACTTTATATATTATACATTTCACGAAACTGTCCACCCCCGGAAAATGCTTGTTTGTTCAAGCGGCATTTACGACTCATCTTTGACCCACTAAAGGTAACTACCCGTTTTTCTTTTCTACCTGGACCCTATGGTCCTATGTCTTTTGTGTCTGAGTGACTGATGGGAACAACAATCTAGGACATTGGTCCGGTATTAAGAGAGATGGCTGCAGTCGGCAGTCAGAGAAACGAGCTACAATGTGAGTTAATAGGACAATTGTGCAGCTTGTATTTACCTTCACAAAAGTGCTTGTTCTGCTGCTGACAGACTCAGATTATTATTCTAAGTGTCTGACAACATTATGGAAAAGATTTCTAAGGAGGTCGACCTTTCTGTTAAAGAGTAAGATCCTTTTTTAAAACATTAAAACATCTGCGAAATTGCGTTCGCTAAACACACCAGACTCCATGTAAATAATCAGTGATTTTAGCATCGTAAAACACACTTCATTCAAAGTCAACAGAAACCAAAGTAAACTATGAAAAGCAGTTTTGGGTCGTCTTTCCACTTTTCCAACCATCACAACTCTAGTTTAGGTTGAAATAAACACAAAGTTTACTGATTTACATGTGAAAATATGCTGGCTCTATATATGCTAAAAGTACTGTTTTTTTAAATGGAGTCTGGTGGGTTTAGCCCTAGCGACTTCAGAGCTGTTTCTGGTAAACAGAAAGGTCTTAAAGAGGTTTTAAAGGTCTATCTCTGAAGGGATCCTTTCTATAATGTTGTCAGACACTTAAAATAATAATCTGAGTCTGTCAGCGGCAAAACAAGCACTTTTGTGAAGGTAAATACTAGCTGGACAATTACTATTAACTCACATTGTAGCTTGTTTCTCGCTTAATACTGGACCAATGTCAAAGATTGTTGGTCCCATCAGTCACTTAGACCACAAAAACATATGTGCTACATATGGGCTGTTTTCTGTCTGTACATTTTCTTTTCAGCCTTAAATTTGAGGGTATTTCTAACATATTTTCTCACCTGTCTTTTCTTTATACAGACACACAATAATGCCATCTGTTATTGAAGATGGAGACGCTGCTGGAAAGGTGCCGTTTATTTGTTATGTCACGGGAGTTTTTATTTTTTTATTTTTGTGTTCAAATAATGTCAACAGTCTGTGCAGTGATTTAGCTGCAACGACCGTAGCGCATCCACATTATCTGTCAAGAGCAATAATGGGCTTAAAAGGAGTCATATACTGGGGTGGAAAGCTATATTTCTCTTCTTACTTCTCCGCCTCCATTTTTCCCTCTTCACACAATGTACACATGGTTTCTCTCTCCGCTCCTCCTCGTTTATCTACCAGCACTCATTGCCTTTTTTTTTTTCCTGTTTCATCTATTTCCCTCCCTTCTCATCCTCCCATTCCCTCGCTCTGACCTTGAAATGAAGAGGAAAGCACCTTGGATAGAAATGGAATTGAAAAGTTATGGACTCAAATTTAGGGGCGAGAGGAAAGGAAACCTACTGAAAGGAAAGGAGACATAAGAGAGGAGACAACAGGAGTGAAAAGGAGACATATGAGTGCAGCGCTGGAATGTAACTAAGTACATTTACTCCATAGCTGCCAACACTCCCGTTTTTCCCGGGTTTGTCCCGTTGTTTAGCCCTCTCTCCCGGACCCCTCCCGGTTTGTTATTTCTCCCGGGAAACTCCCGTAATTTGCAGCGAACTCCTTTATAAATAATCAGACCAATATGTTTGTCTAATGTTGACCAGTTGCCAGATCTTGTATGAAACGCATCCTATTCACACAATCCACACACCGTGTACAATTTTCAACCCGTTTGTCACCTCAACCTGGCAACCTCTAACCCTCAACCTGGCAACCTCTAACCCTCAACCTGGCAACCTCTAACCCTCAACCTGGCAACCTATAACCCTCAACCTGGCAACCTATAACCCTCTACCTGGCAACCTATAACCCTCACATGTTGAGGTACTTGTACTTTACTTTGAGTGTTTTCTTTTCGTGCCACTTTCTACTTCTACTCCGCGACATTTCACAGAGAAATATTGGACTTTTTACTCCACTACATTCATCTTTACTCTTCAGCTTTAGTTACTAGTTACTTTAGTTACTCCGCTACATTCATCTTTACTCTTCAGCTTTAGTTACTAGTTACTTTAGTTACTCCGCTACATTCATCTTTACTCTTCAGCTTTAGTTACTAGTTACTTTAGTTACTCCGCTACATTCATCTTTACTCTTCAGCTTTAGTTACTAGTTACTTTAGTTACTCCGCTACATTCATCTTTACTCTTCAGCTTTAGTTACTAGTTACTTTAGTTACTCCACTACATTCATCTTTACTCTTCAGCTTTAGTTACTAGTTACTTTAGTTACTCCGCTACATTCATCTTTACTCTTCAGCTTTAGTTACTAGTTACTTTAGTTACTCCGCTACATTCATCTTTACTCTTCAGCTTTAGTTACTAGTTACTTTAGTTACTCCGCTACATTCATCAGTTACAGCTTTAGTTACTAGTTACTTTAGTTACTCCACTACATTCATCTGTTACAGCTTTAGTTACTAGTTACTTTAGTTACTCCACTACATTCATCTGTTACAGCTTTAGTTACTAGTTACTTTAGTTACTCCGCTACATTCATCAGTTACAGCTTTAGTTACTAGTTACTTTAGTTACTCCGCTACATTCATCTGTTATTAGTTACTAGTTACTTTAGTTACTAGTTGATTTAGTTACTCCTCTACATTCATCTTTACTCTTCAGCTTTAGTTACTAGTTACTTTAGTTACTCCGCTACATTCATCAGTTACAGCTTTAGTTACTAGTTACTTTAGTTACTCCACTACATTCATCTGTTACAGCTTTAGTTACTAGTTACTTTAGTTACTCCACTACATTCATCAGTTACAGCTTTAGTTACTAGTTACTTTAGTCACTCCGCTACATTCATCTGTTATTAGTTACTAGTTACTTTAGTTACTAGTTACTTTAGTCACTCCGCTACATTCATCTGTTATTAGTTACTAGTTACTTTAGTTACTAGTTACTTTAGTTACTCCGCTACATTCATCTGTTCCAGCTTTAGTTACTAGTTACTTTAGTTACTCCTCTACATTCATCTGTTACAGCTTTAGTTAATAGTTACTTTAGTTACTCCACTACATTCATCTGTTCCAGCTTTAGTTACTAGTTACTTTAGTTACTCCACTACATTCATCTGTACAGCTTTAGTTACTAGTTACTTTAGTTACTCCGCTACATTCATCTGTTCCAGCTTTAGTTACTAGTTACTTTAGTTACTCCGCTACATTCATCTGTTACAGCTTTAGTTACTAGTTACTTTAGTTACTCCGCTGCAATCATCAGTTACAGCTTTAGTTACTAGTTACTTTAGTTACTCCACTACATTCATCTGTTACAGCTTTAGTTACTAGTTACTTTAGTTACTCCGCTACATTCATCTGTTACAGCTTTAGTTACTAGTTACTTTAGTTACTCCGCTGCAATCATCAGTTACAGCTTTAGTTACTTAGTCTCGCATTGCCAGACATTCCTCCACAGTGCTGTGGAGGAATGTCTGGCTACTCTACACAGCATTCCTAGATGGGAGAAAAACGTGCTCTAGTTTATTGGCATTTCTTTAAACCAATCACAATCATCGTGGGTGCCTCTGCAAAATAGCCTCTGGAAGGAACTTGTTTTGGTGGAACATGTGTACGTTCAAAAGTAGTTTTAGTCGTGGAACAGAAACCTCTGATTGGACAGATAGTCTAGCTAGCTGTCTGGATTTACCCTGCAGAGATCTGAGGAGCAGTTAACCATAGTCGTCACAAATCCACCAGCTGTTGGCAGTGCAAGTTGGGCGTACAAATCACACAAAAACACACAAAGATGATTGTTTTTGCTCAATATCAATAAAGGAAATATGCTCCGTCTTTTTGCATCAAGCCCATGTTTCATATTAAATCAAGCCCGCTGGGTTTCCCCCTAATCTTCAGAGTGCTTTAGAGTGCCTAAACCACAACCATTAATCAGGCTTTATTTCCTACCAGCACATATTTTATTGCAGGAGCAGAAATTGCAGGAAAACAAATAAAATGTGTCGACGGTGAATGACAGACTCGTCGAGTGTGGACATTTTGTGATTTGACAGATTCGTCAATTTAGAGAGTTTCTTCGCTGTGTAAAAAAAATGATTAAGACTCAGGAGCCGTTATGTTCTGTCAGAGACTTATTCGCTCTTTCATATCCATTACACGTCATTTCTAAGAGATGTGTTTTGGAGCAGTGTTTCTCAAATGGGGGTACGTGTCCCCCTAGGGATACTTTGGGGGACTGCAGGGAGTACATGTCCCCCCTAGGGGTACCTCTAGCTGTAGATAGGTGAGGTCTCCTCTAGCTGTAGATAGGTGGGGTCTCCCCTAGCTGTAGATAGGTGGGGTCTCCTCTAGCTGTAGATAGGTGGGGTCTCCCCTAGCTGTAGATAGGTGGGGTCTCCTCTAGCTGTAGATAGGTGAGGTCTCCCCTAGCTGTAGATAGGTGGGGTCTCCCCTAGCTGTAGATAGGTGGGGTCTCCTCTAGCTGTAGATAGGTGGGGTCTCCCCTAGCTGTAGATAGGTGGGGTCTCCCCTAGCTGTAGATAGGTGGGGTCTCCTCTAGCTGTAGATAGGTGGGGTCTCCCCTAGCTGTAGATAGGTGGGGTCTCCTCTAGCTGTAGATAGGTGGGGTCTCCTCTAGCTGTACATAGGTGGGGTCTCCTCTAGCTGTAGATAGGTGGGGTCTCCCGTAGCTGTAGATAGGTGGGGTCTCCTCTAGCTGTAGATAGGTGGGGTCTCCTCTAGCTGTAGATAGGTGGGGTCTCCCGTAGCTGTAGATAGGTGGGGTCTCCTCTAGCTGTAGATAGGTGAAGTCTCCTCTAGCTGTAGATAGGTGAGGTCTCCTCTAGCTGTAGATAGGTGGGGTCTCCCCTAGCTGTAGATAGGTGGGGTCTCCCCTAGCTGTAGATAGGTGGGCCAACACATTTCTTTGTGCATGCATTGTTTTAGTCCGGTGCAACATCGGCAGTGCCACCGTTAGTTAGCTTAGCGTAGTGAATGGAATCCTATGTTGCCGGTTAGCATGTTGTGAGTAAAAGTGAGCCAACAAAAGACAAAAAAAAACAACCTCATTACTTGCACTGAGGCAAAAAATGCGTTGGCCCACCTATCTACAGCCAGGGGAGACCGTGATAAGTCCTATTTCAACAAACGGTACGAAGACATAGCGGACAAGGCGTGAGCTTGTATTTTGAAAAGTGGAAGTCCGACAGCACCAGACGGGATGCTCCAGGCTGCAGCCATATACAGTCTTACATGTTTTTGTCAAACAAGTGTGAAAAGCCTGTGTTCTTTTTTTACAGCAGCCCAAATCGTCCCCTTCCTGGCATTCACCAGAACTGCCAGATTGCCAGTCTGCCTATATGGCCGTTAGTGAAAAGGAGTTTTGAGGCAGTGAAAACATCAGATATCAGTGCTTTAGGTAAAGGGGAAGAGTGGCAGCATTTGGTAAAAAAACGACTTGCTGCCTCATTAGGAGGAAACATCCAGTTTTTGATGGGAGGAGAAGAGACGAAATGGTCCATAACATCCTCCGTTTCCTCGCCTTGTTCTCCGCCAGGTAGCTCTGTGTTTACGGAGCAGAGCAGCGAGAGAAAAGAAAGCCAAGAAAGCCATTTGGAGTAATGGTGACCAGAAAGATCTGTGAAACACGGCACTGGTGTAGAGGGAAAAGAAAAAAGAGAAAAAGGTCCTACTGGTGTTACAGTAGGTGGCGAGTTTTTACTATCTGAATAATGAGCTGTCGCCACTCGTCTTGCTCGGGGCCAAACGCAGCTTTTTCTTTACCCCGTCTAACCCCCCGCTTTTCACAGACGCCTCTGTCGTCCTCCTCGCCACAACGCCCGGCGCTCTGAAACCCAGAGAGTAATCATATGTGTGAAAACGGTTCGGAGGCTGTTTGTTCAACAGATGAATAGAAGAAGAAAAAAAAAGGGGAAAAGTGCATGACGGAGGATGAAGGTTTCACACCCGGCTGCTAACGGCGAGATGTGGTCTGCAGGGAAGCTGCAATCAGTCTGACTGTTGTCTGAGGTCTGGAGCCAAATATTTGTAAGGTTTTCCTCCTGGGACCAGATAATTATATGTATATATATATATATATATATATATATATATATATATATATATATATATATATATATATATATATATATACATACAGTGCTGCTCATAAGTTTACATACCCATGCTAAAGTTGAATAAAAAGAGGAATAAAAAAAATAATCTTTTGGAAATTGATCTTAATGTCTTAATTAAAAAAAATGAGGAAAAATCCAACCTTTAAGGACACCAATTTTCTTTGTGAATGAAGAATGTATCGTAAATAAATAAATGTTCTTCCTTAAAATACAGGGGGCGTAAGTCAGTCCAGCCCTATGTTAAATTCCCATAGAGACAGGCAGTTGTTTATTTTTAAAGGCCAGTTATTTCATGGATCCAGGATACTATGCATCCTGATGAAGTTCCCTAATAGCTGGTTTGATTTGCACAGATATGGATCTTATTTCAGTTTGCTATTTTTTCAAATATGCCGCACTTTCGCCGCATACATTGTCGATTTCCGCGCAAAATATGCGGGGCTTGCATGATTTCATAATCCCGGCATTTTTGTTAAAAATTTTGTGTTTACTTCACACAAGAGCAGTTGTTTTCATATTTATTATTGCGTTATTGGTCATTATATGGTAAATGGCGCGATCACTTCCTACTGCCTCAAGATAGCAATACTCTCAGAATGCACCTGAACACACCTCCCTGCAAGACCAGCACGCCCAGAATGCACCTGAACACACCTCCCTGCAAGACCAGCACGCCCAGAATGCATAAATATTATATATATATATAAATTCACCCGAATATATCGTGCGAATTTGGAGGGATGCTCTGAAGACACTGAAGGTCATTTTTTCACACATTTAAGAAACAAGTCAGAGAATAACAGATGTAACATATATCGGACATGTTTGTTCTCATAGTAGTTTTAAATGCTGTTAAGATGGTTTTCTCCACTTGCTTCCACAAGTACAAATAGATGTATTATAAAAGTAACAGATATGACCTGTAACAGCGATGTGAATGATTCAAGTTTCGAAGGTGCATTTGTGCACATTGTGATCCGTGCATATAGGATTTGGATTTATAGTCCAGTTTCAGATTAGCCTTGTTGAGAAAACCTCTGCACTACACGGCGGATGTTTTAAAAATGTGGTCAGAGATCTGGCAACACAGCAACATCGCTAAAAATAGGTCCAATGGAGGAACAAACCAACGCGGCACATATACAGATGCAAAAATCACCCTCTGGCGTCTGTACGGGACATACTGTGTCACGTGATGGACGTACTCGAGTCACTATTCTCTAGACTTGTGACTCGACTGTGACTCAGGTAATGGGGACTCAACTCTTCTAGGAAAGAAACTTGATTTTGATGTGCCTTTTCATCATCATTTTATTTCTCCACATGGCTCTGCTGATCAACACCATCCAGCAGTTTGTTAGTGTTGTTAACGTGGAGGGCTGTCAGAAGCCAGGGGTGAGAACGAGTGCGTTCCAACATCACACCCAAAGACGTGAGCTAGAAATGTCAAAAGAAAACACAGCGTTGGCTTACCGAAAGGCAGATAACAAACTGCAAATAAAGAAATAGTATATACCCTGAACGTTCTGCGGGCCTCGCTCAGAACTGAAAGATAAAGAAAATAAACCCCAAATCACCAGCTGCTTTTTGCTGCTTGTTTGTAGCTTGGCTGCTCAGTTGTGTTGATGATATGAATTGAAATACATTCTCCTTCTGCACAGACAAAGTATTGACCCTGAATGCTTTTGTGATCGTCACCTTTTGTTCAATCTGCCTTCTAACGTACATTTTGATTCACTATTTCGTGATATTTGCAGTGTTCAAAGTACTGTGCATGTTTCCAGCGTTCTCTAAACACCTTCCTTTTTGTCCAACAAGTCCTGCAAACCATACGACCATGAAGGTTGTTGTAACACGTGAACTGTGTCCTGGCTTCACGTGGGATCGACCTATTCGATGTGTGTTCTTGTGTTTGTGATTTCTGATGTGTGTCTGTACATGCGATGGGAGTTTATTCTATGTTGATATCAGATGTATAAATGATAAAGAAAGTCACTGTTTGATCTCTGCTTGTACTACAGGGTGTATATTTCATGTATGTGTCACGCACTTGTTTTCCTTCTCTCGTCTTCACCCACCAGGGTTAGAAACGCCGAGTTCAAACACCTCGGAAAGTTTCTAAAAAAAGCCTGCAAAAATGTAAAAACCGAGGCGCTACAAAAGACGCCCCTGGTAAGCCTCTCATGCGTTTCAGCCTGTTCACTTGTCAGACATTTACATAAATGCAAGGACTCTCCCATCTTGAAGAAAAGAGTAGAAATAAAACCTCAAACACAGGTAATAGGAAAATAACAAAAAAACTGCAGCAACAGAAATATAACACGGTCAGCCCTATGGTCCAACAGCCCTATGGTCCCACACCCCTATGGTCCCTTAAGTGCCCAAGACAAATTTCCCAACAAAAATTAATCTTGGATCTCGATGTGATTTCGTCAAGTTGAACGTGTCATGTGACCTCTGCTGCGGGCCTGATTTGCATACTAACAGCAGACCTCTGTCCCTTTGATAAACCTAATGCTCTTATTCTACCCATTACACGGCAGAAGGTGGTCCATACAGCCCTATGTTCCCACAGCCCTATGTTCCCACAGCCCTATGTTCCCACAGCCCTATGGTCCCACATCCCAATGTTCCCACAGCCCTATGTTCCCACAGCCCTATGGTCCCACATCCCTATGTTCCCACAGCCCTATGTTCCTACAGCCCTATGTTCCCACAGCCCTATGTTCCCACAGCCCTATGGTCCCACATCCCAATGTTCCCACAGCCCTATGGTCCCACAGCCCTATGTTCCCACAGCCCTATGGTCCCACAGCCCCATGTTCCCACAGCCCTATGGTCCCACAGCCCTATGTTCCCACATTTCTAGGACATTTTCAAAATTAGGGGTCTTGGGATCCTACATTTTTTTACACATTTCTTAGGGGTCAGGGTTAGGGGGATAAAATCTGATACACATTTATGAAAAAGGAAATGTGGGAACATAGGGCTGTGGGAACATAGGGCTGTGGGAACAGAGCTGTGGGAACATAGGGCTGTGGGACCATAGGGCTGTGGAGAGAGATGGATAATCTCCCTATGCCAGACCTTCCTTCACAGCGCTGCGGAGGATGGTCTGGCTAGTCCACACAGCATTAATGGATGGGAGAAGAACGTGCTCTGGTTTATTGGCATTTCTTTAAACCAATCACAATCATCTTGGGTCGGGGCTAAGCTACGGACGGAGCCACGGTGCCTCTGCTAAATAGTCTCAGGAAGGAACTGGTTTTGGTGGAACATGTGTAACATTCAAAAGTAGTTTTAGTCGTGCAACAGAAAACTCCGATTGGACAGATAGTCTAGCTAGCTGTCTGGATTTACCCTGCAGAGATCTGAGGAGCAGTTAGACATAGTCCTCACAAATCCACCGGAAGTTAGATCACGTCACGTTATAACATCCCTTCATAACGTTCCCATGGCAACAGGGGAAAACGGCTGCTCTTGTGGGAAGTATTCGCAACATTTTTCAATTTTCTGCTAAGATATATTATGGGACTTTTTTTCGCAACGAAAATGCGGGGGATTATGAAATCATGCAAGCCCCGCATATTTTGCGCAATTTATGCGCCGTATTTGAAAAAATGCGGACTTTGGCTGATTATGTGTTGAATTATGCGATCACATAATCACGTTTTTCTGGAGGGACTGACAAAGAGGGACATATGGCGGAATTTCGGGCAGCAACGGAAAAGGTCACAGATTTGGACTACTTGTCAGCAATAAAAAAAAAAAACTGTAATTTGGCCAG
>CM046807.1:380000-607500 GCA_025617405.1 Perca schrenkii
TGTTCCCACAGCCCTATGGTCCCACAGCCCTATGTTCCCACAGCCCTATGGTCCCACAGCCCTATGGTCCCACAGCCCTATGGTCACACAGCCCTATGTTCCCACAGCCCTATGGTCCCACAGCCCTATGGTCCCACAGCCCTATGGTCCCACAGCCCTATGGTCCCACAGCCCAATGGTCCCACAGCCCTATGTTCCCACAGCCCTATGGTCCCACAGCCCTATGGTCCCACAGCCCTATGTTCCCATATTTCAAAGAATTTTTTTTTTTTACTGAAAATTAGGCCATATGTTCCCACAGTTCCCACATTTCTAAGATTTTTATCGAAAATTAAGACCTATGGTCCCACATTTCCTTTTTCATGAATTTGTATCAGATTTTATTCCCTTTTCTCCCAATTTGGTAGCCAAACCTTCTTCCATGACATGAACACCTGATTTAATACCTGACAATGATGGTGCACTTCTACACAGCCATCATTGAGTCCATCCTCACATCCTCCATCACCATCTGGTACGCTGCTGCCACTGCCAAGGACAAGGGCAGACTGCAGCGTGTCATTCGGTCAGCTGAGAAGGTGATTGGCTGCAATCTCCCACCGCTCCAGGACCTTTACGCCACCAGGACTCTGAAGCATGCTGGAAAGATTGTGGCTGACCCCTCCCACCCCGGACACAAACTCTTTGAGCTACTCCCCTCTGGCAGGAGGCTGAGGTCCATCAGGACCAAGACCTCACGTCACAAGGACAGCTTTTTCCCCTCCGCCACTAGCCTTATTAACAAGGCCCGGAACCCACCCTGACTCTCTCCACACCCACCTCTGGCTCTACATGCCACTGTACTTAATCTGCTCTTTTTTATCTTAACTGTTACTCTTATTTTATTATGTTACATCCTGTGTGTGTACATATACACATATATGTATATATTTATACTTATATTGTCTGTTCTGTTAACCTGTTTGTTTAACTTATTTTAGATAATGTGTGACATGCACCTACGACACCAAAACAAATTCCTTGTATGTGTTAAAAAATGTACTTGGCAATAAAGCTTTTCCGATTCTGATTCTGATTCCTGGGTGAAAGTCTTGTGTTTTCTCCTTAACTTCTTCAGGACATGAACACCTGTTTCCTGGGTGAAAGTCTTGTGTTTTCTCCTTAACTTCTTCAGGACATGAACACCTGTTTCCTGGGTGAAAGTCTTGTGTTTTCTCCTTAACTTCTTCCAGGACATGAACACCAGTTTCCTGGGTGAAAGTCTTGTGTTTTCTCCTTAACTTCTTCAGGACATGAACACCTGTTTCCTGGGTGAAAGTCTTGTGTTTTCTCCTTAACTTCTTCAGGACATGAACACCTGTTTCCTGGGTGAAAGTCTTGTGTTTTCTCCTTAACTACTTCCAGGACATGAACACCAGTTTCCTGGGTGAAAGTCTTGTGTTTTCTCCTTAACTTCTTCAGGACATGAACACCTGTTTCCTGGGTGAAAGTCTTGTGTTTTCCAAACTTGACCCAAACTTAGATTAAAAATCCCATGAAAATATGTTATAAATCGTGCAATTTGGCAAAAACTGAAACTGTGCAGAAACCCTGCAGCGAAGAAAAGTGTGTCTTTAATTCCCCGGAAGTGAGAATCTTCAGGATCACTACTTTAAAAACAAAGTGTCTGTTTCTTCTCCTCAGGAGGCCCAACAACCTGAAACTAAACTTTTAATTTTTCCATTTCAACCATTCAGTGGAAGCTTCCAGAGCGACTTGGAACGAGTACGCTCCAGTTCCTTGGAGAACATTTCGAGCCGCCACGTTGGCGTGTCCCAGGGACGATCGTGTAAAAAGAAAGCGCCAGAGGGAAGAGAAATAAAACATGAGAGGGACAAGGTCGAGGGAATTTTTAAGTGAGGAGTCCAAATTAGAGCGAGTTGATGGGGAGGATAGACACATGAGGGGGGGGAACGTGATTCCGCGGGGAGAAGGTGAATTTAGGTACCACTTTTGACGTTTTTGGGAAAGTTTTCAGCCTGTGATGAAGTTACGGGGGAGTGTCTACTTTTCAGACTAGAGAGTCCAACTTTAAGATTTCACTTTATGGATCAGTGACATCAAACCACTAAAGCTCAATGTGCAGTTAGGAGTTTTACATCCAAACTTTAGAATAATCCGGAGTGGAGGAACGAGTGATGACTGATGCTAGGTTTACACGTGGCCGGCTATTTTCATAAACGGACATTTAAACCTCTCCGTTTTCAAAAATAACATTGTGCACAGCTGTCAGTTTTCAGAAAAGTGTTACACGTACCAGTGTATATATATATATGCCGTTAATGCAGTCAAGAGCACGCCAGACCTGTAGGTGGCGGTATAATGAGAAGCTCAAGTCCACGTTAGCCAATCAGAATCCAGAAAATAGCAACAACAGCAACCAATAACTTCCTCTTTCTCTCTCTCGGCTGCCTAAACCAAGAGGGTAAGCTTCGCTTCAGAACTCAAACCTCCTATGGCGCCATTTTGACGCTACAAAGAGATCACCTCCAGTTAGCATTTCACTGACTAGCATTCATTTTGGCGTCACTTTGACAGAGAATAACTTTACATCTGAAGCGTTTAAAGACTCTATTTGTCCGTTGTTTATTTCTAAAGAAACAGAACAATGTATAAAAGGCTCCATTACCTTGTAGCTCACGTTATGGCTCCGTAGCAGACGCTTTTATAAAAACAGGCTAACGATTGTGTCATAACCACGAGACTTACTGTCACACAGTAGAGGAATTACCGTATAGTACAGGAGAAGCTCACAGGCAGTTTGGACTTCCATTAGCTGTTTAGCTTTAATTACTAATGTTAACATGTTAGTGATCAGTAATTAGCCTGTGTCTATGTTATCTCCTTACATATACCTACACTCTCTGTCTCTGTAAGATTCGGAATGATTGAGATTTCTCTTGGCACAGCTACCAGAAGGTTGCTCACGTCACATCTACGTCTTCTCTCTCAGTTGGAGGCTGCTCAGTAACGTTCAGCCAGCACCGGGAAAGAGACTTCTGACATCCTTCACTGGTCTCCCTCCAGAGACACGGGATCTCTTGGTTCATTTTATATGTGTCAATGGCCTAAACCTCGGTTTGTCTCAGTTTACATGCAAACGAAGATTTCAAAAATCTCCACTGTGGCCAGAGTTTTTAGAAAGACTCGGTTTCAGAGGAGAATTCTCCGTTTGCGTGTAAACGAAGGGCACAAACGAAGGGAAATGTCTCCGCTTTTCAAAATAACCATGTACGTGTAAACAGGGTCTGAACATACATGATTTAATCCCTGTGGTAGATTATTAAAGGAAAAGTTCATATCAATTTAAAAACTACTGCTCGTGTCCATAGAGATGCATTTTTTGCAATGTCACCGTGTTCCCAGATGTCAAATGTCAATGTGGTTCCACCCTTTTTGTCCAAATATGGTCACATCTGGTTTCAAAATGCCAAGATGTCAACGGCCAAAATGCCAAACTCGAGGCTTCAAAACAGCAGTCCACAAACCGATGGGTGACATCACCGATGCTATGTCTATTATTTTGTACTTTCTTTTGGTACAAATGTCATTATTAGTATTACTGATAGAAAGGGTAGACACAGTGATGGAATAATGCTGCGTTCCAGACACAAGTTTTAGCCCGTAAGTTACGACTTCAAGTCACGACTTGGTAGCGTTCTAGGCAAAGTCACGACAAACCCTTCTAGCTAGTGTTAGTGTTAGCGTTAGCTAGTGGCTACCTAACGTTGACGATACTAGCGATTTCTAGTCAGCGACATATTTTGGGCTTCGTTTAATAAACATAACCTGTAGTAGTACACAATCATATGTGTATTGTTTTGATTAACATGTTTCATAGTAGTCTTGCATAGCCAACTCTATCTCCACAGCGCTGTTGTGGAGGAAGGTCTGGCTACACTACAGATGCATTCTGGGATAGGAGGGAAAACTCCGTAGGGTGTTTGCATTTCTTTGAACCAATCACAATGGTCTTGGGTGGCACTAATGCTGCGTTCCAGACACAATTTTTAGCCCGTAAGTTACCACTTCAAGTCACGAACCACGACTTGGTAGCGTTCCAGGCAAAGGCGCGACAAACCCTTCTCGCTAGCGTTAGCTAGCGGCTACATAATGTTGACGTTAGCTAGCGGCTACCTAATGTTGACGTTAGCTAGCGCTAGCTGATACTAGCGATTTGTAGTCGGCGACATATTTTGGGCTTCATTTAATAAACATAACCTGTAGTAGTACACAATCCTATGTGTATTGTTTTGATGACAATGTGCAGAATTACTTTACGTTGTCTATTTATGTCTATTTATTTCTTTTTCTCACCGTTAATCACCGGCACATGGACAGCATCAACAGGGGGCGCCATTGTTGTTTATGTGTGTGTGAGATGTCAAAAACTGTAACTGGGAGTACATCCATCTGGTACCAGTCCACCGGTAGTAAGTTACAGGTTTGACTGCCGTTCCAGGGCACTTTCACCGGTAGATAGTTTGTCTAAAACTTGAATTTCTCTTAAATACTGTGAGCCCAGCTGGCGTTATCTCCAAACTACCACCACTGAGTTCTCTTATACTGACTAACTCCAAGTCTCGTTAACTTACTTGGTGGAATATTATCTATTTATATTTTAAATATCAACTCTGACTGTTGAAATGGCCAAAAAGACGAATTGCTGGAAGTGTAAGAATGTGACTCAGGAGTTTATTGGGACGCGTGTTTCTGTCGGGACTCGGTCGGAGCCCCGATGTTTTCCTTTGAGGAATCTTCCAACAGACGGAGAAGAAGAAGAAGAAGAAGAAGAAGAAGAAGAAGAAGAAGAAGGGACTGTGGCGTCAGTTTGTGGAAAGAGACAAATGGAGCAGAGAGACCTGTCACAACAGCTTAATGTCTGCATCCATGTGTGTGTGTGTGTGTGTCTGTGTATGTGTGTGTGTGTATATGTGTGTGTTTGTGTGAGCACGTATAAGTGGATTCTTGTTTGCGTGTTTGTGTGAGTGTGTGTGCATGTGTTTGTATGCGTGTATTTGTGTGTGTGTGTGTGTGTGTGTGTGTGTGTTTGTTTGTTTGAGTGGATTATTATGTGTGTGCGTGTATGTGTGTGTGTGTGTGGGGATTGTTATGTGTGTGTATGTGTGTTTGGATTCTTATGTGTGTGTGTGTATGTGTGTGAGCATGTATAAGTGGATTCTTATGTATCTGTGTGTGTGTGTAAGTGGATTTTTATGTTTATGTGTGAGTGTGTGTGTGTGTGTATGTGTCTGTGTGTGTATTTGTGTGTGCATGTATAAGTGGATTCTTGTGTGTTTGTGTGCGTGTATGTGTGTGTGTGTGTATATAAGTGGATTCTTATGTGTGTGCGTGTATGTGTGTGTGTGTGTGTGTGTGTGGGGGGGGATTCTTATGTGTTTTTGTATGTGTATGTGTGTATATGTG
This sequence comes from Perca schrenkii, assembly GCA_025617405.1. Lineage (NCBI taxonomy): Eukaryota > Metazoa > Chordata > Actinopteri > Perciformes > Percidae > Perca > Perca schrenkii. Next base: position 385,467 of record CM046807.1, read on the forward strand.
TGTGTGTGTGTGTGTAAGTGAGTTGTATGAAGCGTGCTACACTAATGTAATTTTGTCAGAGAAAGATGGCGATAACGATCACTGGAGAAGATGAGATTACATTTGTGTAAAATCACACGGTCTCCTAATTGTTTCAATGTTAGAAGAGATATTTGTCTGTGTGCAGTTAATGGCTTTTGGTTTTCCACGTTAGAGACTCTGCTAATAAAGCTCCGCAGCTCAACAACGGGCTGGTTCACAGGCAAGAGGCGTTCAAGGAACGTTCTGCGTTTAAAGAGGTTGTAAAAAGTCTTAATTCCACCAGACAGACTCAGCAAAAAAAAAATCAATGAATGAAAAGGCCAAAAAAATCATTTCTTTCTGGGAACTAGTGCATGTCTCGTTTCAACTGAAAATCATGTCAGACAGATGAGTCACTTATCCAAAATGAAAGGCTATCGTGAATAATGAAGAGATATTTCAATTCTATTCAGTCCGTAGGGAGATGGACTGGGAACACAAGGGTCGTTGGTTCAAGTCCGCTAGACGTGTGGACTGGTAGCTGGAGAGATGCCGGTTTACCTCCTGGGCACCGCCAAGGTGCTCTTGAGCAAGGCACCTACCCCAAACACAGTCACACAAAGTATTTTTACTTCGCTACAATACAGCATCTGTTACAGCTTTAGTTACTAGTTACTTTAGTTACTCCGCTACATTCATCTGTTACAGCTTTAGTTACTAGTTACTTTAGTTACTCCGCTACATTCATCTGTTCCAGCTTTAGTTACTAGTTACTTTAGTTACTAGTTACTTTAGTTACTCCACTACATTCATCCGTTACAGCTTTAGTTACTAGTTACTTTAGTTACTAGTTACTTTAGTTACTCCGCTACATTCATCTGTTACAGCTTTAGTTACTAGTTACTTTAGTTACTCCGCTACATTCATCTGTTACAGCTTTAGTTACTAGTTACTTTAGTTACTCCACAACATTCATCTGTTACAGCTTTAGTTACTAGTTACTTTAGTTACTCCACTACATTCATCTGTCAAGGTGCTGTTGAGCAAGGCACCGTACCCTCCACTCCAATCTCTCCATTTGTGTAAGAATAGGTCCAGAACATGTGTGTGTATTTCAGGCCTGTGTGGAGTGACTACTAACAAACAGAGTGTAAACTGGAATCTTCATCACTGGAATCAATACAAATAATCTAGCTAAAGGTGTAAAGACTAAAGGAGCAAACAGCAATATGAGACGTTTTGTCACCGTTTGATTTACTTCCTCCTCTTCGTCCCCTATGTCCCTCCCTCATCACCACCACTGAGGTGCCCTTGAGCAAGGCCCTTAACCTCCAACCTGCTCCAGTGGCCAGCAGATCAGACTGTGGTTGTACTGGGCAGGTCCCAGGTATGAATGTGGAACTGTGTGAATGTGATCAGGGCGTCGTTGTATTGACTTACCTGGATAAATATAGGTTAAAAAATGAATAAATAAATAGTATAGTATGTCAAAAGTTTGGGGTCACTTAGAAATGTCCATTCCACTCCATTACAGTCAGAATAGCAGCTGAGATCAGTTGCATTGTGTTTTTAACCAGGGCAGCAGTTTTCAGATTACATTATGTGCTTACATAATTGCATAAAGGGTTCTCCAGTGTTTTCTCAGTTAGCCTTTTAAAATGATATCAGATTAGTGAACAGAATGGGCCTTTGGGACATTGGATGAATGGTTGCTGATAATGGGCAATGTAGATATCACATTAAAGATCAGCCACCCACTCAGATCAGCAGGTATTCTGTCTATAATGGAGTGGACTAGAAATCTCTAAGTGACCCCAAACTTTTGACCGGTAGTGTAGTATGTCGACAAATGTCATAGTAAATACAAAAAAAAGCATTAAAGGTCTCCTTTAACATTTGAATGTGTTGCTGTAGTTAGAACCTGACAGATACAGATATCTATTCTGTGTATTTGTGTGTCTGCCACTTTATATGTATTGGTTTTCCAGCCATGTATCCAGGAGTAAAGTGACAGCCCGCTGTAATATCAGCCTCTGTGTAGCCGGCAGGCAGGCAGGCAGGCAGCTGTCCCATCGGGACTGATTGGTACCGTCGGCGTTAGTGCTTCCTGCTGTCACGTCTGACTGGAAAACACAGAGTTGCTCAGTGTCCAGGGCGGCTGCGAGGCGCTGATGTGAGATTAAAATGTGATATCTGAAGCACGGTAGAAATATAGTCGGCCTCTCCGAGGAAAACTGAACCTGGAGTGCCACTTGTTCCGGAAATCAACTCTACAATCAGACGAGGGAAAGGCAGAGAGGGAAAGAAAGTCTAATAGTGAGAGCTTCCAGGTGGATGAATTGAAGTTGTCCCAAATTGGCCCAAAAGAAAGTCCCAAATTATATTAAAAATCTTGTGCAGACTATCGCAGTACAATTCTTTGGCTGAACGGAGAGGTGGATAAGCCCTAAACGCACCTGCCGTGCACTTAGATCGTTAAAATAGGGCCCTAAGAGTCCACTTTAAGTCATTTTGCCCGTCTTTGAGGTTATTTTGCATCTATTTTATGCCTGCCAGACACTGGACAACTCTGAACAGACTCTGAAAAGACTAAAGTGTAACAATCATCTCACATCTTACGTTAAAGACTGTCATCATATGTAAAGACTGGGGATCTTGCAGTGTGTGACAATAGATACTACAACTAGATTTGTTTTGAAAAATGTAACCAAGCTACTAGGTCCTAGGTAGCTTTCCTGCTAGTGTTAGCTGGTAACTTAAAGGGAAAGTCTGCAGATGTTCTGTTCTGCCGTTCAGATGAACGTCTCCACTGGAGCAGTACACACATCTGCAGCAAGTCGGGAAAGAAAATCTGAGATTTTAGTGTCTCAGTAGAAATAAAACATCAGTCGCTTAAAAATGTCATTTTTGTCTTAGTGCTGCCTTTTATATTCAACCCGATTCCTTTTATATTCAACCCGATTCCATTTGGTCAGTAAAAGAAAGTTAGAAATGATTTCCTTTCATTTGTTTTAAACTCAAACAAGCAGTTTGTTGGATTTCAGCAGAAAACTGAATGCAGCAGAACTGAGAGCACTTTGAGTACACAGTTTATATCGCAAGTTATCGCAATATTCAACGTTATCGCGTATTCTCCTCATATCGTGCAGCCCTGCGTGCCTGTATGTGTTTGTGTGTGTGTTTACACTCGTATAAATGCAGATTCTCATCCTCGCTTGTCCTCATTTGTGCAGAAATGTTCTGTCTTTTTAAACTCCTGTGTTTTTAACGAAGCATGTGTTCAGTTAAAAAAAGTTAGAAATGATCAGGGATGCACCGAATCCAGGATTGGGCTTCAGATTGGGCTGAATATTGGGCTTTTTGACGGGGTTCTGGTTTCTGCTGAACCTTAGAATTTTTTTCCCAGTGAACCGAACCCTACGCTTGCACTCGGCGCGCTACGCTGATCACCACAACGACGGCGCCGTTGATTACGGGAAGGTGTTTACGTAGGTGGAGCGTTCAATGCAGTAGGCTGTGAAAAAGTGGACATGGATCTGGTGAGGGAAGGTGTTTACGTAGGTGGAGCGTTCAATGCAGCAGGCTGTGAGAAAATGGACATGGATCTGGTGAGCAGAAAAAGTTGTTGTTTGGCAGTACTTTCAGTCAAAAGAAGGCCATTCAAGTCCAGCTACATGTTCAATCTGTTCAATGCTGATTGGTCTGGTGGTGGCGAGGACCCTAAACTATACACAACATGGTCGCTGTTACAACATCTGGTACGAAACATCTGAAAGAATACGAGTTGTGCATGAAGGAATCTCCAGACAGCAGCCAGAATGCAGCAACTTCAGGTACAGCAAAGGAAGGACAGTCCCTGTTTACTTCATTCATGTGTTTACTGGGTTCATGGACTGAGGATGGGAGGAGGAGTCAGCACAATCTCAACCAGGGGATTTGGTATTCGGCCGAACCCCCAAAAAATCTGGATTCGGTGCATCCCTAGAAATGATTTCCTTTCATTTGATTTAAACCCAACAAGAAGTTGGTTGTATTTGAGCCGAATACTACAAGCAGCAGAACTGAGAATACTTTGAATACACGTTATCAGCATATTTTCCTCATATCGCGCAGCCCCGGTTGGGAGGAAAGAAAATTATCCCAGGTAAAATGAGAGAAGTGTAGAGAGGAGATGGAACGAGTGAGAGAAGAAAGGAGCCAGAAAGAGAGAGAGAGAGAGAGAGAGAGAGAGAGGATGAAAAAGAGAAAGGAGAAGGGAAGACATTCCACTAAGAGGCAGGTATTGAGGATCATGGGGATTTCTGTCTTTTCACATTATCTTTATCTGCAATATCACACACATTCCAGCGTACACACGCGCTCCTGACTGCCTACATTTCTCTCGCTCGTGTTTTCTACCTTAATCTTAGGTTTTTTGGCGAGGCCGACGCTCGCCATTTCCATAATTCCTGTTATAGTGCGGAGGGGGGAGGGAACGCGGATTTGAAAGCAGGGTGAAGGTAATCTAGAGGAGCCTGCGGCTGCTCATCTGTCAAGATTACGGCTCGGAAATTCTTTTTTTTTATCTCTCCGAGTGAAGATGTAGACCACCTTCTGCCGTGTAATGGGTAGAATAAGAGCATTAGGTTTATCAAAGGGACAGAGGTGTGCTGTTGGTATGCAAATCAGGCCCGCAGCAGAGGTCACATGACACGTTCAACTTGACGAAATCACATCGAGATCCAAGATAAATTTTTGGTGGGAAATTTGTCTTGGGCACTTAAGCCATCCCAGGCTGTGGGACCATAGGGCTGTGGGAACATAGGGATGTGGGACCATTGGGCTGTGGGAACATAGGGCTGTGGGAACATAGGGATGTGGGACCATTGGGCTGTGGGAACATAGGGCTGTGGGACCATTGGGCTGTGGGAACATAGGGCTATGGGAACATAGGGCTGTGGGACCATTGGGCTGTGGGAACATAGGGCTGTGGGAACATTGGGCTGTGGGACCATTGCGCTGGGCTGTGGGACCATTGGGCTGTGGGACCATTGGGCTGTGGGAACATAGGGCTGTGGGACCATTGGGCTGTGGGACCATTGGGCTGTGGGAACATAGGGCTGTGGGAACATTGGGCTATGGGACCATTGCGCTGGGCTGTGGGAACACAGGCATGCTCCGTCAGCGGCAAATTGGCGTTGCACATTTGTCCTATGGGGTTAAATTGCAGCTCGGTCTGTGGCTGCCGGTTACAACGTTCACGCTTAATACTAGACCAATATCAAAGATCGTTGTTCCCATCAGTCACTTGCACACAAACACATAGGAAAATAGGGTTGAAAAAAACCCCAAAATTACCCTTAAAACAGCAGTTCTCCAAAATCTAGCTCCCAATTGTGAAACATGCAAATCATCTCCAGAAACTTTGATTCACTTGCTTTGAACCTGATCCTCCGACAGACTACGTTCTGTCGCTGAATATTTACATTTCTGATGCCTTTACATGTCTCTTAGTGTGTCGTCTGTTTCTGCATAATTGGAAAAGAAAAGAACCCAAAGCCGCATTTGTCAAAAAATATCTCACGTTTCATTCCAAATCCCATTTAAAATATGCAGATTTTAAGAAAATGTGAACACCATTCAACCCACTTAACATCACGGTTCCCCTTTTGTTCCCTTTTGTTCCCTTGAAGTAGCTTTGAGGTTGGATAAATCATTTTATTTCACACGTGTCTGACTGTGTTAAACATTATACGTCAGCTTGTTCCAGTTTACAGTGAGACAACTATTCAAACTCAAGACTATGTTTAGATGTCTGCATGATCTCTTCAAATGGAGATATCTTAGGTGTAGTGTACATCATTGTATAGCCTATATACCCCTCCCAAAAGACCAAGGACACATCTCATGTCCCTTAAGTGATAGCTGCTCGGCTTCATTTAAAAAACAGGACTTTTAGCGTGTATAGAGCCAACATATGCTCAAATGTAAATCTGTAAACTATGTGTTAATTTCAACCTAAACTATAGTTGTGATGGTTGGAAAAGTGGAAAGACGACCCAAAACTGCTTTTAATAGTTTGATTTAGTTTCTGTCGACTTTGAATGAAGTGTGTTTTATGATGCTAAAATTACCGTTTTACATAGTGGGTTTAGCGAATGAAATTTGGCGGATGTTTTTAGGTTTATAAAAAGGATCTTACTCTTTATCAGAAAGGTCAACCTCCTTAGAAATCCTTTTCATAATGTCAGACACTTAGACTAATAATCTGAGTCTGTCAGCGGCAAAAACGAGCACTTTTGTGAAGGTAAATACAAGCTGGACCATTACTATTACCTCACATTGTCGCTTAATACTGGACCAATGTCAAATATTGTTGTTCCCATCAGTCACTTAGACACAAAAACACACAGGAACATAGGGGTCCAGGTTGAAGAAAAACAAAGTTACCCTTTAAGTGTGAAACTTCACAACGAATCAAAGCTCCATAAGTGACATGTGCATTAGTGTGTGTGCCTTTTCTTCACTGAGTGTGTGTGGCAGAATGTCACTAACAATTATTTTCATTCTCCATCAATCGGTCGATTTTCTGGATGAACAGATTACTTGTTTGCTTTACAAAATGTCAGAAAATGGTGAAAAATGTGGATCAGTGTTTCCCTAAAAGCCCAAGAGGACGTCCTCAAATGTCTTGTGTCTTGTCTTGTGTTTTGTCCACAACTCAATATATATTCAGTTTACTGTCACAGAGGAGAGAAGAAACTAGAACAATATTCACATTTAACAAGCTGGAATCACACACACACAAGAGAGAGAGAGAAAGAGAGAGAGAGAGACGGACACACACACACACACACACACACACACACACACACACACACACACACACACACACACACACACACACACACACACACACACACACACAGGTAGAAAATCCCACCCCACTGTGACGCCACTGAACACACAGCTGACACTAATCGTTTCCAATTAAAATACGATCTCTGTTAGAGGAGAGACACGAAAACAAACACCTTCACTCTGTAAACAAATTAGGTTTGATTGGTGTGGCGTCTTTTGACAATTTCGACACTGTATTGATGCTGTTCTGTCCGGGAAATAGCTTCCTAGCCACCTTTGATGACGTTTACCTGGCCATTAAGCAGCGCTCTAATGTCTGGCTTTATTTTACGTTGAAATAGCCCGGCAAAAATTGGAAATCCCCATTGAATCTAAATATAATTTCCCTCTTATCTGTGAAATTAGCACCTGACCCATTTCAACTCCACCTCTCAAAGAATCACAATGGAAAACCTGGAATTATGGCAGCACAATATATCGTTTATGTTATCGTCAATATCGCAATGTCAACTGGCACAATATAGACATTGCGAAGGGCTGCGACATATCGCGATAGACACTCTTTTTTAGTGCAGCCTTTTATATTCAATTCCAGATTAAATTTGTTCAATAAAATAATGTTGGAAATGCTTTCCTTTCGTTTGTTTTAAATCCAACAAGCAGTTTGTTGTATTTTAGCAGAATACTGAAAGCTGGTTTACACTTTAATATGCGTTTATTTATCGCAAGAGATATCGTTGTCGCGATATTAAATAACCTTTATCGCATATTTTCCTCATATTGTGGTGGAATTGAATTGGAATCAGAATAGTTAAAGTGTTCATATTATGCTTTTTGGCTTTTTCCCTTTCCTTTATTGTGTTATATATCTTTTTGTGCCTGTTATAGGTTTACAAAGTGAAAAATCCCAAATCCCCCCCCAAAGGGACTTCCCATCTCCAACAGAAAACACTGTTCACCAACTGCTCCAAACAGCTCTATTGTAGTCCAGCCTTTACTTCAGAGACAACACACGTTATAATGCTCGCCTAGCTGCTAGCAGGGCACGCCCTCATACTCTGCTTCTGACTGGCTAGTAGTCCTTACCTAGCTACTGAGCATGTGCGACTCCCAACAAAGATGTAACAGAAGTGAGATGTCTCACTCTGTAGCTAAAACAGAGAGCTCAACACACAGGGTGAAAAGAGGAGCTGCAGCAATGTGCAGTACAACAAAAATATGGTGTTTTTTCGGAAAATTAAACCACGTAAACCGATTCTGATACAACCTCTAAATAGAATCATAAACCTGAAAATGAGCATAATATGAGCACTTTAAAACCAAAACGATGCCCAGCCCTAGTACAGGTATCATACCCAGCCCTACTCCTCAATCATGTATCCTCCTCTTGCTACTCCACCTTCTGTCCTTCCTTCTCTTCCTTTTCTACCTCCCTGTCTGAAGCATCTATCAGCCCCCTCCGTGTGGACTATAGCTGAGGCTTCATTATGTTCTCTCCCCTCCCACTTCCCTCCTCCCCTCATATTTATTTCATACTGTAGCTAGCAGGCGTGGGGAGGAAACAGTCCCCCGCCGGCAAATGAAAGGGTGAATTTCCACATGCATTATTCTCACGTTAACTCGCCGCGGGGCTCGTCCCAGCCTGAGATGCCCCGCGGCGAGCTGACAGTCAACAGCACACACACAAAGGCTTCGAGCACACACACACTCACACACACACACACACACGTACAGAACTGTGCACATTATGGAGACATGTAGGGTACAGAGATTCATTGCAGTGCGCAGAGGTACCAGCTTCACCTGCCCTCAACATGCACACAGAAATGAATAAAATATGTACAAAAGAAATGTATATATGTCTACAAGATACACAGAACGAAAAGCGAGAAGGAAGGCGCGGAGAGGAACCGGCCACGGGCGAGCGGCCCGAGTCCCTCGTAAATTAACCTTGTAAATGAAACGCCGCGGTTTACCTCCCGACAGCAGCCATGACAGTCACAGGAGCCGTATGGATTCACAGGCTGCCTTCAACACACAGGACTGACAGGCCTCCACAGCCAATTAGCCATGTTTACTGACACACACACACACACACACACACACAGAAACACACACACACACACACACACACAGAAACACACACACAGAAACACATACACAGAAACACACACACATACACAGAAACAGACACAGAAACACACACACACACACACACACACACACAAACATACACAAAAACACACACACACATACACAGAAACACACACACAGAAACACATACACAAAAACACACACACACACACACACACAAACACACACACAGAAACACACACACATACACAGAAACACACACACACATTCACAGAAACACATACACAGACATACGCACACACACAGAAACACACACATACACAGACACACACACAGACACACAGACAGACAGAAACACACACACAGACAGACAGAAACACACACACACACACACAGACAGACAGACACACAGACAGACAGAAACACACAAACACACACACACACACACACACACACACACACACACACACACAGACACACACACAGACTGTAAAGATAAGAGACCCATGAGCCCATTAGAGCTCCGTATGCTAACAGATATATTAGGCTGATTACATCGTGGAGACACAAACACACCGTGGAGCCCAATTACACCTGATTAGACAATTGGAAATATTGAAGCCCGAGAGCTGGTGATTACAAAATTACACCCCCTCCTTCCATGTTGTTCCAATTATTTGGTTATATTTTTAATAAGTGTCCTACTTTTCAGTAACATATGTGGGCTAACTAGTGTTAGCTAGCTAGCTCTTGTAGAAGTCAGTCTCTAACACGGTAGCTAGTTTTATAATACTAATATAATAAAGACTAAAAGATGAATATCCATCTTTTTATGTCACCTCTTTCCTACACTTTCATCTGCTCTCTCTCTCTCTCTCTCTCTCCCTTCCCCCCCCTCTCTCTCTCTCTCTCTCTCTCTCTCTCTCTCTCGAGCATGTTGTGTGTATTTGGATGTGTTATGTGTGTATTTAGTTGTGTTGTGTGTATTTGGTTGTGTGTGTTTGGTTGTGTTGTGTGTATTTGGTTGTGTTGTGTGTATTTAGTTGTGTTGTGTGTATTTGGTTGTGTGTATTTGGTTGTGTTGTGTGTATTTGGTTGTGTGTATTTGGTTGTGTTGTGTGTATTTAGTTATGTGTGTATTTGGTTGTGTGTATTTGGTTGTGTGTATTTAGTTGTGTTGTGTATTTTGTTGTGTGTATTTAGTTGTGTTGTGTGTATTTAGTTGTGTGTATTTAGTTGTGTGTGTGTATTTGGTTGTGTGTATTTAGTTGTGTTGTGTGTATTTGGTTGTGTGTATTTGGTTGTGTGTATTTAGTTGTGTTGTGTGTATTTGGTTGTGTTGTGTGTATTTGGTTGTGTTGTGTGTATTTGGTTGTGTGTATTTGGTTGTGTTGTGTGTATTTGGTTGTGTGTATTTAGTTGTGTTGTGTGTATTTGGTTGTGTGTATTTGGTTGTGTTGTGTGTATTTGGTTGTGTTGTGTGTATTTGGTTGTGTTGTGTGTATTTGGTTGTGTTGTGTGTATTTGGTTGTGTGTATTTAGTTGTGTTGTGTGTATTTGGTTGTGTGTATTTAGTTGTGTTGTGTGTATTTGGTTGTGTGTATTTGGTTGTGTGTATTTAGTTGTGTTGTGTGTATTTGGTTGTGTGTATTTAGTTGTGTTGTGTGTATTTGGTTGTGTGTATTTGGTTGTGTGTATTTAGTTGTGTTGTGTGTATTTGGTTGTGTTGTGTGTATTTGGTTGTGTTGTGTGTATTTGGTTGTGTGTATTTGGTTGTGTTGTGTGTATTTGGTTGTGTGTATTTGGTTGTGTTGTGTGTATTTGGTTGTGTTGTGTGTATTTGGTTGTGTGTATTTGGTTGTGTTGTGTGTATTTGGTTGTGTTGTGTGTATTTGGTTGTGTGTATTTAGTTGTGTTGTGTGTATTTGGTTGTGTTGTGTGTATTTGGTTGTGTGTATTTAGTTGTGTTGTGTGTATTTGGTTGTGTGTATTTAGTTGTGTTGTGTGTATTTGGTTGTGTGTATTTAGTTGTGTTGTGTGTATTTGGTTGTGTGTATTTGGTTGTGTGTATTTAGTTGTGTTGTGTGTATTTGGTTGTGTTGTGTGTATTTGGTTGTGTTGTGTGTATTTGGTTGTGTGTATTTGGTTGTGTGTATTTGGTTGTGTGTATTTAGTTGTGTTGTGTGTATTTGGTTGTGTGTATTTGGTTGTGTTGTGTGTATTTGGATGTGTTATGTGTGTGTTTGGTTGTGTTGTGTGTATTTGGTTGTGTTGTGTGTATTTTGTTGTGTTGTGTGTATTTGGTTGTGTTGTGTGTATTTGGTTGTGTGTATTTAGTTGTGTTGTGTGTATTTGGTTGTGTGTATTTAGTTGTGTTGTGTGTATTTGGTTGTGTGTATTTAGTTGTGTTGTGTGTATTTGGTTGTGTGTATTTGGTTGTGTGTATTTAGTTGTGTTGTGTGTATTTGGTTGTGTTGTGTGTATTTGGTTGTGTGTATTTGGTTGTGTGTATTTAGTTGTGTTGTGTGTATTTGGTTGTGTGTATTTAGTTGTGTGTATTTAGTTGTGTTGTGTGTATTTGGTTGTGTGTATTTGGTTGTGTTGTGTGTATTTGGTTGTGTGTATTTGGTTGTGTGTATTTAGTTGTGTTGTGTGTATTTGGTTGTGTGTATTTGGTTGTGTGTATTTAGTTGTGTTGTGTGTATTTGGTTGTGTTGTGTGTATTTGGTTGTGTGTATTTAGTTGTGTTGTGTGTATTTAGTTGTGTTGTGTGTATTTGGTTGTGTGTATTTAGTTGTGTTGTGTGTATTTGGTTGTGTGTATTTAGTTGTGTTGTGTGTATTTGGTTGTGTTGTGTGTATTTAGTTGTGTTGTGTGTATTTGGTTGTGTTGTGTGTATTTAGTTGTGTTGTGTGTATTTGGTTGTGTTGTGTGTATTTGGTTGTGTGTATTTGGTTGTGTGTATTTAGTTGTGTTGTGTGTATTTGGTTGTGTTGTGTGTATTTAGTTGTGTTGTGTGTATTTGGTTGTGTTGTGTGTATTTAGTTGTGTTGTGTGTATTTGGTTGTGTTGTGTGTATTTGGTTGTGTGTATTTGGTTGTGTGTATTTAGTTGTGTTGTGTGTATTTGGTTGTGTTGTGTGTATTTGGTTGGGTTGTGTGTATATGCAGTGCATCGCATGTGTTGTCATATTAATAAATAGGTGTTTTTTGAGAGTATTACATGTCATTTAGCTGACGCTTTTATCCAAAGCGGCTTACAATTGTTACATATCAGAGGTCACACACCTCTGGAGCAACTAGGGGTTAAGTGTCTTGCTCAGGGGCACATTGGTTGATGTATCGCAGTGGGAATCAAACCCGGGTCTGACACACACCAAAGGCAAGTGACATATCCACTGTGCCATCACCACCACAGAGTACCACCAGAGTAGCATTGCGTTTGTCCCTGTCGGCCACCGTACATGACACACACAAACATATATATATATATATATATATATATATATATATATATATATATATATATATATATATATATATATATATATTTATATATTAAGTATAATATGCTCATTCATACATTCAAGTAGAGCAACTAACGAAAGAGTAGCAGTGGAGGAAACTGAACTTCTCAACTGAACTTTCCTTGGGTTGTCAGACTTCTTTCCAAACTCTCCTTTGTGCTTCTCTTCTCAAGGACTTTCTGATACCTGAGGTTGTGATGCTGCAGCGCTGGCAGCTGCTGTTCTCTGACCAGAAATACAAACCACTCAAACAGACGGAGTGAAAAAGATCTCTCGCTAAGGGCTCGCTGCTGAAAAGTTTGCAGCTCAGCAGTCGACCCTGAATTCTGAGTTTATTTGAATGCAGCAAACTTGTGCTTCTTGCCTCAACCAATAAATCATCTATCACATGCAAGTTTAATGGCTCCGGAAAACTTTAGATTTCCACCAGATACTGAGGGGAACTCAAACCTGCGGCTACTTGGAAGAAAGGAAATCAATGGCTGGCAGTACTGTGAAGTATACACAATCAGACAATATGCCAAAAGTTTGGACACACCTTCTCATTCAGTGCGTTTCCTTTTTATTTTCATGACTATTTACATTGTAGATTCTCACTGAAGGCATCAAAACTATGAATGAACACATATGGAATTATGTACTTAACAAAAAAGTGTGAAATAACTGAAAACATGTCTTATATTTTAGATTCTTCAAAGTAGTCACCCTTTGCTTTTTTTGATAACTCTGCAAACCCTTGGTGTTCTCTCAATGAGCTTCATGAGGTAGTCACCTGAAATGGTTTCACCTTCACAGGTGTGCTTTGTCAGGGTTAATTAGTGGAATTATTTCCCTTATTAATAAAAAAGCAAAGGGTGGCTACTTTGAAGAATCTAAAATATAAGACATGTTTTCAGTTATTTCACACTTTTTTGTTAAGGGGTTGTGTATGTGTTTGTTTGTGTGTGTGTGTGTGTGTGCGTTTGTGTGTGTGTGTATGTTACAGTGTGTGTGTTTGTGTGTGTGCGTGTGTGTGTATGTTACAGTGTGTGTGTTTGTGTGTGCGTGTGTATGTATGAGTATGTATGTACGTACGTGTGTGCGTTTGTGTATGTGTGTTTGTGTGTGTGTGCATGTGTGTGCGTTTGTGTGTGTATGTTACAGTGTGTGTGTGTGTTTGTGTGTGCGTGTGTATGTATGTGTGTGTGTGTGTGTGTGTGTGTGTGTCTGTGTTTGTGTGTGTGTCAGGGTCTGATCTATTCACATGTTGCCAGTAAGAACTAAGGAGTTTTTTGAGAAGAAGAAAAACCCCAGCAACCAGAGAACAAAAGCAAAAATGTGCTCTGAAATTTACATTTTCATTCGACTTTGACGTTGATATTTCTGTATTGAGTCTGTAAAAGAGATCCTGGAAAGAAAGGGACCAACAACTGCGCCAACGTCCAGTCCGTCTCTTTAAAAATGAAGATCAGAGCCGTGAACTCAGCCGGCGAGTCCACATGTCAGCCAGTTTGTCGGCTGAGAAAAGTCAACCAAAGCCAAACACAAGGTTTCGTGGCCCTTGGCCCCAGAGAGGAATGACATTTCACTGAACCTTTCATTAATGGACAAACTTGAACTTTCAAAACATGATCAGCATCAGCAGCTTCTGTAGCTAGTACTGAAGGTAACTTTGAGTGTTTTTTACCTATTATTACCTCTGCCAAGAAGGCTAGGTTTTCGGTTTGGTTTGTCAGAAACAATGCTAGATAGGTCATGCCTTAGCAGAGGCCTGCACTCTCCACATGCCCTTCTAGTTACTATATAGTTTGCAAGGTAGTGACGCACATGAGTATATATTCATCTATGGGGTCCATCCATCCATCCATCCATCCATCCATCTTCGGCCATCTTCGCTTGTACCCTGGATCTTGTTCTTTCAGTCATGACCCAGCTTTCGTGACCATAGTTGAGGGTAGGAATAAAAACGGACCGCTAGATAGAGAGCTTTACCTCCTGGCTCAGCTCTCTTTTCGTCACAACGGTGCAATATAAAAATATTGCCGCATTGGGAACAAAATTGGAAACAACCAGCAGTAAGTTAACCCACAATCCGGGCTCTACTGACTCATGAAGAACCAATAATAAAGGATCTGCTAACTTATTTGAAACCAATGATTCAGGATCTGCTGAGCAATTAAAACCAGGAAAAAAATCCAGGATCTACTTATGCAATTGGGATCAACAAGTCCAGAATCTACCAATCTCAGGACCCAATGTCTATCAGTCTGATGACCATTTAGCTTCTGGGGGCGATGGCCCGAGATTTCGGAGGGTCCGGTGTAGCCAGTAGGAATCCGGGCCACCTTTTCCCTCTTCCATCCGTCATTGTTTACAGCGTGATTAGCAACTTGAGACAGCAAAAATGGAGTTGCAGTCGAGAGACGAGGTCTACAAACGGATTGTTTTTCTGCATATGAATGCAGATGTATTTTAAAAAAAGGTAATAAAAAGCTAAATCGTTGTCAAACGGTAGCCGATGGGGTTCTGAGATTGCGTTTTCTGAGAGGACGCTTTCAATACCAATACCAAACATCTTGTCCCATTACCTACAGATTCTGCATTCATATGCAGATGTCTGTTTGCAGAGATTATGGATCCACCGATGCATTACAAACCAGTAATTCACATACAGTATGCTCAGATGGGTGACAGTTACACTGAGCCAGTACTTCACGAGAGTTCCCATCAAGTACCAAGTAGGTACAGGACAGTTTAGTTCAGGGAACGCCAGAAAATGAGCTCTTGTTCCAGTTATAACTCTATTATTACCAAACAGGCTTCCATAAAGCTGGGGCTGTGTGCAAAACCAAATCAATCTTTTAACACAAACAACAGTGTAATCACCGCAGAACAGGGAGGGGGCGCGTTTGGTTTGCTTACCTTCAGTGTCCGGACCACAGGAGGAAGAAGAAGAGGAGGGAGGAAGCATGGCAGGTGGAGCAGGCAGCACAGACGGGCAGCACCGAGAAAGAGAGAAGATTTTTATCAGAATTAGAGACAGAATGGGAAACATGTTGGAATGGGATGAAGATGCTCAGCCAGCGCTGTGAACCAGACGGGAACCAATCACCGACCAGCAGCCAAACACAACTACATCTTTTAATCTCCTCCACAGCTAACCAATCAGCATCTGGAGCCACAGCGGCGGGCTGTTAAAGCACCGAGAGCAGCTGGTGTGTTGTGCCGGTGAGGCCGTTAGTTTGGCAGGTAATCAGCCATGACTGAGAGGAGCCGGCTATGTTCTGGATGGCTGTGTGGGGAAACTGGGAGATTTGGTGCGTGTGGTCAAAAAATGTTGGTTTTCTGTGCTGAATGCAAACGATTCACAATTCATACACGCACAAATGGACGACAGACACACACACACACACACACACACACACAAACACACACACACACACACACACACACCAGTTGCCGTTCTCATGAAGTATTTGTACATACAGCTACGCAAATAAATGCACTTTAATTCATATGTATTCCAAGTATTTTTGGATATATGCACCACATTGACTGCTGCTGTGTTCAAGTCCTGAAGAAGTTAAGGAGAAAACACAAGACTTTCACCCAGGAAACAGGTGTTCATGTCCTGAAGAAGTTAAGGAGAAAACACAAGACTTTCACCCAGGAAACAGGTGTTCATGTCCTGAAGAAGTTAAGGAGAAAACACAAGACTTTCACCCAGGAAACAGGTGTTCATGTCCTGAAGAAGTTAAGGAGAAAACACAAGACTTTCACCCAGGAAACTGGTGTTCATGTCCTGGAAGAAGTTAAGGAGAAAACACAAGACTTTCACCCAGGAAACAGGTGTTCATGTCCTGGAAGAAGTTAAGGAGAAAACACAAGACTTTCACCCAGGAAACAGGTGTTCATCTGTTGATCAAACAACGGACAGAGAACTAGTTTCCTCCATGTTTGTTTACTCTGGGATCCATACTCGGCCCAGAGCAAACACGGAGCAACAAAAGGTCAACGCCTCAGCTGCCAATACCGTCCTCAGGTCAGAGCTAGGCCATATTGACTAGATTAGAATACATAACTCCAATATTGACAAGTGGGGGTACAACATGCCAACAGTTTAACTCTTATGTTATAATATAAAATGAAAATGATGCATTCAGTGCGTCAGACACAGACTGACTACAATTTGAATTATAAAGCATCACAAATCCAGATCTATATTTTTCATATTAATGGGTAATTTCATGTTTTTGTTTCAACCTGGACCCTTTTTTTTCAATGCATTGCATTGGTTTCTAAGTGGCTAATGTGAACTAAAGTCTTTGAAATTGGTCTAGCATTGAACGCCATGTGACCCAATAGATCAAATTGTTTGCCGTCGCTTTCTGTTGATCACCCAAAATATTATTGCATTCATTTTACTACTGAGTGTAAAAGGGAGCAGCTAGCTCAAGTCCAATACTGCATGCATGGCTGTAATGAGTATGCAGAGCGTGATGGGGTTCATTAACAGGGGATGAAGAGGGAAAATGAGCTCACACTAAATGCCCGCGGGCAAAATTTTCAGGGGCCACAATCAGAGGGAGAGGGGGGAGGGGGTTAGGGAGAGAGAGAGAGAGAAGTGATTCAATGCCTCAAAGCAAAGTGATTCCTGATCAAAATGCTGATTGGAATTCTCTCTAACAAACACACGCACGAAAGCATGCATGCACGCACGCACCTACGCATACACCCCCCCCCCAGCCTGCTTTTACTCAAATTTACTGACACATCTGTACCGTAAAAGTCAGGACAGCCAGGGCCAGGCACTTGGATCTCACGTTGAGCTAAAGTCACTCCACAACAACCTTCTCTGTTCGCTTTGTATGAAATCAGTTTGAAAGATTGGTCACGTACACGAGTGACGTCGAATACCGAGACGGTAAGAGGACGAGATAAATGACAGTTTAGGGGGTGAGCAATTTGAGAAAATGACGTTTATGCAAAACAGGCCAACAAATAAATGTGTGTGTGTGTGTTTGTGTGTGTGTGTGTGTGTGTGTGTGTGTGTGTGTGTGTGTGTGTGTGTGTGTTTGTCTGTACGCATTTCAATTACGGCTTGTCAATGCATTTTGTGCAAGTTTCCACCGAGTATCCACAGATTTTAGTTTTTACAGATTTTAATTCAATTAAGGGGTTATTTTAGACCACGGGCAGAGGAACAAGGAGGAAGCTTTTAGGCACTGAATGGAACGTACGGTTGAAAACCCTTGAAACGTGCGGTAGAAAAGCTTTTTTGGGGTCTTATCTTGATTCAAGACAAGTCAAGAGAGAGATTCGGTCATTTTTTTTATTTGTATTGCTAATAATTACTCTGTTACCCCCTACGTCTACTTTAAGTTTATGTAACGCCACCTCTGAGCAGCTCTCCTCTGTGTCCACAGAGCAGCATTAACAAGGCTAAGCTCATCCATAATTGAGGAGCAGAGATCTTGACCCAGTTACACAGCGGGTGAGATGATCACAGCAGGGGGGTGGGGGGTGGGGGGGGAAGGCTTCTTATTAAATATCAGATAGCAGCCAATCAGAGTGCTTCACCCTGTGACTCTCAGTGTGACTGATGGCCCAGCCTGCTGATGGATCCATGCTGCGCAGACTGTGAATGTCAGCCGCTAATGAGGCTTTGTTATTGTCTTTTTATTCAGCGGATGTCACACAAATATTTGTTGGTGTGATCGTCATCGTCTGAGTCAGCGGAGAATTGTAGTTCAGGACAGTCACGTAAATGGGGGAATGAGAGGGGGGAAATGCCAGAGCAGGGGGAATGAGAGGGGAAACGCCAGAGCAGGGGGAATGAGAGGAGGAGAAGATATTTGTAGCTTTGTAATTGTAGCCTCAGCTTCTAGTCGTTCCTTAAACTGCTGGCCTTCAAATGTGCTGCCTCACTTCTTTCACATCTACACACAAACTGCCGTATCGTGCCTGATCTGAAACAGCAATAACCACGGAGAGTAAAAAAGAAATCTAATAAGGATTTTTTTGTTAAAATTGGGACTGCAAAGCTGGTTGAGCTGACAGGTTTGATGGACAGCGGAGCTGCAAACAGTACTGAGCTTTTCATGACATAATACTGTAAAGACAAGAGAAGGGCTGGTTTAAAAGTGAAGTTTAGCAGTTGAGAATGTTTTTTTTTTTGGCCCAGAATGGAGTGTGTGTGTGTGTGTGTGTGTGTGTGTGAGAGAGAGAGAGAGGAAGCGTATTGGTGCCGATGTTGAAGCTGACGGCCCATCAGACAGATTGAGGATCAGTTATTCTGGTCCACTCGGCTGTGTGATTGGCTGTTCAACCGACCAATGAAACGCCAGGCTGTCAGTGCCACGACCACCGGACTTGACCGCCCACTGCGTGTGCGTGTGCGTGTGTGTGTGTGTGTTTGTGTGTGTGTGTGTGACCAGACAATGTGAAAGCACATGACTGCATGATGTATATACACTTTAAGAGTGTTAGGATGCCATAGATCACTCCATGTGTTTGTTTGTGTGTGTGTGTGTGTGTGTGTGTGTGTGTGTGTGTGTGTGTGTGTGTGTGTCCCTGTCCGTCCGTGAAGGTGAGTCCATTATTTTCCACCCTGGTGCACTTCAGAGGTCAGGCCCTCGGCCTCTCGCTGAGGTAAAGGTGTTTAAATCATCTGCTTTCTGTTTCTGGATACCTGATAAGAATATTTATCATCTATTTTATCTGACTAGTTGTTTTTCAACAAATGGATCAAAGAAAACATTCAAATATGCAACATTTCAATACACTGATCCAGAGAAACAACGAGAGGACTTAGGAGGAGTTTGACAGTTTGCTTACTTGTGTTTAGAAGTTTGAGCGTCTAAATATATTCTTTGAATTCACATCAAAGGCAGTAAAATGAAGGGTAACATTTGTTATTTTGCATATTTTGCATGCCAAATCATTTCATTTGACAAATTTTTCCGATTTCGACGTCCTGCAGCGAAGTCATCATCTAACTCCTTCAACAACAAATGCTTTATTAATATTTCTGTGAATGTATAATTAAATGGAGCTAGTTTTCACCCAGCAGCCATCTCTTCGGGAGATACCATAGAGAGGCAGAGTCCCTCCCCTGGACCCCGCATTTTCGTTGCAAAAACGTCCATAATATATCTTAGCAGAAAGTTGAAAAATGTTGCGTTTACTTCACTCAAGAGCAGACATTTTCCCCTGTTGCCAAGTTTATGAAGTGATGTAATTATGTCATCAAATTACTTTTTTTTTTCTCTTTTTCACCAAACCATAGTTTTAGCAAGTTATCGCAATTTTTGCAAGTTCCCGCAATTTCATTGCATAACTATCCCACATATTCCATCGCATTTTTTAAGAAAACGTGTCGCATAATCAAGGATTTTTGCCCCGCAACAATCACAAAAAAACTTGCATTTTTCTGGAAGGACTGCTATTTATGGACATGTGAACAATCAGTTCCTCCAGGTGTCAATCATCAGTCCTCATTAGCCAATCCAAAGATCCCAGCAACCAGAGGGGCTTAATAGGTCTTAAGGGCTAGGAGCCGTCCCAACATGAACACAAGTTTCCTGGGTGAAAGTCAAGTGTTTTTCCCCTTTATCTTCTTCAGGGACAGAAAGCCCTGTGTTTTAGGAGCCTAACATCTTATGGGAAGCTGCAGTACTAATGCATCAACAACAAAGCATGTTTTCTGCCTGCTAATGTTAGATGCAGTGACGTTGTGTGTGTGTGTGTGTGTGTGTGTGTGTGTGTGTGTGTGTGTGTGTGTGTGTGTGTGTGTGTGTGTGTGTGTGTGGATATGTAGGGCCTACAGCTGTGTTTGTTTACACATTTATCCGGGCTGTTCAAGGCCATAACTGTTTACAGTGTGTGCAAATTGTATTTCTGTTTGGGTATGTGTGTGCATATACAATGCTATACTGTGTGTGTGTGTGTGTGTGTGTGTGTGTGTGTGTGTTTGTTTGTGTAGGTCGTTATCTTAGTGTCCTGCAGGTTAACAGAGGGGGGGAGCTTTTCCTCCAGCATTGGTCGATACCAATCAGCTGCTGATTGATTGGCTGACGGAGAGAGTGGAGCTGCTGAGAGGGAGTTAACTGTGGAATCTCTGCAGGAAATATGAAACTTTTAATGTCAATGAAAAGCTATCTGACACATGGAATACTTAATGAGTAATGTTTAACCTAAGTGGATTATAATGTGTTAATGTGTAGCGTGAAACAGCGTGAGAATTGAATGATAAATTGGGGAGTTGTGCACATTTTTTTAGGGCAGAATCTCTACATTTCCTCTATATAGAAGATGAACTCAAACATACTTTTAAATCTTGTTTAGAGAGAAGCTTTAGGCTGTGGCTGGGTTGCTGAACTACTACCAAGGCATATTAGGGCCCTTGCAGGCAGCTGCTCTTTGTTGGAGTACCGTAGAGTTATCTCAAGACACTTTACAGATGAAGTAGGTCTAGACCCCACTCTATAATTTACAGAGACCCAACAATTCCATCATGAAGCCCTCTTCTAGGATATATAGGACGTGAACGCCAAGACGCCAGAAACACGAGTCAGCAACTTTAGGCACAAGTCATCGTTGCGTCAGAGCCATTTTGGGCAGCACCTAAGCCGAAGGAATGTAAATTCAGTTTGAGGACTAAATCACATGTGTCAAACTCAAGGCCCGAGGGCCAAATCCGGCCCCTCGCAGGTTTTGATCGGGCCCGCATTTCAATTTAGGTTCACAAAAAATTCAGGCACACCTAGTTTTTGTCGCTTTTTCCAAAGTTTTTTTTTTTTTTTTGACATTTCTGACGCCTTTTCCGGCGGTTTATGCCTTTTTTTCAATGCTTTAGGCACTTTGTTTTAACGTTTTTGACGCTTAACTCAATGTTTTGCCACTTTTCCGAAAGTTTTTGGCGCTTTCTGATGTTTTTGACACATTTTCAGACAATTTTGATGCTTTTTTAACAGCCTTTTTCCAACTTATTTATAAACTTTTTGGGGGCTTTATGAGGCCCAGAATGTAAGTGAGAAGACTACAGTATATGAGACATGCAATAATACAGTCAAAATAGTTGACTCTTTTGTCAATAAACTCTATATGTCAGGCCCTTAATGTGATTCTCATTTTCCAGTCTGGCCCTCTGGGAAACTGAGTTTGACACCTCTGAACTAAATGATACTCAGAAATTCTCAGACCTAGTGATAGTAGTCGGTCCCCAGTGGGCTTTATTTAGCAGGTTTTGTCTTTAAGCTTTTTGATCGTTATTATTTCATTATCTCCTCTAAGCTTTTGCAACATTTGTAGACACAGATTGATAATAATGGTCCAAAATGATGTGAAACAGCATTATTTTTTGGGCATTTCTATGCCATTAATGACAAAACAGCTGAAGAAATGAAAGGGGAGAGAGAGCGAGAGGGTGAGGGGAATGACATGATGCAGCAAAGGGCCACAGGCCCGAGTCAAATCTGGGCCGCTGTGTCGAGGAGTAAACTAAATGAGCTATCTGAGCGCCTGCATATTTAAAAAAAAATGAAAACATTCACCCCTAAACCCCTTTGCCAAATCTCTGGGTCAGAGAAAACCAGGTTGGAAGAGGAAGACGGGATGAGGCTTCTTTTTTAAGGTGAGGATAATCTGTGAAAAGACATTTGAATGGAGAGTAATGGATGTTTCATTCCATGTTGTCAGCAACAGCAGCTCTCTTTCTCTCTCTCTGTCTCTCTCTCTCTCTCTCTGTCTCTCTCTGTCTGTCTCTCTCTCCCTCTCTGTCTCTCTCTCTCTCTCTCTCTGACAGCTGCAGAGGAGAGAAAGTGACACCGAGGTCAGCCTGTTTTCATTACTTCTCCTGGAAACCATGGCAATTCATATAATTCATAATTCATACAACATTCACTCTCAAACAGGGGTTGGGTACCAAAACCCGGCTCCACTATGGAACCGGTTCCTACGCAAGCGGTAGAAATCGTACCGGATAAGAACGCAAATTTCGGTCAACTGAAGTATTTCCCGTCTGTCGTTCCGAAACGGACGTAAAACTATCCCCCTTTCTCTGTAGCATACCGTTAGCTAGCTACCGTAAATGTAGAGCTACTTTTAAAATGCCATATTTTCCCCTCTGGGCTCACCAAAACGATCCTTTTTTAGTTTTTCAAGAATCGGTTTAGGAATCAGAATCGTTTTCAAAGTACCGGTTCGTTATCCAAACGGTACCCAACCCTCTCGATTCCTTTTGGTACCAGAGCGCATTCACGTGCACAGTGATGTTGAGGCTTGTTTGAAAGGTTATGTAACTGTTCCTGTGGTGGTAAATGGTCTGTATTTATATAGCGCTTTTCTAGTCTCAAGAACTACTCAACGCGCTTTTACACAGTACAGGAACCATTCACCATTCATACGCTGCCGTACAAGGTGCCACCTGCTCATCAGATAAACACTCACACACATTTACACTCTGTGTTCAGTGTCTCGCCCAAGGACACTTCGGTTTTGGTTCCTCCGTGCTTTTATTGCTGCATTGGTTGCAGAAAATGAGCCCTGGGTATCCTGCTCTGCCTTTGAGAAAATGAAAGCTCAGATGGACCAATCAGGAATCTTCTCCTTATGAGGTCATAAGGAGCAAGGTTACCTCCCCTTTCTCTGCCCCCCCCCCATGAGAGAGAGAGAGAGAAGAGAAGAAGAAGATTTATTTATATTAGGACAATGCACATTAATCAACATTTCTGTAAATGCGCCAGTGTTAGCCAGTCGGCTAATTTTCAACTGTAGTCCTAGTTGCATGCATGTCTTTATGGTGGGAAGAAACCAGAGCACCCGGAGGAAACCCACGCAAACTCCACACAGAAAGGCCTGGGACGACCTGGGTTCGAACCCACAACCTTCTTGCTGTGAGGCAGAAGTGCTAACCACTGAGCCACCGTGCTGCAGAGACATCACGGCTTTCAAACAACAAAAGGAGAAGAGAAGGAGAACCAGGGAATGAGTCTGGGGGAAATTTGGCACTACCGAGCCACGGCCGAGCGGACCAATCACAGCTGTTGCGGTCTGTGTCTGGAGAGGTTGACACCACTTTCACTGCCATTGTCTTTTCTGTTTCACTTCTATATCACTGGGCATCATCTCTTATCTCTCTCCGCTGTGTTTGAAGACAGGCGTGACACAGGTGAAGTTTGATTCACTAAAGCTTGAACAGAATCAACTTAATGCGCACTCCGAAATGTCAAAGCCATCACAGGAAAAGTGTGTTTTCAATCTGCGGAGCAGGTGATGTGAGGAGAATAATATGTTTTCCTGAGATGAAACCTTTTCAAACGAACAGACGGACGCATCGCTCTGCTATGATTAACACACACACACACACGCACACGCACGCACACACACACAACATAAATGTGAGTGTTGGACACATGTTGTCTTGTCCATCAAGCATCTCCACTACTTCTGACCTTTAGTTTAATTAACAGCCTCTCTCCATGGAGCCTAACCTAAATTACAGTGCTGTGTGTGTGTGTGTGTGTGTGTGTGTGTGTGTGTGTGTGTGTGTGTGTGTGTGTGTGTGTGTGTGTGTGTACTAACAGCAGCATCACTATGCTTACTGACAGATTGTCGTTGCATGCGTTTCATTGATTCAACTCGTTTGTTTACATTTTTGTATATATATATATATATATATATATATATATGTGTGTGTGTGTGTGTGTGCAGAGAGATACTGCTAGTCATGACTGCCTGCCATAGGTTTGCTGTGTTGCCATGGTAACTGAGCTGTGCCAGCTCATAAATAAAGCAGCAGCAGAGCTCAGTGGATCTCAGCACGTGCGAGGAAACCAGAGAGCGATGGTCGAATGGAACGCATGTATTTTTAAAAACAATGGGAGGGCGTTATGAATGTTAATGAAAACCAAGGTGCATGAATTTGTCATGTAAAGTGCTCTCTTTTGCAATAGTTTAGGAGTTCAGACAAGAAGGAGAGAAGAAGTGGAGCGCTGCGGAGTAATCTGCACCAATGAGCATCGTCTGTGTTTTTATCTGATTTCACAGGTTTTCATTTGCATTTCAACTTTAAATCTTGTTTAATTATATATATATATTCTTAACCTTCTGTATCCTTTAGTGCATTTATTTATTCATCGTGTGTGTGTGGATGTGTGTGTGTATATATATATATATATATATATATATTCTGTTACTATATATATATATATATATATATATATATATATATATATATATATATATATATATATATATATATATATATATATATATAGTTTGTGTGTTTCATGCTTGTACACATACATTTCTGTCGTTGTGTAATGTCATTTTTGGGGCAAAACTTGTTTGCTTCTTAAAGTGCTGAATGAATGAAACATATAGAAATGAAATGGACACAAACACAGACACACACACATATACACACACACACAAAGACAGACAGACACACACACATATACACGCACACACAAAGACAGACAGACACACACACACATATACACACACACACAAAGACAGACAGACACACACACACATATACACACACACACAAAGACAGACAGACACACACACACATATACACACACACAAAGACAGACACACAGACAGACACACACACACACACACACACACATATACACACACACAAAGACATACACACAGACAGACACACACACACAGACACACACACACACACACACACACACATACACAAACATACACACACACACACACACACACACACAGGGTGAATAATAAATGCACAAGGATACAGAAGGTTAATAAATCAACCAATCAATAAAACTAATGATGTTCCATTTCAAAAGTTGAAATTTCCAAACAAAACGGCAGCACAAAAAACCCAAACTCCATGCACATTTTACTCATTTTAAGTAAATAAAGAATACGATTTCATAATAAATGAATCCATATGATGAATTATGGCGATAACGAGAGAGAAGAAAACGATCGCAACGAAAAAGAAAGTCGATGAAATGTGATTTTACATTTCTGATAAGGATCAGCTCGAGACAGCGCTGCAGGCGATGAGAATCAAACTTAAAATGTGCTCACATTACCCGACCTGCCAGCTCGAGTAGAGTGCGGGAATATGAAATAATAAAAATCTAGCATTTATCACTGAGTGTATATTAAATGGAACATGATTCAGGGAGAACAGGGCTCTCCCGCTGTGCTTTCACACTTTAACTGGCTGTTATTAATAATGTGTTCACGGAGGTGTCACAGCTTTTCTAAAATAAAAAAATAAAATTATGAATAAAAAACACCCAGCCGACTCGGAGGTATAACTGAACTTTTGGAAGAACAATCCAGGAAAGTTGGTTTTTCTTGTGTAGAGTTTACCTGTCAGGTCTTTGGTCTGCTGCTACGCCTCGTTAAAAACCCACACAGGAGGTTCAAAAAGAGAAGGCTTCTGCACAAAGAGATGCGAATCTGAGTGTGTACGAGTTTAAACACACACACACACGCACACACACAGGTTTGTAGCACTATCTTTGTGGGGATCCATCATTGACATAATGCATTCACTAGCCCCTTACCCTCACCTTAACCATCACAACTAAATGCCTAACCTTAACCCTTACCCTCACCTTAACCATCACAACTAAATACCTAACCTTAACCCTTACCCTAACCTTAACCATCACAACTAAATGCTTAACCTTAACCCTTACCCTAACCTTAACCATCACAACTAAATGCCTAACCTTAACCCTTACCCTCACCTTAACCATCACAACTAAATGCTTAACCTTAACCCTTACCCTAACCTTAACCATCACAACTAAATGTCTAACCTTAACCCTTACCCTAACCTTAACCATCACAACTAAAGGCTTAACCTTAACCCTTACCCTCACCTTAACCATCACAACTAAATGTCTAACCTTAACCCTTACCCTAACCTTAACCATCACAACTAAATGCCTAACCTTAACCCTTACCCTCACCCTAACCTAATTATAACCCTAATCCTAAAACCAAGTCTTAACCATCAAAAACAGCCCTTTATACTTGGGTGGGGGTCCAGCATTTTGGTCCCCACAAAGCTGTCGGGACCCCACAAGTATACTGGACTCCCGGTTTTTGGCCCCACAAATATAGTTAAACAAGAACACACGCAGGGCTGCACCATATGAGGAAAATATGTGAAAACGTTGAATATCGCAATAAGTTACGATACATAAACAGTGTACGCAGAGTGTTCTCAGCTCTGCCTTTCTGCTTCTGTCAGTTTTCTGCTAAAATACAACACACTGCTTGTTGGATTTAAAACAAAAGAAAGGAAAGCATTTCCAACTTTCTTTATTGACCAAATTGATGATTGAATTGCAAATAAAAGGCAGCAATTAAGGACTACTAGCCAGTCAGAAGCAGTGTATGAGGGCCCTGACAGTAGCTAGGTAAGGACTACTAGCCAGTCAGAAGCAGAGTATGAGGGCCCTGACAGTAGCTAGGTAAGGACTACTAGCCAGTCAGAAGCAGAGTATGAGGGCGTGCCCTGAAAGTACCTAGGTAAGGACTACTAGCCAGTCAGAAGCAGAGTATGAGGGCCTGCCCTGCTAGCAGCTAGGTGAGCATTATAACGTGTCTTGTCTCTGAAGTAAAGGCTGGACTACAATAGAGCTGTTTGGAGCAGTTGGTGAACAGTGTTTTCTGTTGGAGATGGTAAGTCCCTTTGGGGGGGACTTTGGGCTTTTTCACTTTGTAAACCTATAGCATGCACAATAAGATATATAACACAATAAAGGAAAGGGAAAAAGACAAAAAAAGCATAATTGAGCACTTTAAAATGTCTAGCCATCGGAGAGTCCTCACTTTGTGTCTTAATAGCATACTTATGTTCTGACAGCCTGTCTTGTAATCCGTGATTTGCTCTGCCGATATAAAACGCATTACACTGAGGCCACGCCAGTTTGTAGATGACAGATAAAGTATATGAAGTGGCAGTAGAGACGGGTCTCATCAGAGAGTTGCTGTTTAATGTTAAATATCATCCAAACAGCAATAGAAGCCAAGCTGCTGCTAGTAAATAACTAATAAAAAAAACATATTGGTGAGAAAATCAACTCTTGAACATACATCAGCGTGATCAGAAATGACCTAAAATGACAGAAACCATCTTCGGAAAACATTTCAAGATTCAAGATTATTTTATTGTCATTCCAAAAAACACTTCAGGAAGTGCTGTGTAGAATGGAATTACGTTGCATAGGACCACCATAAAAACAGACATAAAAAAAACCATCAGCAGCTAAAAGACTGCAATTATAAATAGATAATTAAATATGGTAGTATAAGAATATGATATATAAATAAGATAGCTAGCTATCTTATTTAATTTTATAAAAATTTGACAGATGAAGAAATACACGGGTATACACATATCCCACACATTCCCTTAGATACAGTATACATATATCATCTGCACACATATACACACATATACACACACACACACACACACGCATGCATACACCCATACACTCATATCTTTATGAACCCTATCAAAGTTGACTAAAAAGAGGAATATAAAAATCTATTTTTGTAAATTGATCTTAATGCCTTAATTGAAAAGAATTGGAAAAATCCAACCTTTAAGGACACCAATTTTCTTTGTGAATGAATAATGTATCGTAAATAAATAAATGTTCTTCCTTAACATACAGGGGGCATAAGTCAGTCCACCCCTATGTTAAATTCCCATAGAGGCAGGCAGACTTTTATTTTGAAAGGCCAGTTATTTCATGGATCCAGGATACTACGCTAATCTAACCATGCCAATCTCTAGGTATGGTGAAGGGTATGTGATGATGTGGGGGTATGGTGAAGGGTATGTAATGATGTGGGGGGTATGGTGAAGGGTATGTAATGATGTGGGGGGTATGGTGAAGGGTATGTGATGATGTGGGGGGTATGGTGAAGGGTATGTGATGATGTGGGGGGGTATGGTGAAGGGTATGTGATGATGTAGGGGGTATGGTGAAGGGTATGTGATGATGTAGGGTGTATGGTGAAGGGTATGTGATGATGTAGGGGGGTATGGTGAAGGGTATGTGATGATGTGGGGGGGGTATGGTGAAGGGTATGTGATGATGTAGGGGGTATGGTGAAGGGTATGTGATGATGTGGGGGGTATGGTGAAGGGTATGTGATGATGTGGGGGTATGGTGAAGGGTATGTGATGATGTGTGGGTATGGTGAAGGGTATATGATGATGTGTGGGGGCTATTTTAATTCCAAAGGCCAAGGGAACTTTATGAGATCTGATAAAGAGATGATAGAGATATGACCTTATGGAAAGTACCCCATGCGAATGGTTCCGAGGTGGTCACGTGTTTCGATTTTTAGAGGCCCATTTACGATATAGAAGGTAAATATACACTTAAATATTTCCGTAAGGGCCTTTTACATATTGACAAACGTTGATAATAACATGTATATGCCTGTTTAAGGTGAAAATAAGTAGGGCTGCCACCTCTTAGTCGATTAGTCGACTAATCGGTCGTTTTGGTCTTAGTCGACTAAGATTTCTTTAGTTGATTAGTCATTTTTTATGCTTATTCATGCTTAATTACTCATTTCCAAGAAACTTCTGAGCACATTTCTGGTAAACACAAGATTTAAAGTGGTGCTTTTGCAGGATTAATTGTGGAGAAACTCAGTTTTACAGATGGTTAATTAACTACATTTATATTGTGCTTTTCTAGTCTTAACCACCTCTCAAAGAGCACAGCTCTGTCAATTAAATCAACTAATCCATTAGTCGACAAAATCCTATAAGTGTTAGTCCACTAAGAAGTTCTTTAGTCGAGGACAGCCCTAAAAATAAGCGATTTATTTCAAGATAGCATATTCGCCCCATAGGGTTACACTGTAGAGTCATCAGATGTTGGTCTCCAATATGGCGCCCATGATTGGAGTTGGCCACACTCTCTCTATATAGGGCCCTGGAGGGGTGTGTAGAGTCCTTGATTTACTTGAATGTGTACTTTGATGTTATTGTTTGGCCCATGTGGAGGGTCATGTTGTACGTCATCATCTAAACTTTGAAAAACCCGAAAGTAGAGTTTTTTTTTTATTTTTTGGGATTGACCAGGTGCTGTTGCACTACATAAAGTTAGTTCCCAGTTCTACCTGGCTGTTGGGCTTTACTCTGAATAGCAAACAGAGAGCAGGAATTATCCATTATTCTCACACAAAGGTCTGTAATCAGGGTCTAACGGGCGCCATGGAAGCGGCGTGGCTCCTCATTGTGTCTCTGTTGTCTGACTCCATTGTCTGAGCTGATATTTGTATGAGCAAAACAGCCCGGCTGGCATTTAGTGAATAGATATCTGCTGAAAGCTCCTGATGAGAAGGTGCTCTTCCATGACTGACCACCGCCACACAGCATGGGCCTGTGTGTGTGTGTGTGTTTGTGTGTGTGTTTGTTTATAAAGGGCAGAGTGGTGAGTTTAAGCCTGCATGACTGATGAGTGTAAAATCATATTTCTCTGGGGGGGGTGAGGATGTAGCACACGGTGCAGCAGGTGGACAGGTAGTTTAGCTAGTGTGTGTGTGTGTGCGTGTGTTTGTGTCTGTGTTTGTGTGCGTGTGTGTCTGTATTTGCGTGTGTGTGTTTGCATGTGTGTGTGTTTGCATGGGTGTTTGTGTGTGTGTGTGTGTGTGTGTGTGTGTTTGTGTGTTTACACGTGTGTGTGTGTGTGTGTTTGTGTGTGTGTTTGTGTTTGCATGTGTGTTTGCGTCTGTGTGTGTCTGTGTTTGCGTGTGTGTGTGTGTTTGTGTGTGTCTGTGTTTGTGTGTGTGTTTGTGTGTTTTTGAGTGTTTGTGTGTGTGTGTTTGTGTCTGTGTGTGTGTGTGTTTGCGTGTGTGTTTGTGTGTGTGTGTGTGTGTGTTTGCGTGTGTTGTGTGTGTGTTGTGTGTGTTTGCGGGTGTGTGCGTGTTTGTGTGTGTGTTGTGTGTGTGTTTGTGTTTGTGTGTGTGTGTGTGTGATTCATGTCAAACTGAAGGCCAACTTAATATCATCAATTAAGTCGCGAATCATGATTTAAGACTCTGAATACATTTTATATTTATCAAAAGAATAAATAAATGAACTTCGGTAGACTGATGCGGTATGCGAAGAAAAAAAAAAACCTTTATTAAATATAAATTTAGTGTTGCGTCTGGAAGGAGCTGGACTCCTGAATTTCAGGTATTTCAAATCTCGTTTTTGTTCCAAGAGCAGCTGTCATCTCAGAGCTGAGCAGTCTCTGGATCTGACTGGACATGCACCAAAAACTAGTTGGGAAACACACGAGCGCGCATGCCTGCCAACGCTGGGCTGTGGAAAAGAGGGAGAGTTCCTCTGCTATCATTTAGAAAGTCCTCGCCAAAATATATAACCCTACACCCACAAGTTAATACAATAAATATGATAAAAACAAGGCCTTGAATTAACACATTTAATTACATTACCAGCATTTCATAAAGTCTGTCAATTCATATTTACATTGACTCTTTCTACATTGATACAGTCTGCCTATTTATGCGTATTGTGTTATTCCTGATCTACATTACCACCTAGACCACTATTTGCACTAACTGTATTTTCACTCTTCACTACATTCAGCATTTTATACAGACTGTCTTTTCATACTTATTGTGTTATCACTGACCTACATCACTAACTAGACCACAACTTGCACTAATTTTATATTGACTCTTCACTACCTCTCAGCAGTGTTATAGACTGTCTATTCATGTGTATATTGTGTTGTTATTACCTTGTCACTTTGTCACAAACTGTATGTTGTCCTGCACGCTTATGCTTTTCTTGGCGTTGCAAATGAGAACCTGTTCTCTACGGCCCACCTGGTTAAATAAAGGTTGAATGAAAACAAATTGTTTTGGCAGGTATGCAAGCGGTTTGTGAGTGATGGTCTCCAACACCGTAACGTAAGAACTTCAATAACAGAAACAAGATGATCGACATGAAAAGCTGTTGATTTGATGTTACAATCCTCAGTGAATGTCAGTTCCAGAGAAAACACAAAAAGCAATTGGAATAAGTCCCGCATGTCAGGATCTGAGTCTAAAGTGATCTGATCTGTGTCCAAAATAAACCAGCAGCCAGCACAACTTGCAGTGCATCAGACAAATTCAATTCCAAATAGACCACAGAGAGAAAAAAGGAATTCAGTATATTTTAATCCACAATGTTTTGAAGATGGAGAACCGCAGGGCAAATGGAAAAGAAACTCAGGTCAAACACCGCTGCGTATTTTAGGACCACAAACAAAGACTCCGTTTATCTGTGTCCTGTCTTGTTTTCTCCTTCAGTTCATGTAATCCGATCCAAGCGCATGAAATGACCCCTGACCACCAGGGGATTAGTGCTGCAGGGAGACGGATGCAGCCTGTCATGCTTGGACAGCCGAGCAGAAAAAAGAAAGAAAGCTGCAGCAGAGTTTACACTGGATTCCCTCGAGATGGGGGCGCTGCACATCCTAACTTCACGATGGAGAGGGACACTGAACCTGGACCAACTCTCATATGATTTTGTCGACTAATGCAGGAGTCTTCAAGGTTTTTAAGCCAAGGACCCCTGAACTGAGAGAGAGAGACGGAGCAGGGACCCCCTACTACATATATTGTAAAAAATTAAATGAATGCATATTAAACTGGTCCTACAATAATGTGTAGGGCGACCTAAAGCTTTAACACACATATACCTTTTTAGTGCATAAAATACTAAGCTATTAAAATATTAATTGTTGGCATGATATAAATAATCATCTTTAGAGTTCATGTCCTGTAAGAACTTAAGGAAAAAGCACAAGACTTTCACCCAGGAAACAGGTGTTCATGTCCTGAAGAAGTTAAGGAGAAAACACAAGACTTTCACCCAGGAAACAGGTGTTCATGTCCTGAAGAAGTTAAGGAGAAAACACAAGACTTTCACCCAGGAAACAGGTGTTCATGTCCTGGAAGAAGTTAAGGAGAAACACAAGACTTTCACCAAGGAAACAGGTGTTCATGTCCAGGAAGAAGTTAAGGAGAAAACACAAGACTTTCACCCAGGAAACAGGTGTTCATGTCCTGGAAGAAGTTAAGGAGAAAACACAAGACTTTCACCCAAGGAAACAGGTGTTCATGTCCTGAAGAAGTTAAGGAGAAAACACAAGACTTTCACCCAGGAAACAGGTGTTCATGTCCTGAAGAAGTTAAGGAGAAAACACAAGACTTTCACCCAGGAAACAGGTGTTCATGTCCTGAAGAAGTTAAGGAGAAAACACAAGACTTTCACCCAGGAAACAGGTGTTCATGTCCTGGAAGAAGTTAAGGAGAAACACAAGACTTTCACCCAGGAAACAGGTGTTCATGTCCTGAAGAAGTTAAGGAGAAAACACAAGACTTTCACCCAAGGAAACAGGTGTTCATGTCCTGGAAGAAGTTAAGGAGAAAACACAAGACTTTCACCCAGGAAACAGGTGTTCATGTCCTGAAGAAGTTAAGGAGAAAACACAAGACTTTCACCCAGGAAACAGGTGTTCATGTCCTGAAGAAGTTAAGGAGAAAACACAAGACTTTCACCCAGGAAACAGGTGTTCATGTCCTGAAGAAGTTAAGGAGAAAACACAAGACTTTCACCCAGGAAACAGGTGTTCATGTCCTGGAAGAAGTTAAAGAGAAAACACAATGCATTGAAAAGAGGGAAAAAAAGGTTTAGAGAAGTGCCAAAAGCATAAAAAATTTCAAAAAAGTTCCCAAAAAACGTGCATTTTTCTATTTTGACCCGGTATTGACCCCTATTATTATCTCATGTATATTGTATCCTATTATTTCATGTATGTTCTGTATGTGTGCTGTGTGTCTGATATTTTGCTGCTGCAACACTGGAATTTCTTGGAATTTCTTCTTTGGGATTAATAAAAATCTATAAATCTTTAAATCTATCTATCTATCTATCTATCTATCTATCTATCTATCTATCTATCTATACTAATTAAAACCACTCCCACTGTTCCATCTACTCTTACTACTTCCACTTCTGACGCATTTAAGCCAGCAATGCAGCGTAGTTACAGTATCTCATTCCTTGTATGGTAACAATGTTGCTGGGAAGAGGGTTAAGGACCTTGCGTGTAATCGGGGGTTATGTCCTGCATATAATGTGGAGTACGAGTGTAAAATGAAAGTAGTGCAATGAACGCCACACCCTTATCATAAAAATAAAAAAAAACTAATGTCAGGTTCAGAGTTAAAAGGGGGGTGAATGGTGCTGTTGGAGCAGAAGCATTACAGCGCTACCATTATTGGATCCATTACTTGCACGAAGGCCCCGGGCAGTGTTAATCTTTCCCAACTTAATGTGATGATCTGCTTTGATCTAAATACAGTGGCTTACTGCTAATTGCTTAATCAATTTTCACGCTATTAAATGGGTATGAGGATGATTCACGCAGAAACAATCACTTCCAGCTAATAGGAAAGAGAGAGATAAAGAAGAGGAAGAAGGAGTTAATCTCTGCTGTCTGTGTGTTAGAACGCCTCAAGTTTCAACCCCAAATCTGGATCAATGACAGAACGAAAGAGGATTTCATGTACAACTATAACAGCATGTAGTGATATTGTTGGACGTGTGGTAAAGGAAAACTCCCCTCAGATCATCTCACACCGCCGTCAACAGTTTATCATGTTCAGAGAGTGTTAGATTTCAGACAGCAGAGCTGTTGAACGCAGCAACCGAGAGATCTTTTGTCTTCTAAACTTAACTGTCCATCTTTTGTCTGCTAAACTTAACTGTCCATCTTTTGTCTGATAAACTTAACTGTCCATCTTTTGTCTTCTAAACTTAACTGTCCATCTTTTGTCTGCTAAACTTAACTGTCCATCTTTTGTCTGCTAAACGTAACTGTCCATCCTTTGTGCTAAACTTAACTGTCCATCTTTTGTCTCCTAAACTTAACTGTCCATCTTTTGTCTGCTAAACTTAACTGTCCGTGTATTGTCTGCTAAACTTAACTGTGTATCTTTTATCTGCTTAACTCAACAGTCCATATTTTGTCTGCTAAACTTAACTGTCCATCTTTTGTCTGCTAAACTTAACTGTCTATCTTTTGTCTGCTAAACTTAACTGTCCATGTATTGTCTGCTTAACTCAACTGTCCATCTTTTGTCTGCAAAACTTAACGGTCTATCTTTTGTCCGTTAAACTTAACTGTCCATCTTTTGCCCGTTAAACTCGCTATTAAATGGGTATGAGGATGATTCACGCAGAAACAATCACTTCCAGCTTATAGAAAAGAGGGAGATAAAGAGGAGGAAGAAGGAGTTAATCTCAGCTGTCTGCTCCACCCGTCTGTGTTTCACAATGACTCCAGTTTCAGATCATAAAGTTGAGGGATGTTGTATTAGACTGTATTGCACTTAAATAAACTGGAAAGTCAGTATACATACATGTGACATCTTGATGTTCATTGTAATATTTTATAACTCATTTAAGTTTCAAGAAGGACCGCGACTAACGATTACACCTGTAGTCGATTGTTTACCAGATTGATGGATTAGTCGTTCGGACTATAATATGTCAGAAAATGGTGATCAGTGTTTCCCAAAAAGCCCAAGATGACATCCTGAAATTTCTAGTTTTGTCCACAACTCAAATATTCAGTTTCCTGTCACAGAGGAGAGAAGAAACTAGGAAATATTCACATTCAACACGCTGCAATCAGAGAACCATTCCTTTTTAATTATAAAAAATGACTCAAACCAAATAATCAATTATCTAAGAAGTTGGCCATTAATTTAATAGTTGACAACTACGTGTTAAGTCGATTAATCTTTGTAGCTGTAGTTTCAAGTTGATTTTTGAAACTAATGTAAATGTAACATAGCTGGGGCTTGGTTGTGCACACAACATAAGCCAGATCTGGCCCATGTGTGGCACATTCCAGTTTGTGTAACTCATGCCAGCTTGGGGCCATAGTCGAGCCATGGAGTCGGTCCAACTAATGGCCTCATTCATCATGCCCTTAGCCAGCCAGCGTACTGGATGTAGGTCAGTGTTGAGCCAAGACACAGCAGCTATGTGGGATGTGTTGGTAAGCAGAACACAGACACGGCTGTCAACCAAACTGTCACAATCAATCAGCCGACACCAATCTGCCACCGCACTACGACACAAGCTCAGAACAACTACTGCTGTACTTAAGGTGGGTTTGTTTTCCTTACCTTTAGTATGGAAGCCACAGGAAGAGGAGGGAGGACAGGAGGAACAGCAGAGCAGCACCGAAAAGAGAAAGAGAGACACATTCTTATTAGAAATAGAGTAACAACAGAGTGTGTTTTGAGTTTGGATTCTACACATCCACGAACGGGTTCGTATCCGCGAGATGTCGCCGAATCAGCGGTGGTTGAGTTTACCCGATAAAAGGGGACCTTAAACCTGGTTCAGAGCTCTGTGACCTGACGGCCATTTCAGAGGACATTACAGTTAAGTTCAGGCGACAAAAAGAGAGTGTCATGCGGCGACGACAGTTCAGTTCAGATACCTAAACAACTAGTTAAGTTTGGGAAAAAGATTGTGGTTTGGATTAAAACAATCCTGGGTGAAAGTCTTTTGTTTTCCCAGGGAAGTGAATTCACACCCACAGCATTCTTAAAGGGCAGCAGTCAATGTAATGCATACAACCAAAAAATATGTGAAATGCTTACGAATTACAGTGCATATGTATTTGTACGAGAGATGCACTGATAGACCGGACGGTGACCGTAATTGGCCGGTTTTCACGTGCTCGGCCTGTTTGGAAATTCTTCAGCGTGTGTGCAGAAGATAACAAGTTTGCAATATGCAACACCTGCAAGGAGATAGTAGGGCGTGGAGGGAGGACACCAAAAACCCAAATAAAATTTTTGTTAGTTGGATATTGGATGTGAAAAGAAGGAAATGGTTCTAACATTGCACTTTAGATGGGTATGGATTTCCCACACCAGGAGTAATTTATATAGTTATATTTTAAAGTGATCCATTATCTGTTCAACACATGTTCCAGTAAAGAAAAGATAGAAAATAAGTATTTATGTGTGCTGTAAAGTGGTTAGAAAAAAATGAAAATCTGAATCGGCTTAAATAGGTAGCGGCCGGCCTAACTCAAGGAAAATCGGAATCGGCCTAGAAAGTTGTAATCTCTGCATCTCTAATTTGTACAAATGAACATTTACCAAACCCGCCTCACCCGCAAAGCAACCAGCATTGTGGGTGACCTCTGCCCCCCCACAGCCCCTTCAGCTTCTTGCCATCTGGGAGACGGTACCGGTGCATCCGAGCCTGTTCCACCAGACTGGCAAACAGCTTCATGCCTCAGGCTGTCAGGAAGCTCAACACCCCCCCCCCACCCACCACCCCCCAGGATCTGCACTGGCCACTTTATAAAAGAAGACTCTTCCTTTATTTTGCACATTTCAATATCTTCATCTTTAGATTTCAGGACTGTTTATTTTGCATTACATTTGCACTATTTAGAATGTATTACTGTATTGTGCATATTACTTATCTTGTTTTCATTGTATATATTACTTATCTTTCTTTATCTTATTTGTACATATTACTTCTCTTTTTTAGCTTTATTTGTACATATTACTAATCTCTTTTTTAGCTTTATTTGTATATATTTCTTATCTCTTTTTTAAGCTTTATTTGTATATATTCCTTATCTTTTATATTACACTTGTTGTACGTGTCCTTGTTGTACCGTGGGTCAGAGAGAACCGTATTTTCAATTGCTCTGTACGTCTGGCACATAATACAGAATTGACCGATAAAGTTGACTTGACCTGCTCGATGTTGCCAACAAGACGGGAAAAAAACGAGCCAAAAAAAACTAACTCTTATAATCCACTCCACAGCTGACCAATCACAGGGTCTCAGGGGGACTCAGGATAGGCCTATGGGGGGTGACCGCATGACTATAAGCACGATCGGTCACATCCAGTAAAGGCGATCAGTATGCGTTACCCTCTTGGACAGAACTCTAAGGATGTGAAAAAAAAACATAACAAAAATGTATATTACTTTACGTAACCCCAAAAAAAAAATATATATATACAGTATATATTAAAATACCACCTTTAAAATCACAAAGTGAGTCCGGTTCAGCCAGAGTCTGGACGGTAAAACTGAGATCAGAGCTTGTATTTAAGGTAATGTTCTGCTTGTTCAACGGTTGTTTAGGAAATTTGCTGAAAAACACACTTAGAGAAGATCTGAATTGCTATTTTTTCTCAATTCTGATCATTTTAGCGCTGGTGGTCTTTTGGGGCTGGCCAAATATTCCTCTATGCAGGAAAAGCACCGCAATCAGCATCCAGAGCCACACAAAGTGGCTGTTAGTCAGAGCAGCTGCTGAGCCAGGTGAACCGGTTAGTTTGCAGGTAATCAGCCACGACTGAGCAGCCCTGCAGTCTCTACTGTTTGGTGAGAGTAAAGTTGAGAACATCAGTATTCCTAAACAGGATGCATTACATCACACGCACACCACACTCTTGTTTATTCAGCAGAAACGCAGGCCAAACAGAAAGCAGATGTGAACGCAGCCCAGCGTGTTATTGGACGGTTGAGTGTGCTTCCTGAAGGACGAGGCAGCGGAATACCAAACACCTCACCAAACCGACATGGCTGCAGCTGAACGTTAGCGGTGGCTCGCTGCTCCCTGCGAGGTCCCGCTGTCGGTTACGCCGCTGGATTCACCGGCAAGGCTGCTTTGTTTCCAGTGTCAGCGAGGCAAATTCCTGCACATTTGTTAAGGTTGAGGAATAAAAGGCTCTGGCTGGAGGTGAAATGGAGATAAAAAAACGAGAGCCAGTCACTGCAGAGAGAAATATCCCTGACTGGGTAGGAACACTGCGATATCGGTGGATTGAGCCTCTGGATGGCAGTGATAATCAGCCCAAGTGTGACCATATGGCTCTGGATAATGCACACCTTAAAATGTGAGGAGTGCAACGAGGCCGGTCCGTTTGAGCAGTTAAATGTTAGGGTTGACGCACTACACACACACACACACACACACACACACACACACACACACACACACACACACACACACACACACAGACAGACAGACACATACACACACACACAGACAGATACACAAAGATATACACTGAAAGACAGACAGAGACACCCACAGACACAGTACACACACACCGACTCACAGACAGATACACAGATATACACAGAGACAGACAGA
The DNA here is from genome assembly GCA_025617405.1 of Perca schrenkii. Taxonomy (NCBI): domain Eukaryota; kingdom Metazoa; phylum Chordata; class Actinopteri; order Perciformes; family Percidae; genus Perca; species Perca schrenkii. The sequence goes on from CM046807.1 coordinate 424,164, forward strand.
CAGACAGACAGACACTCACTCCCTCAGAGAAAGAGGCTACGTAATCTCTATAAAACAGATACCTGCACATGAATGCAGAATCCTCCGGCAACGGGACAAGATTTTCTTTCAGAATATCCATTTTTATTTTTTGGTATCGGAAGCCTGAGTAGTACTGACCACTCACGTATGAGTGGACTTTGGTTGCATGCAGGTAAACAGTCTGTGTGGAAAGGAAACGAGGCGGAAAGCATTGGCCTAAATGCAAACTGGGAACCCATCAATCTCTTAACTCCAACTCCATTCTCGCGCCTCAAGTTGCTAATCAGACCTGACGCTCAGAAGAGGAAGTCTTGGCCGGATATCCTCTGGCTACTCCAGAACTCCAGAAACATTGGCCGTTGCCCCCCAGAGTTGCCCCTGAATCCTCATCAGACCGATAGCTGATGGGTTCCGAGATTGGGGGGGGGCTAAATGATTAATGAACTCATTTAAATACAAAAAGAAAAATGAGTTGTAGCCTTGGTTATAATGTGCTGGACTGCACTCTTTAACACATTAGTCATATTTTTGCCCCTGTGTTTATTCGAGTGAAATGTGGAAGGAGACCAAGATTACTTTACAAAGTCTCACACTTTCTCGAGGTCTATTGTGTGATCGTTTGTCCCAGTGTGAAGTCCATATGCGATGGTCTTGTGTTAAAGAATGTAGGAGACTCTCCTCCCCCGAAAAGTGTAGTGATGTCTGATTGTAACCCCAAACCGCAATCTTTTTCTAAACTTAACCAAGCTTTTGTGCCTGAATGTAGTCTTGCATTGCCAGACCTTCCTCCACAGCACTGCAAAGGAGGGTCTGGCTAGTCCACACAGCATTCTGGGATGGGAGAAAAACGTGCTGTGGTTTATTGGCATTTCTTTAAACCAATCACAATCATCTTGGGCGGGGCTACGCTCCAGACGGAGCCACGGTGCCTCTGCTAAATAGCCTCTGGAAGGAACTAGTTTTGGTGGAACATGTGGGCGTTCAAAAGTAGTTTTAGGCGAGCTCTGGAATTAAAATGGCTATCGATTGTGTGATGACACAGACCCTTAGTCAGTGTCTCTCAGCGTCAGATACCGACGCAAAAATCACCCTTTAGCGTCAGTAGAGAGTAGTATGAAATACTGATGGTGGATGGGAAAAAAAAAAAACTTTCTTTGACGTCAATTTTCTGTTTTTTAAGAATCGGTTTAGGAATCGGAATCGTTTTAAAAGTCATCGGAATCGTAAGAATCCAAACGATACCCAACCCTAAACGTTGTATGGTTTGGAGGACTGGCCGTTATGTAACCATACTTTAAATGTTTGCCAGCGCGGGATTCTGTAATGGAGATGGATTTGTTCATGTGACAAATGCCTTTAGAAGAAGAGCCATGGAGCGTGCTATTGATTGGCCAAGAGATTAGCCACAAATATGAAGATGTAGACAGATTATTATACGGCACACACCGCACGCAGTACTCTCAGTTCACCCACACACACACACACACATTCATCATGAGGTATTTGATAAGCACACTCCACAGCCACACCATAATAACCTGTGTAAGTAGAGGTGACATAATAACCGTCATTTGTCAAAGCTAACGATTCCCGCTCGTCACTGCCTCGGCTGCTGTCAGTTTAACGGATGGCCTCGGCGCGCTCAGCCGGGGACACCAAAGGTCACGCCGCTGTTTGCTGGTTAATAATGAGAGGCGACGCCGGGGCTGATGGGAGACAAACGAGCTGTGTGCTTCCACTGTCCCGGCCCTCTTTTCATCTGACGGATTGGGCTCTGGATTTAAACGGCTCATCTGGAGGACTCCCGCTGCGTGTTTGGATTGTGGTCTCCGCAGGAAACGCTCGCCGCTTTGCTACCCCAGCGCCTACACACACGCCTCACCTGCCAATCATCCGCTAGGTCGGAAGAGAGAGCTGAACACCTGTCGCTGGTCCTCCGTTCCATTAGGATCCGTAACTAGGGCCGGGTTTAAAAACGGTCCCATTCAAATTGGTTTTCATTTGAATGATCCAATTTCTACTAACTAAGGAATCCATTGGTACCATCTCGGTCATGCAGGCTTGTCTGGAAGGGGTTTAAAAATGCTCCAAAGATATGTTACATTTTGGCGAGGGAAAAAACTGGCATGGCCATGTTAAAATGGATCCCTTAAAAGATGCAGTAGGTAAGACTTATAAAACTACCTTTCTGTCATATTTGCTGAAACTGACCCTATGTTCCAGTAGAACTACATGAAGCTCTGGCTCCAACTACAGCCTGTAGTATGATTTGCAGAAATCCACCGCTCCCTGTTCAGATGCACCAATCAGGGCCAAGAGGGGTGTCTAACTGGGTGTCAATCACTGCTCATGCATACGTATTCATTCTCCCTTGTAGGGGGAGGGGCTTAGGAGACCGTTTTGGGCTTTAGCGGAAAGGGGGGGAGGGACTGAGAAGTTGTTGATGTTCAGATTTTTTGGCTAAGTCCTGGATCTTCACAATCCTACCTACAGCACCTTTAAGATATGTGTTGAAATGTCACTCTTTAGTCACTGACTGGAGAGTCTGGAGAGTTGACAGTGATACTTATAATAATGCACAAGATTATAGGGAACCTTGTAGAATCTCTTTCATATCCAAGCCAAATTGGTTTCATAAGTATCATCAGGAAAATGTACTTAATGTCTTAAACGTTCAGAAATGTTTTTCATTTTTCATTCATTTTTTTCATATTTTATAAACTGTAAAGTATCCAGACAGTAATTATAAGACCATATATAGACAATGGTCTAATTATTTCAGCTGGACGTAGGCTGTTATATTGTTGGCTAGTTTACTTTATGATAAAAAATTGTATTTCTTAATATACATGTGTTCAAAAGTAGTAAAGTAACTAGTAACTAAAACTGGAACAGATGAAGGTAGAGGAGTAACTAAAGTAACTAGTAACTAAAGCTGGAACAGATGAATGTAGTGGAGTAACTAAAGTAACTAGTAACTAAAGCTGGAACAGATGAATGTAGCGGAGTAACTAAAGTAACTAGTAACTAAAGCTGGAACAGATGAATGTAGCGGAGTAACTAAAGTAACTAGTAACTAAAGCTGGAACAGATGAATGTAGCGGAGTAACTAAAGTAACTAGTAACTAAAGCTGGAACAGATGAATGTAGTGGAGTAACTAAAGTAACTAAAGCTGTAACAAGTAACTAGTAACTAAAGCTGTAACAGATGAATGTAGCAGAGTAACTAAAGTAACTAGTAACTAAAGCTGGAACAGATGAATGTAGTGGAGTAACTAAAGTAACTAGTAACTAAAGCTGGAACAGATGAATGTAGCGGAGTAACTAAAGTAACTAGTAACTAAAGCTGGAACAGATGAATGTAGTGGAGTAACTAAAGTAACTAGTAACTAAAGCTGGAACAGATGAATGTAGTGGAGTAACTAAAGTAACTAGTAACTAAAGCTGGAACAGATGAATGTAGTGGAGTAACTAAAGTAACTAGTAACTAAAGCTGGAACAGATGAATGTAGAGGAGTAACTAAAGTAACTAGTAACTAAAGCTGGAACAGATGAATGTAGTGGAGTAACTAAAGTAACTAGTAACTAAAGCTGTAACAGATGAATGTAGCAGAGTAACTAAAGTAACTAGTAACTAAAGCTGGAACAGATGAATGTAGTGGAGTAACTAAAGTAACTAGTAACTAAAGCTGTAACAGATGAATGTAGCAGAGTAACTAAAGTAACTAGTAACTAAAGCTGTAACAGATGAATGTAGAGGAGTAACTTAAGTAACAAGTAACTAAAGATGTAACAGATGAATGTAGCAGAGTAACTAAAGAAACTAGTAACTAAAGCTGGAACAGATGAATGTAGTGGAGTAACTAAAGTAACTAGTAACTAAAGCTGTACCAGATGAATGTAGTGGAGTAACTAAAGTAACTAGTAACTAAAGCTGGAACAGATGAATGTAGTGGAGTAACTAAAGTAACTAGTAACTAAAGCTGGAACAGATGAATGTAGTGGAGTAAAAAGTCCAATATTTCTCTCTGAAATGTAGCAGAGTAGAAGTACAAAGTGACATGACAAGAAAAGACTCAAAGTAAAGTACAAGTACCTCAACATGTGGACTTAACTACAGTAATGGAGTAAATGTACTTAGTTACATTCCACCACCGGGCAATGGCCGCTTACCTCACCTGGCACTCTCGAACGAAAGAAGAAAACAGCTTTTTGTGTTTGTGGGTTAAACAAGCTGCAAAAGTGATTCACAGTCATCCTGTTCCATGTTTCATAATTCAACACATACAGAGACGAGCGTCTGCGTTAACTACGTGTTTATATGTGGAACGTCTTAAGATAGATTCAATGACATCTCCCCCAGGGAGCTCCACGTTAATGCCAGCAGACGGCTCCTAAGAGCGGGCTGCCACGGTGATCACAAAGCTGACATGTTGCCGTTGGAAACACGCTGCTCTGTTGTTTGACTAGTGGAGCTTGGGTTTGCTGTGGAGTTTCTGCACAATCAAAAGAGCAATACGCTGGGAGTGAGTGGGCCACTGCTGTAAACAGAAAAAAAAACCCCAGAGGGGTTAGGTTTTCATTCCACCAAGGGTTTCAGTGCTGCATGACGATTTTCTTATTCATTCCCCTCGCCCAATCCGTACCTCTCGCCCGTGTGAACGCTACACGCCTCTTCGTGTATTTGAAAATTAAACAAGCGTGCGTGCCATTTTGTGTGGAAAGATCGGAGCCGTGCGTGGCTTTGCTCACCAGAAAGTGGTCTTCTGTTTGTAAATTTGAAATTCTGGATGCAGTAGACCAGACTGATCTCATGAATTGGCGTATGTATGACACGCCAATTAGTATTCGGTTTTTGCGTGTTATCAAGACGCATAATCGCATTTTTGCGTGTATATCAACGCAAATCGGCCGCAATTGACCTACATTGTGAGTCAATTTCCGCTGTAGCGAGTAGTATAAAGGAACGGGGGATTGAGTAAGAAGGTAGGTTGGGGTGGCGGATGGGTTCGCGTCCCGCGTGTGGCGATTTTTCAGCCATTTTTTATTTTTTTTTATTTTTATTGTTTTAAAAGCCTTACCCAATGTTTCTTTCCTAAACCCAACCATTTATTGTTTTCCTAAGCGTGTTTTTCTCGTTATTTTCCGTGTTTTTGTCACTGTTTTGTTACTAAAACCTTTCCCTGTGTTCTTTTCCTAAACCTAACCATTTTTTATTTATTTTTTTTTTAACAGGCGTGTGACGTTCTCGCGATAGTACGTTGCGTTCTCGTGATAACACGCAACGTGGCGAGGCCACGTGGTGGGTATGTTTACATCAGCTGTATACAGCGTAGGCATACACGTGGATAGCTGAAAATAACACACCATTTGGCTTTAGGAGAGTGGCGAGTATATTTACGCAAAGTCATGATGCCATGTTGAGCAGACAGTGGATACAAAACAGGAAAAGATTTTTTTATCATGGTGTCTCAATCTTAAAGCATATGAATAATGTCATATCACTTGGTTTCTTGACTGCAGCCAGAGCCAGCCTCCACATGTTTACTTTCCAGCCAGCAATCAATGAAAAAGAGAAGCTGGAACATTTTTCTAAAAAGGTCATCGGTAACCTGACTCTCTACTTTTTTGGCTCTACGACCACGCACAGATTTTCAAATCAAAAGCTCACACTCTGGTGCAGCAGGATGATAACTTTTCCACCCTGCTGATGACCCGAAACGTATCAACATGTCGCTCTAAGTCACGAGTTTGAGCATGAGACGCCAAAACATAGGGAGGGATGTCTTCTCCACTTTTGACTTGAGAGACAGTCCCTTATTCCAAACTGGATCTCCAGAAAATGTACTAGTGTTTGTTTACGGAAACAAGAGATGAACCAGTCCAAACTTTAAGACCTAACAATCGCTGATTCTAGAGCTGCGAAGATTAATCAATTATTTGATTGGCTGTCAACTAATATTTTATTGAGTCATTGTTTGAGTGATTTTTCATTAAAGGCAGCCAAACTTCTCTGATTCCAGCTTGTTAAATGTGAATATTTTTCTGGTTTCTTCTCTCTTCTGGGACAGGAAACTCAGGGCCTGATTTACTAACAGTAGCGCAGTTTGCGCTGCGTCTGTTTATGCGAGTTCGGTAATAGCGCACGCTATGCTTCCACATTTTGCGTAGTATTTATCAACCCTGACACCCATCAGGCAATCAGCGTCTTTCTCCGCCCACTATACCGTAAATTGAGCTGTAGCGAAGCGCTACTGGTGCTATGATACGGCTGAGTGCAGACTGAGATATTCCCACAGCTGATGCTATGACTGTTTGAAATGATCCTGATGCCGATATATTTGTAATGCAGCGAGGAGTTTAACAACTGCTGGAATGGGATGTGAACGCTGAGTGGGAGACTCAATTTCATCTTTGATTTATTCCAGTAACTCTAATATTGCATGGCTGCTTGATCTGTAACGCTAAATGATGTTGTGTTCACTGACAAAGTGTGATTCTCGTGTTAACGATATTTTCAGCCTCGCCTATGTCTTCGTCTTGCTCAGATTACTGTTGCCATTTCACCAGCGGCATAAATGTCTACGAGGAAACTCGACTGCGGCTGGTTTAGACCTGCTTTTAAGAGGCGGAGAATTTCCCCCGCAGAATAGAGGCGCGCTCCTACTGACAGTCTTTGTAAATACCACAGAATATATAATTAGGCGCACTTTGCGCTTATCCTCCCACCTTTTTGGGTGGAACTCCCACTTTCCCCATGACCCTCCCACGAACGCATATTGAAAGCGCAACTTGTCTCTTCTCGCTCATGTGGCAGACAATCTGAGATTTTACCCAAGTGCGCCCCGTTTGTAAATAGCCCGCATCGGTTACGTCCGTCTTTGTGACCAATTAGCGCCTGGAAACCGGCGCAAATGGCTTGATAAATCTAGCCCTGAATATCTTTGAGTTGGGGACAAAATAAGACATTTGAGGACGTCATCTTGGGCTTTTTGGAAAACACTGATCCACATTTTTCATCATTTTCTGACATTTAGAGACCAAACAACTCTTCCAGTAATGTATAAAATAATCAACAGATTAATCAACTATGAAAACAACCGTTCGTTGCAGCCCTAATGGATTCCCCCACTTGGCTCGGGACTTTGGATCTTGCGGAGTTCATTTCAACAAAGTAGTTGAATAGAACCGTCAGTGCAAAACTCTGCAGAGTGCATATTCCTTCATGTTGTGGAAGCCGTAAGGTGGACATGCTGCCCTGTGGAAATTAATTATACAAGCAGTGGTGATGCTCTGCTCTGAAGCAGACCATCCTCCCACACAGGAGAAACATTTACATCACAGACGGACGGGAGAACAAAGTCCAGCCCTGACCAAGGTCACTTCTTCTTCTCCAGCACAGCACTCCATCTGTGTGTTCACCTCTAAGACAATGTACCAAACACACACTCACTCCCTCACACACTCGGACACATGCATGGCTGTGTGTGAGAATACGCTGTTGCTGGATTGCGGTTCTGAGGTCAGTCTTTCCGACGTTTCGGGAGCGGAGGCTGCGTGGTTTTAAATTTAGCCAGGGAGCGTCCTCCATCTCTGCCTCTCCTGCTGTTTGATGAACCCCGTGACACACACCTCCGCGCACCGCAGCCAAAAGCGGCCATTTGTTATTATAATTGTGCACCTGTAGGTCGCAGGTGTAATAGGCGTCCTGCAGCGCTAATGTGTGTAATCTGTCGTCTGAGCGCTCCGCCCGCCACGCACACGAAGACAGGGACATTTGTCTCGGTCGGATAAATCAATAGGGGTCATCAGCCATTTCAAACATTTAAATTAAAACATATTTAAATGGCCCTGCAGGCCACCGTACACTCCCTCTAACCACTACCTAATTAAATCAAAATATTGCCTCACTGCTTTATACAAACTCTGACGTTTCTTTTCTCTTTCTCAGACTCATGTGGGATTTTGGAAAAAAATCTATTCCATATGTTTGTTGAATACACGTGCATTGCAATGCTTTACATTTTAGCTCTAACAAATATACTTTACAAATGCAACTAAATGTTCTGATTGGATATTTGTCAGTTCTTCTTACCGGGAAAGAACGTTGGTGATACATCAGCTGGGATTACAAGAGCAGGACACTTTCCCAGAAAGCTCAAAGGCGGCTTGTGTGCCGGAAAAAGTTGTGCTAAAGCGGTCTTTGAAGGAAGACGGTGACTTATTGGGACTTTGTCTTATTCCCCGTATCCCCCAGAGGTAGATAAGTCCATACATGCCCTTCTCATCTCTGTGCGTGTCCTAGCACTAAACGATGCACCCACCGCTACCTATGGTAGTGTCAACAACTGATGACACCATTCAATCGCTCTCACTTGATTGGAAGTCCGCTAAATGAAATGTAATGTAGTTAAACATTGCATTTAAGCCTCTCCCGAACTCCTCAAACATTTGAATATCAACCAAAGTGTGGTGGGTGATATCAGCGGCAATAATATGATGTCATCAATTGGGGCGGAATCAGCTATATAGGGGTAGTTATACAGTAGGACTCCAGTTATAATCCTGTAAGACCTCCCAATAATCTGCATTGCTAAAAAAATGTTTAGACAATTTTGACAAAGAGTGTTGCAGCTGTGTGAGAGATGCATGAACACACTGTGACGCGCTCAAGATTGTATTGCAGTGATTTATTCCTCCAGACGTAAAATGCAACTAGCACTGCAGTTACCAAATGTAGTTACTTTGGGAGTCGAAATAAGTGCGTTAGTGCGGTGTTCGCTCCCGGGCTCACCAAGCCCCAAAAACCCAACAGGTGAACAGGTGAAGCAAATAAATATGTTATCACTTCCGCTCAAACTCAAAGCTATGAAAACGCCCACCACCATAAACAACATACAATATGTGGCTCCTACAAAGAGACATTAGTTGCATGTGTGTCTAATAACCATTTAAGGAACAGGAAGGCAAATTATGTAAATGGGAGATCACTGGTTTAGAGATTAGCTCGTCTCCGAACTCTCTGAAGTCAGTGTCCCAAAGAAATGGGGACTTTAAGAGTCTTTTATCACATGCTGTTCATACAGTTCATACATAGTTTGGATGCCTACATTAGGAGCCATTTAAAGGGCCAGTCAGAGTGACTGTGGCCCTTTGACCCTACAGTTTGACTGACACAACCTACTGAACATATGCGTTTGAAATACATGCAGATTAACTTGTAAATATGAATGTATAAGTAGTTGTGTTGTGCACTTCCTGCAGACGGGAGCGAGTTAATCTGAGCTGCTTCAACCTGAACACTGATCACCACGGATCGACCCTTTCCAGAGCGGCTGAGAGAGTTAAGAGGGGCCACGAGGTCAGCCGTAGAGGAGTTTTAGTTTGGATTTGATTGGCTCGGGTTAATTAAGAGCCTGCCGAACATAAGTGTGAGTATGTGTGTGTGTGTGTGAAAGGTCGGCTGTTCTAATCAAGCCGAGGCTAGATGAGCCCTCGACTCTATACATCTACTTATTACTCGTCTGTGAGCACGCTGCCGAAGAAAACTTTTCCAATCCTCTTTCCTCTTTCATTCCTCTCTTCTTCAACCTCTTCGATCACATTCTCTATTCTCGTCTCTGTGTGCTTTACTCAATGTTTTGTTACATCTCTTGAGGCACCCTCTATCGTTTTCGCCATCTCTAAACCGTTCCCTTCTCCTCTCCCCCTTCCTCTCTAGGGTTGGGTATCATTTTTTTTTTTTCATTACCGGTGCTAAAACGATACTATAAAAACGGTGCCGGTGCCTAAACGGTGCCTCTACTGATACTTACGAAAAAAATAAAGAAGAGGACAAAACGACAGTCGGAGACATTTAAGAACGGCCTGCCATATGGTCAAAATTAAATGCATTCAAAATGTAATAACAATAACTTATTTCACCAGTAAATAGCTAAACTACAAAAACACCCACTAGATGGGAAAAGGGTATTTTACAATAACTCTGAATGCACAACGAGGCTTAACAGTTTCAAGTGAACGCACCGTCTGTGTTTTTCTGACAACAGCAGCTGCAGACTGTAGGACGTCCCGCTGTCTACACTGAAATACAGTCACACTCAGCATTTTAACCGTGTTTAAGCCAATTGCTAGCTAACCGTAGGCTAACTGTAACATGGCCTGTTGCCAAGTGTAGTGTTAAAGGTCCCACGGCATGAAAATGTCACTTTATGAGGTTTTTTTAACATTAATATGAGTTCCCCCAGCCTGCCTATGGCCCCCCCAGTGGCTAGAAATGGTGAGAGGTCTAAACCGAGCCCTGGGTATCCTGCTCACAAAATTACGAATCCCACCATGGCCACGCCAAGACCTGCCCTACCACCTTGAGTGGTTAAGGTTAGGATAACCGATTGGTCAGGGGATAGGACCTGAACAAATGGGGTTACGTTACCTTGCGTTCTTATGGACGCCTGGCCAATTAATGCTATTGAAGGGCGGGTCTTGGCGTGGCCATAGTGGGATTCGCAATATCGCATCCTGCTCTGCCTTTGAGAAAATGAAAGCTCAGATGGGCTTTTGTGGCCTGTAACGTCCGTTTAGTAGCACCAGAGAGCAGCGCAGGCATTTAATAGTGCGTTCCATTTGTACTCGGAAGTCAAATTTTCCGAGGTCACAGTAGGAAACGCGCCAGCTGAACTTGGATTTCCGAGCGTGGAAGTCGGCCAACCACGCAGTACCCCCGAGCTCAAAATTCAACATGGCTGCTCCATGCATCCACAGCTGTGAAAGCTGTAGTAACGTACAGTTATGAGCACTCCTGTCTGATTTGTGTCTCACTTAATCAGTTGTACACACAGTCCTGTCCAACTTCTATCTGTGGACATGTTGCTACGCTGTCTGTACGCACAGAAAACAGTGGAATGTGTTGTTATCAACTGGTATTGCTAACAATGGTTAAGAGAAGAAGAAGCTAACTTGGCTAGAACTAACCCCACAATGGATACCAGTTTATTAGTACCATAGTAGCAACGGGTTTGGGTACCCAACCCTATAAGTCTCAGGCCCCCTGAATCCTCTTCTCCTCTTAAACCTCTTCAATCCAATGCCCATCTCTTACCTCCATCTTTCCTCCTCTCCACTTATGTCCTTTTACTCAAATGTCTAACTTCCCTTCTTCTTTCGTTAAATCTTCTTTCCTTCTCTCTCCTCTGAAAGCCTTTGAATCATCCCTCGTTCCTCCCTCCTCTCCTCCTTTCTTCAACTTCCCTCACTCCCTTTTGCCCTCCAATCGTCTCCTGTCCTCTTCTCAACCACTTATCCGTCTCTTTTGTGTCCGTCTCCTTCTGCTCCTCTTCTCACGAGTCTCTCCATACCGTAGTCACCTCGCTTTTGCAAACCTTGCCCTCTACTAGAATGCATTACTTTTTGATGAAGTTTTGAGATCTCTGGTTTCTCTCTCTCTCTCTCTCTCTCTCTCTCTCTTTAGTTGTACATTTTGGAGAATTGATTCCCCTTAATGAACCAGCCAGCATTGTGTGGGTGCATGTTCTCTTCAGCTGGTTCAATCTAGCAAGGGCTTTGTGAATGTGTGCATGCGTGCAAATGGCCAATTACAAAGTGTTTTGGCTTCAGCCTGCATTTGGTACTTTGCTGACTGTGACTTCTTACTGCCAATTAACAACCAATTACAGACAAAGTGATCATCCAGATACTTCCGCTGGCAAAAATGTGTCAGCGATTTCAAACTTCAACGCTAACGAGCAAGAGTGTCTTTCAGATTAGTTTACTTTGTCATCTTCCATATTGAACATTTTGTGTTGAACGTTTCCATGCTTCAAAATGTTTACTTTGCAAAGTGAACTGACTTCAGTAACAGGATACAAAAAATACCAAAAAATATACAAGAACATATATAGTGTACTGGCTTTTTGGAGATAACCCCCTTAAAGTATTATTAAACCAATGAAATGGGATCATGTTGGTCATTTGGAGCCAGAAAGTCAGACATTGGGCGAATGCGATGGGTACTGGCTGAAGTACTGGCTGAATTGGCTCAGAATGGGAGCGTTTGGCCTCCCCGACTCGCAGATTTCATTGTTTCGGTCATTATTCCTGGATATTTATGCTTCTCCCATAAAAGTCGGTAGTCTACATAGCTGAATGGTTTCTTCCATTTAGTCCAGTTAGAAACGACACAAATCGAAGATCTGTGGCTTTGTATTAGTGTTTTAAATAGTGCAGTGATTTGATATACGATCAGGAGGCTTCATAGAGAGTTCATTTTGAAAATTGACCAGACGCTCTAGCCCTTCCCCTCCCTGCCTGGCCTGTTTAATGCCCCACCAGTCCGTGGCGCTTCTGGGATGCCCTGTGTCTGGTGAAATCACAAGCATTGTCTGGAGTGTCTGCGATTGCTGACGGCGGTCGTGGAACCGCCAGAACACAGCACAGACGTGCAAGGTGGATTTTAGTGGTATGATGTCTCACTTTTCTACTTCTTCCCTTGCCGTCTGACGAGTTGTCAGATGGGCACGTAATGGAGACAGGCAAACAGTTCCTCCCTGCTTCCAGTCTTAAGTGCTAACCTAGAATACGCGTTTCTGTCTGTATACTGGTGTGAGATTCATTGGTGCTCTTCTCTTCAACAGCCAACAATGTCCAATTAACATGATGCAGCCATCATGTTAATTGGGGACTCGAGGCGGGCTTTTGAACTTCTCACCTCATCTGCATAATGGAATATGGATGTTGTATCAGCACTGACATACTGTAATTCATCTACAGAGGGCAGCGCCGCTGCTGACAGATAGGAATTGACCGGGCTCTCTCTCAATGTGTTCAGCAGAACACCACAGCTCTTTGTGACGGTTCTCCCAGTGACAGGGTGGACCCCGGGATGATAAGCAGCACATAAAATGGGAAGGATGACAATATATCACGCACAATGATGAAAGGTCAGGGACAGATGACCTGCAGATCTGCATGCTTTCTAGGTAGGGGAAGAAAAAAAAATCGATTAACATATGCATCGATATTCTTTACGACCAATGATTCATCAAAATATTTTCTGTTTCTACGGTACCGCAGACGGCGACTACATCATATCTCTTTGCCTCAGAAGAGAGCGAAAGCAGAACGTACGGAATAACGTTTGTCTTTATCTCTGTGTGTGCTTATGTGTTGTTGATGCGTTCTAATGTGTGTCTATGTCCTTTTAGCTGTGTCTACTGTGTATGACAACCTGCCAGTTGTCATAATATGGAACAGTGGTTGTGTCATTTGAAATAATTTGAAATAAAGAAATCTAAAATCTAGATAATCCATGTTATGTTAGGGTTAGGGTGTTCTGTTGTTCTTTACAAATTAATTAAATGTCAGACTGACTGACTGACACGTGATGTGCATTCTTCATAGAAAACAATCCGTTTTTAGAAATGCCTCATGATATATTGTCTCTAGAAGTGTATTATTAAACGTATGTTTGTGTTAAAGAAGGAAAAGAAACATTACATATACACACAAAAATATTGTACATCCGTGTTCATATATCAGTCCACCAAATGGGAATATTCTAGATATCTTGTTCATCATTGCCCCAAAAATCCAGCCTGACATATCTGGTGGTTCTTTATGATCTCAACCAGTTCCACTTACAGGATTGTACTTTTTACCCGTGCTTGGCTTCAGACCTCACGGTAGAACACTTTGCAATCAGCTACAGATTGAACTCTGATTGTCATTTTTCCGCCTGTCACTGACACTCCATCACCACACCCTTACACTCCACCGCAAAACCACTCCTTGATTCAAGCCGTGACTCCTCTGAATCCTTCCCTGCACACACACAAATATTTCAGCTTCATCATAGTCAGATCGCAAAACACTCACAACACGCTCCTGGCGTCGCAGTTTACTCCTCTCTCTCTCTCTCTCTCTCTCTCTCTCTCTCTCTCTCTCTCTCTCTCTCTCTCTCTCTCAGTATGTTCCCATTTTCAGGGAGCAGAGCGGTACACGTCCTTGTTTTCCGGGGTTCAGCGAAGCAACAGAAAAAGGTCAAATCCCACCGCAGCTGAGAGAAAAACACACAATCACCCTCTGGGCCCCGGGACATTAGTCACAGCACAAACTCAATGTAGTGTGGTGAAAAGATCGCTGGTGTTGATTATGTCAAGATCAGAGGCATTTTCTGCTTGTGACTGAGAGATTGTGCACACACACACACACACACACACACACACACAAGCCCAGATGGCAGCGGACCATTTTTACCAGGCTGTAAATGGACAGGTCTGGTCTGTGTGTGTGTGTGTGCTTAAGCTTATATTAATGTGCATGACTCAGAGAGGGGAGAGAAGGGCATGATGGGAAAGTTGGGAGGAAACAGCATCGTTACCTACTAGTAAAATCAGCATTGGACACCAGGGCACCGTGCGGGGGAATCATTTTCATAGAACGTATAACATGAGTGAAATACAGATTACAGCACATTGTATCTGGTATAGTAAGAATATATGGAGGAAACGTTTTACGGGCATATAACGGGAAGAGGGCGCAGCTAGAGACGTGGACAATGAGAACAGAAAAAAAGAGCAGAGAACAAGGTGCAGTGGGCGTTTGCAATGAAAAAGAAAAGTCTTTGGAGAGTTTACCTTCTCCTGAGAATCACTCGAACCCATCGTCCATTACTGTTTCATCTTCGTCTCAGATCCTCAGGAGCAGGCAGCAATGTACAGTACAACAAAAATATGGTGTTTTTTGAAAATTAAACCAGGTAAATCTCAAATTACAATTATGTACCTGAAAATGAGCATAATATGGTCACTTTAAAGTAACCCTCCCAACCCGGACCATATCATCTGAAGTCAGCTGACCCCTTAGTAAAACTACAGCTGTACTGAATGAATTGTTTGGCTTTTGGTCCAGGTCCTGTTCATTCCCCCAGTTAATTAACAACCACACATTCAGGCTATCATGAAGTCACGCATGCAGAGACGACAAACGAGAAGCCGTTTTTCACGAGCAACATCGATTACGCTCACACGCGGGCTCTCACTGGCTCATTAAAGCTGCGCTGCACTCTCAAATCCGTCTGCAGACGGATTTACCGCCCAAAGGTGTTCTGTGTTGGATCAATAGTTCTGTTGTTAACGAACTTTCATTCTGTCAGGACGCTCCGCTGACGGCATGTTTGATCCCCTGAAGCTTTTACCGGCTTTTATGCCCGATTGATATCCATCTCTGATTTTTTTATTTGATGTATTTCAAAGCCTCTGCAGTGTGCACAACACACAGAAACTTATTGCTGTCCATACATTACCAGAATTAGCTTTCCAAAATGGATCAAGCCAATAAATTTATACTAGAGTAAACAGCCAATTGCAGTGACTGCATGGCTCGGCGTTGGGCAGCTTCCCGTCAGCGTCAGCACTGTTGGGATGAAGTCTGTATGGACGCTGATTAAACCGTTTCATAAGAGCCTTAATGTGATGTAGCTCCCGTTGAAATCAAATAAGTGAACACAGACAAACAGTCTCTCATTAAACATTTTGTCTACGCTTAGTGAAACTCTTCCAAATACCAATCTGATTTACTGGGCACTGGAGACGGTCATCTGCATGCACGGCAGAACAGAACATCTGCAGACTTTCCCTTAAAGTTACCTCGTACCTAGTAGCTTGGTTAAATCTGTCAAAAGGAATCTAGCTGTAGTCTTGCAACGTGTGACTCTGTGAGATCCCCAATCTTTACATGTGATGACAGTCTTTTAAGTAAGATGTGAGGTGCTGTCAGACTGAGGTCTTTTCAGAGTCTTCTAGTGAATGGTAGGCATTTAGAGTAGAGGAATTAGTAGAGGAAGAATTTTTCAGGACTCAGTCAATTTCACCGTTGGTAACAGGATAGGGATGGAATAGAGCATAGAAATAGGGCTGCCACCTCTTAGTCGATTAGTCAACTAATCGACTAAGATTTCTTTAGTCGATTAGTCATTTTTTATGCTTATTCATGCTTAATTACTTATTTTCAAGAAACTTCTGAGCACATTGTGAACATGGTAAACACAAGATTTAAAGTTTTTGCAGGATTAATTGTGGAGAAACTCAGTTTTACAGATGGTTAATTAACTACATTTATATTGTGCTTTTCTAGACTTAACCACCTCTCAAAGAGCACAGCTCTGTCAATTAAATCAACTAATCCATTAGTCGACAAAATCGTGTAAGTGTTAGTCGACTAAGAATTTCTTTAGTCGAGGACAGCCCTACATAGAAATCAACAGGAGCGGGGCCGGAGATTAAATTAAAAAAATGACGCTGCAATGCGGTGAGTGCGCCCAAAGATTGCGAGGTATTTCATTCGAGAAGATCTCCGTTAGGAATTACGTAATGAAATTGCCTAGGCCTGCAGGTAATAACACCGTATAGTGTAGCCTAAATTTCCAAGGCAGGACAGGATTTTTTGGGGGTTGGAGGGGGCAGTCATGTGATCGGGATGTGACTGGAGTATTTTCGTGGGCCCGGGATGGGATGGGAGCGACAACTGATTCCTGTGTCACCCTCTAATTTAGAGACATGGTACGTATTACAAAACAGTATGAAGTAATCCCTGTTAATCATCAGCATTTGATGGATACGTTTCAAAAGAAAAACGCCCCTGTCCAAGTTCGGCCATATACAGACCCAACCGGTCTGATGCATTCTCCTCTCTTTTTGCTGTGCTTTTCCCAGGCGATTGACAGAAACCATTCACATACACATACACATCTAAGAATCTACGTACGTGTGAATTTTCATACACGTATATGGACATTTACATGTTGAATTGATGTAGGAAAGTGACTTTGATGAGAGGAAGCAGTGAGAACGCTCGGGCGATGCTCAGCTGGCGGTAAAACTTTATCATTCAAAGTGGAAATTAAGGAGCTTTTACTGCATCATTTGGAGTTGTCGAAGCACGCCATTTCATTGGGAAGAACAGAAGTGCGGCCCCGGATGTGTTGACAGCATTGATGTTCATTTGAGCGACTTGGTAATAGGGTTAATACGCCCGAAACACCAGCAGCACCCAGTGAGTTTTTACAGCGGCGAGATAGCACGGCCAATATTTTATGAAAAAAGTGAAAAACCTCTGATTCCAGCCTGTTAAACGTTGGATATTTTCTAGTTTCTTCTCTCCTCTGGGACAGGAAACTGAATATCTTTTGAGTTGTGGACAAAACTAGACATTTGAGGACGTCATCTTGGGCTTTTTGGGAAACACTGATCCTAACTTTTCACCCCAAGGGCCCTATTTTATCGATCTAAGAACACGGTGTGAAGCGCCTGGCACAGGTGTGTTTAAGGCATGTCCAACTTTCTTTATACATAAACATACCGAAATAAGAGGGTCAGTGGTCAGTGCTGAAAGCCTGCGTCAGATATCGACTCACATGTCCAATCTTGTCCTCTTATTAAATCAGTCATTAAATAGAGTCGATTAAATTAAATCGAGAACTTTGCTCTCGTACAGCTGCTCGGGTTTATTTGACATAATAACTTTTGATAACTTTGGCTTCTGTAGAAAAACCTGTTTGTGTCCTTCACCGTCAGGACCTGTCTGATTGATCCATGTGGTTCAGAGCAGAACAAATAAATGAAGAACTAAAACCACAGAGTTGACACTATTCAGAAAAGATCAGATCTGACTTTTATGGGAAAACACGAACCGAACAACCACAGCGACACAAAGACACACGCCTGTACAGCATCATTTATAATTACAAACATGGCGATACGAAAACTCCCTGATGGCATAAATAGATGAGACGCTGACTTCAATTAACTACCACTGAGACCACACACACACACACACACACACACACACACACACACACACACACCCCTGACAGCCTCAATGGTGACTATTCTGAGATGTCGGGCTGTTGTTGATTCTGTGTTTCGACGATGAATTAAACACAACAAGATCTCGACCACAAGGCGTGTGTGTGTGTGTGTGTGTGTGTGTGTGTGTGTGTGTGTGTGTGTGTGTGTCTCTCATCGCTAATTAAAATGTTTTCAACATGTTCGCCCTCATTATTCCAGCTCTGGGTCCACACTTTGTGCCGATCTGAGAATCATTCATACACCTGCATGGTGTTATAACCTCTGCGATCGGGTGAAATTAAACCCGATACCAACTGGTGCAATAAACACATCACGAAAGACACACTGATTTTTTTTGTGAAAGTCCAAAGAAAATCTCATTCGAAAACTGCACCTTAAAATGTAACTGTCTCTTTTAGCGCTGCCTTTTATATCCAATTCAATGTTCAATTTGTTTAATACAAAGAATGTTGGAAATGATTTCCTTTAATTTGTCTTAAATTCCAACAAGCAATGTGTTGTATGTTAGCAGAATACTGAATGCAACAGAACTGACAACACCTCATCTTGTTTATTAATCGCAAGTAATATCGCAATATTCAACAACGCTATCGCACATCGCAAATTTTCCTCACATCGTGCGGCTGGCCCTATAGTGTTATTTTTTCTCCTGTCCCAGAATGCATCTGTGGTGTAGCCAGACCTTACTCCACAGCGCTGTGGAGACATTAATAAACACTCTCTGATCAGTGTCTGATGTCTTTATTTAATCAGGGCCCACTGAGAAAACAAACTATATATAATGTGGGTTTTGTGAACTCCTCTTATGTAGGTGTTCACTTTGATGGACAGATCTCTCAGTGTGTACTCCCCTGTGGGTCTCGTTCCCCTTCAGCTGTGTCCATTTTATCCCAGCGAGGGTGTTCTTGCTCCAGTAACGGACAAACGGGGGCAGTGAGCTCTGAACCCAAACGTCAAGCTTCAAAACATCCCTGCAGACACTTTTGTCTGACATGACAGGTGCAATGTCCATCTTTGTAAACAGCTGACGGTTCCTGATTACTCATATAAACACTTGTTTAATTCCACTAACAGTCTACTTGTGCGGGGGTAGGAGGGGGCAGGTCTCTCGCCGTTTAACCAAACATGCCTATTGGCAGACCGGCACGTCTGCTGGCAGGCTGAAGTGTCCCGGTGGAGACAGTAGCTCGGCAGCTGTCAGTCAAATGGACCGGAAACGATGCCATCGCTCCTCCTTATTACCTTTTAATAATCCATATGGGACATTGTGCTTTGCTCTACACTCTCTTTGCACTCCTGTAAACATTGTCGAACTCACGATGGACAGTTAGAAAACAAAACTAAAACCCTGGCACAAATAGCCCACAGTGCAACTTGACCACGTGCTCATGTGCGTGCATGTTCGTCTTTCTGAACGTGCACGATCCAAACGTAACAGGGACACACTTGCAAAAAACGCTGCGGTCAAAAACGCCCCATTTGGAGAAATGACAAGGTATTTTAAGGCATGAAATGTAGACATTCAAAGGAGTTTATATTGAGGGAGTTATGCATTGGCTTTGGCTTTTGTTTACCACTTAAATCAACGAAGCATGTCATTGCTGTTTGTTCCCCACCACACACTCAGCTCTAATTAAGCTCCATTGTTTGTTTGAACGTCTACAGCCGTGCCTGTTTTATCCAATAATTCCTACACATTATGAGTAATGCACATTCATAAAACAATTAAAAGGTTGCGCTGACAACCTATGATTGCTTTATTTACACTCTAAAGTGTTTCCTCTTTCAATCCACAGATAATGATGGCTTTCACCAATTAGCATAACAGAGACCCCCCCCAGCCAAATAAAGTCTCACACTTTATAGTGAGGTTCATTGGGAAGGAGAGGGGCTGCCGACACACCATGCTGTTCCCATGAACCATTCGTACATATAGCTTCGAACAATAAAGCACTGTAACTCAATATATACTCCACTTATTTATGACTGTATGCACCACATTGACTGCCGATATAGAAAACGGCAAATATTTGATTAAATTCAATTCTATTTATAGTGTCAAATCACAACAGAAACTATCTAGATACATAGAAGTTATGCACGTAGGGGGGTAGGTGGTGGTGCATGGTTGGGTCCTTAAACACAGGGCTCTGAAGCAGAGTTCATGTCCTGGAGAAGTTAAGGAGAAAACACAAGACTTTCACCCAGGAAACAGGTGTTCATGTCCTGAAGAAGTTAAGGAGAAAACACAAGACTTTCACCCAGGAAACAGGTGTTCATGTCCTGGAGAAGTTAAGGAGAAAACACAAGACTTTCACCCAGGAAACAGGTGTTCATGTCCTGAAGAAGTTAAGGAGAAAACACAAGACTTTCACCCAGGAAACAGGTGTTCATGTCCTGGAGAAGTTAAGGAGAAAACACAAGACTTTCACCCAGGAAACAGGTGTTCATGTCCTGAAGAAGTTAAGGAGAAAACACAAGACTTTCACCCAGGAAACAGGTGTTCATATCCTGAAGAAGTTAAGGAGAAAACACAAGACTTTCACCCAGGAAACAGGTGTTCATATCCTGAAGAAGTTAAGGAGAAAACACAAGACTTTCACCCAGGAAACAGGTGTTCATGTCCTGAAGAAGTTAAGGAGAAAACACAAGACTTTCACCCAGGAAACAGGTGTTCATGTCCTGAAGAAGTTAAGGAGAAAACACAAGACTTTCACCCAGGAAACAGGTGTTCCGAAAATCAAACCAAACTATTGTATATTATTGCTCTTCAATAAAACGAAAGTATTTCTTATCAGATGACTCGATTAATCAATGGACTAATCGGTAGAGCACTTGATCACTAAAATAATCGATAGCTGCAGCCCTAGAACACCCTAACTGCATCAGACTTAAAAGACGTGGGGGTTATTGGTAGAAGGACGCAGTTTCTCATGTTTGGAAAAGCAGACACACACACTCGTACTGTTTCTCTTATCTCCTCTTTAACCCCGCTGTGCTCCTTCCTGCGTTATCTTCCTCCACCACGCTTCCTCTTCCTCACCTCTCATCCTGATCTTCTCATCACCTTCCTACTCTTTCTCTCCCTCCAAATGATCCCAGGCTTGATTTCCTGCCAGGGCCTTTGAGAACAGTAGAGCGCCCTGCATTTATTCATGACTTTTACTGTCAACAGCCTCGGCCGCCGCCAAGAGGGCCAAAGGGAGAGGGGGGAGGGAGGGAGGATGACCAAGAAGATGAAAGAATAGTGCGAAAGAGAGAGAGTGTGTGGCCAAAACATTTAAAGATAAAAAGGAGTTGAACCTCTGCACAGCCTGGGCTTTTTATTCGTCTTTTCTTCCTCTGATGCCACCACTTTGAGTCTGGCAACATAAGCTGACTAAATCTCTCAGATTCAATCTCTCAAACCTCTAACCAATCACTACAACCCATATGTGTGTGTGTGTGTGTGTGTGTGTGTGTGTTTCTGCAGGTAACAGCTTAATAAACTCAAGCGCCTTGCTGCCACCTTGGAAAAGCATCTTTACAGCAGCTTGTCCTTCAGCTCCAGGAATAAAGAAAAGGATTGGACTCAAGGTGAAGAAATAAAAAAGACGGATTGTAAACTCAAATTCTATATTATTCTTCAAGTCTAGCTATCTGTAGCTCTCTTTTCAACGTTTTTGGACATTATTTCCCACCTTTCATCATCGACGGTTGTCACTTTTTGTGGCTTTTATTTTTTTCGTTCTTTTTGTCACATTTGCCTCTTTTTGGATGGTTTTTCCCGCCTTTTTCCATCAACGTTTTTGTCCCTTCTTTCCGCTTTTCTCTCTCTCTCTCTCTCCCCCTTTTTGTCTCTTTTTGCCATTATTTTCTGCCTTTTTACAGTTTGCTTTTGCCGCTATTTTGTCGCTTTTCACTTTTTGCCAAGTCAAGTTTTTTGGCTGCTTTTTTTGTCGCTGTTTTAAACAGACAACAGACAGCTGGTAGGAGTTTGCTCCTGCAGACACTGCAACGTATACATACAACTCATTCAGCAGTTTAAAGCGTCGACGGTGATGACTCATTGTCAACAGTGCAGCTTCCATAATGAGTCCTGTTTGTAAATCAAATAGGCCGTGTCAGCATTTTCCCATCTGATGCTCCGATCGGACGGACAATGTCATTCTCCAGCCTTTTCAAAACCAAACAAATCCCATTACTAAAGTGATTTACATGACTGTTGTCTAACACTGCTGTACTTAAGGTCTGGCTGTGTCCCAAACACACACACACACACTGCATCGTACAGATTGTGATGGTATACAACAATTAGTATTAGCATTTTGAAGGATATAATAGGCAACATTTCAGCCTGTTCTCATGAACCATATGTTCGAAATGCTACGGAAAGTTAAGCACTGTATGAATGCACCACACTGACAACAGCGGCTGACATTGGGGGGGGCAGTAGCTCAGTCTGTAGGAAGTTAGGGTTGGGAACCGGAGAGTTGCTGGTTCAAGTCCCCATACGGACCAAAATTATGGTGGTGGATTAGTAGCTGGAGAGGTGCCAGTTCACCTCCTGGGCACTGCCAAGGTGCTCTTGAGCAAGGCACCGAACCCCCAACTGCTCGGGGTACCTTTCCATGGGCAGCCCCCCCACTCTGACATCTCTCCATTAGTGCATGTAGAGGTACAGAGCATGTGTGTGTAATTCAGGCCTGTGTGTAATGTGTATTACGTAGCCTAATATGTAATTCACAGAGTGAAAACATTGAAATTTCCCCTTGTGGGATTAATAACAATACAATATTTATTATTATTATTAGTCAGAAGATAAGCAGTTTAGTGATGATTTTGATTTTGCATTGACAAACCCAGCCAGCACATACATAGCAATGCCACCATTACATCATCAGCTCTAAAAGTTTCCCACCATCCCAGACTTCCTTCCCAGAAGGCTCTTTGATTTGTGAGCTGCCTCTCCAAAGAAACTCTCCCAGCGCTCGGACAAAAAAAACAAAAAAAAACCCCACTGTTGGGCGAAAAGTAACGCGCCGTCTTTTAGGGGGAAGCTGGAGAGATTTTTTTTTTTTTTTCTTACCCGCAAGCACTTTGAAACTTACTTTTAAAGAAGTGCTCACGAAACAGAGACGTTAAACTTCTCTCAAGCTGCCGGAGGCTGAAAACCACGATGGATTGTTTCTCGCTGCAGTCTATCCACCTGTCTGACCCTCCGGGGACACCTGTCGCCCTCCCGCTGCGTTTAAGGTCAGCCGATGGAACACTAATTCAGAGTGGCGGGAATGCTGCAAGCCCTCGGCGATGCGGTCAGCATTACACGCCCCTCCCCCCCCGCGGCGGCGCTGACCTCTCGTTTATCAGTGATACCCTCCCCGCCGGGCAAAGAGCATTTGCAGCTAAACTCAAATGGAGAATGTCAGAGGAGTTTAAAGAGTTGAGCTCTGTTGGAGTGTGAAATACACCAAACCATGATGGAGCTCCGACTTGTTTTTCCTTCTAGTTGTCTTGCAGTTGAGTGGTCCCACAGTTTTGTAAGTGAATCCATTTTCCGTTCCCTTATTCCCTTCTGTTCTGTCCGATGTGCCGGAGCCGAAATTCTCTTTTTGTTTCAATACAAGCAGTGATGCAGTAAAAGAGAAAAGTTCATGTCTTGAGTTTAAAATGTTCTCTTTGGTAAAGCGCTGCCACCTAATATCCCTCCACTCTCTGTTCATTCACAATACAATCCACCGGGCCAACCAAATCAGACCTTTAGGAGGGGGGGCGGGTGGGGGGGTGCAGCCGCTAATGAGAATGTGACACAGATATACAGTGCCTTGCAAAAGTGTCACTGAAACTAATCATATCATGATGCTATTTCACATCAATGAAATATCACTGTTTCCCGTGCCTCAAGATAGCAATATGCCAAGAATGCACCTTCACAATAACCTTTGATGGGTTGTAACTGCTCCCCCCCCATCCCCCAACCATTTGTCAGGAAGATATGATCCTTAGAGACATTAGGAAATCCTGATTGTTTCCCTGACAGTCTCTCAGTTGACGGTTAATACATTAATATCTAACAAAATTTGGACTTCAAGGTTAATACATGAAATCATCTAAAATCTACAGTGTAAATGTTTATTTCTCACAAATTATACAGAAAAAATTTAAATTAAATATATATATATATTTTTTTTCTGAATAATTTGAATATATATATATATATATATATATATATATATATACCGTATTTCCTCAAATAAAAGCCGGGGCCTTTATTTACCTGAACTGCAGAAGGGACCAGGCTTGTATTTGAAGCTTTTATTAGAGGCAGGCCTTTATTTCTAATTCCATCTGTTTGATAAGTATAATTATTTTAAATAAACTGTTTTAAATGGAAAAACATAGCGTTCACATTTGCAAAAAATATCACCATATACATCAACAGCCAGAAAGGCGACAAAGCAATTTGGGTCAGAATGAATCAAACGCCACCATTGTGTCACTTTAAACCCTGTAAATGTACCGGGTATTTATTTCAAATATAGGTACTACAGTATTACTGGTAGATTACAATAAGAGCATACAGTAGTGACACCAGTATCTGAGTAACGTTACAGACGGTAGCTAGCTACCGTAGCTTTGTTTCTAGCTCCAGGCTAACGTGTTTCCTCCCACCTCCAGCTAGCTAGCCGTGCTCTGCTCTGATTGGCTGATCTTGTCAGCTCATCCTTCTGTTTCTTCCAGTATCTGATTCTCCTGGGCTCAATGTCCAAACGTCTCGCAGCTTTTTCACCCGAGTTTTCCTCCGCATACTTTAAAACTCTTTTCATTTTGTTGTTGAAAAGTCCGTCACTAGCACCAGAGTCCGTCTTTCTCTGCTAGCACTAAATGAGCCCCGTGTTACATCCAATATAGCTACTGCCATCTGCTGGCACCTGTACGTTACTGCAAACTACACCTGGCTGAGTTACACATACAGCCGCATTGACTAAAATACTGGTAGGAAAATAATCCAGAAAAACAAAGTGTGGAAAACAGCGTGAATTATATTGTTGAATCTGTTAAATTAAATTGGTAGAAATGTACACTGAACTTGAAATTGATTTTGACCTAATATTATATGTAAAGCATTTAGGAGATTATCCACTCTATTTTTTCCCCCGGCCTTAATTTGAGGCCGGCCTTTATTTGTCCGTGTTGACTACGCCCCCGGCCACTATCAGAGGCCCGGCTTTTAATTGACTCTCGGTTTTTATTTGAGGAAATACGGTATATATATAAATAAAGAAATAAATTAGGGACTTCCCGTGTGTTGTTAAAATCAAAACACAATTCAGGCCGCCAATAAAACCACTATGTGTAAAAACAGTTGACTATTTCATTTAAATAAAGCTAATTCTCTATGCTGACAATGACCCGCCCCCCCCCTCGTGTCTCCATTCGAGCGGCTGAGAGCAGAGTTGTAGATCTGTCAAGCATCACTCCGTCCTTGTTTCGCCCTCAGAGGGGGGCAGAAAGCAGCGGGCCGCCCACGGCCGAGCGTTGGCTCCGAAGAGAATTCGCCGATAATTGGCCTTCTATCCACTTCAGCCACTGAGCCAAATGCCTGACGGGTCGCTCTGCCAGCAACCTGTGGTGCATTATGGTCCGCACTCAGCTCTAATAAGAGCTAATCCTCTGTGATGTGCCCCCGCCCAGGCGCCGTGTCAGCACGCATCCTGCACAGTCTGCGTCCAATAACCGGGGAACGTTTTAGGCATGTTACAGGTGGGACCTCTTTCCAAATGCATCCTCCACATGGGCCGCGTTCAAGGACAAAAGGCAGCTTTTAAAAATAAATGCTCCAAATGGAAAGCAAACCAGGTCAGATCAAGTGTTCAAGAGAGCCGACGTTGTCACGAGTGTTGGGTATATAAATTAAGCAAGCACAGTTCAACGAAAGGTACGTTTAACAGTAATGGATGTGAAAGGAGATTCAATACATACTGAACTTCGCCATAAATAAGAGTGTTGCTAAATCAACAGAGTTGTGTTTGAGAGACTTATATAAGCAGGAAATTAGATGGTCTAAGGCAGAGGTGTCAAACTCAGTTTCCCAGAGGGCCAGACTGGAAAATGAGAATCACATTAAGGGCCAGACATGTACAGTTTATTGACATGCTTTTATTTAGGAGAAAAGGTCAACTATTTTGACTGTATTATTGCATGTCTCATATACTCTAGTCTTCTCACTTACATACTGGGCCTCATAAAGCCCCCCCAAAAAAAGTTGGAAAAAGGCCGAAAAAAAAAGCATCAAAATTGTCTGAAAATGTGCCAAAAACATCAGAAAGTGCCTTAACCATTGAAAAAAAAGGCATAAACCGCCGGAAAAGGCATCAGAAATGTAAAAAAAACCCACCAAAAACTTAGGAAAAAGCGATAAAAACTAGGTGGGCCTGAATTTATTGTGAACCTAAATTGAAATGCGGGCCGGATCAAAACCTGCGAGGGGCCAGATTTGGCCCTCAGGCCTTGAGTTTGACACATGGGGTCTAAGGGGTCAGGCTGTTCTCATGAAGCATTTGTACATACAGCTACGAAAAGTATAGCCCTGTAATTGGTATGTATTCAACACATGTATTACTCTCAGCAGCACATTGAGTGCAGTCACCCTTTCCTCAGATGTCCTTTACGGTCATCATTACTGACATCTTTTTTTTCCCGCTACCTTCACTCGGTCAGAATGTGTGCGCTCCCCTTCTAAATCGATTTCTTCAAGATGAAACCTCTATGAGTGCTTCTTAAAAGCCGTCTGAGAGCTGTTCCTGTCAGGCGGTGAGTCCCCAGCGTTAGATAAAGGACCCTCTGGAGGCTCCCTCCCTCGGTGATGTGTGCACCGTGGGGATACACACACTTCCTGCAGCTGTCTGAGCCGTCCTGGTCTGCGGCGGTGCACTCCGGCGCTAAGCTCCATAATGAAACTCTGTGATTGGTTGTCACACTTGGCTCGCCGAGGTCTGATCCGTCCTGATGGGAAATGAGCCAGGAAACAACCGGGGAGACGTTTCCCAAAGAAATTGCATATTTTCATCGAGCCAGAGGAAGGATGAACTTTTGTTTGCTTGTTTAGCATTTCACACAAGAAAGATGAAGAGAAGGGGGCATGGAGACATGGTGGAAAGGCAGAAAAATGGAAAAGATATATAAAGATTATGAAGACAAAATGAGAGAACAGAAGAGTGACAGAACAATACAGATGTTGCAGGGGTGTTCTCCCATCCAGCTTCAGTGAGGCTCAACCCTAATGTTGGTGAACAAGTCTGGCCAGTCGGTGTCAGGTCATGCAAGAGGATTGTAATGGTTAAGGTCAGGACTCTGTGCAGACGAGTCAAGTTCTTCTACACCAAACCAGTCAAACCATTACTCCAGTTCATTTGTGGCCCGCACAGAAACTAACCACAGGACACTGTCGTACAGCACAAATGGGATTTTAGCCAAACATCTAAAGCTGAACTGCTATTAAATTTGTTCTCATTCACTGTTCGTACTTATACCTATGAAAAGTAATGCACTTTTCATTTGTATATAACCTACTTAATCGTGAGCAGAGCATGCAGGACTGCCGCAAGGAGGAAGTCATCGACGTACAGTAATATAAAAAAACGAGCAAGTTAGTGTCCCGGGACATGAACACCTGTTTCCTGGGTGAAGGTCTTGTGTTTTCTCCTTAACTTCTTCCAGGACATGAACACCTGTTTCCTGGGTGAAAGTCTTGTGTTTTCTCCTTAACTTCTTCCAGGACATGAACACCTGTTTCCTGGGTGAAGGTCTTGTGTTTTCTCCTTAACTTCTTCAGGACATGAACACCTGTTTCCTGGGTGAAGGTCTTGTGTTTTCTCCTTAACTTCTTCCAGGACATGAACACCTGTTTCCTGGGTGAAAGTCTTGTGTTTTCTCCTTAACTTCTTCAGGACATGAACACCTGTTTCCTGGGTGAAAGTCTTGTGTTTTCTCCTTAACTTCTTCCGGACATGAACTCTGCTCCCCAGCTTGAAAGCCCTGTGTTTTAGCAGCCAAACATCCCCCCCAGACCTCCTCCCTATACAGACATTTGCACTCTTATACAGCAGCAGTCAATGTGGTACATCGGCGATAAATACGTGAATTACATACAAATTACAATTACTTTACTTTTAGCTATGTGTACAAATGCTTCATGGGAACATCCTTCATTTAACGCTTTATAAAAGCATGCTAGGTATTTATTTTTATTTTTTTTAGATTGGCTTATTAGTTATTTCCCCTCTGTTAATCACCAGCTGGCGCTGGCGAGCGCACACACACACACACACACACACACACACACACACACACACACACACACACACACACACACACACACACATACACAAACAGCTGAGACCTGTAATATATCACACTATTGTGCTTTCCTGACATAAAAATGCGCACACACACACACACACACACAAACACGCAAGTGTGTGCAGAGGTCAGAGGTCACCCTGTGCTGCTTATTATTTTATTTGCTTAGTTTACTGTCCTGCCGCAAACCATCAAATCCGGATGAATGCGTAAAGAAGAGAAAGAGAGACAGGAAGTCAAGCTGTGAATGTGCTGCGTGTTGAGAATGCGCTTGATTACCAGAATGTGAGCTGCTTATGTCAGGAATGAATAATGGATGAACTTGTAATTATTAATCCTGCTTACAGTGAGAGTGTGGCGTGGTGGAGCGCTGGGACTGCCAACGGCAGGACAGAGCGCCAGAGAGCAGCGAAAATAGGCCGACAGAGACCAAACCCGACAGCCAGAGAGTGAAGTGTGAGTGAGGTTGCATTTTTGAGAAAGAAATAATTCAAGTTTAAATGGCTGGGATCATTGGTAGGGTGGAGAGGAGGGTAAATGCAGACCGATCTGGGACTATGTGAAACGTCTGTCTTTCATTTGAGTCACAATATTCTCTTCTCATATGTGAAGCTGTGAGCTAATCAGAGGGATTCACAACATACAAAGCTTTTAATTTCCCAATTGTTTTGTCTCTATTGTGTAAAAATGTGCTCTAAAACATATAATTACTGCGTCAAACTGAGGCTCTCTTTCAATAAAGGCTTTAATTACTGACTGTTAGAGTTGCAAAGACATAAAACATGGCTTTGTTAGGCAATGCTGCACACATGAATATCAGCTAATGACAGAAACATCTTTTCATTTTATTCTTTCCTAATATCCCATTGGTTCATACTTTCGAGTTACCAATCCTGGCTGTTTGCTCCACCCGTTTGACTTTGCCTAAAACCAACTGTCCCGTTTTTGTCCCGCGTGTGATGGAAACTTAAGCCCACCCACGACCTTTCCCTTAACATAAGGGTCCTTAAGGGTGTTCATTTCATGGAATTCTTCCGTGGGCCCATCACGAAACTTTTTTGCGATTTCGTGAAACTGCCACAGATTTTGAGTTCAGGGCCCGTGTTCATTTCACGAAATTCTGTGAGTTTTTTTTTATAATATAACAAAAATTGTTGGAACGTCACACAACTTTATGAAAGATCATGGTTCAAAGTGTGTTATATGACTAATACTTTCAGGAACATTTTCTTGCTCCACGCTTTTAATCTATTCTATACGTTGACTAAATATTTGAATTTGATGTCATTATGTCATTTATCGTATGATGTGACACATTTTTAAACCATTTGTTGCGATATAGGGGTTTACAAAGAGCAACTAAAAGGTGTGTTTAACGGAAATGCCTGAAACTCGCAGGGTTTAAATTTAGAAACTGCTTGTGTGTTCTGGGAGGTTGATTTGGGGCAAAGCAGCAAGCGGTGAGTCAGCAGCCAGCCGCGTCCCATCTGTCACATCAGACACCCAAACACATATTTCACTTCCCACTCTAACAATGAGTCAGGTGCACCGGCAAAATAAATGTACAGTCAGCAGGAAAACACTCTGAATCGGCCCTTGCATTACCCTGCGAGAGAGGAGTGTAAGTGTAAGTGCATAATAATAGCGTGTTCAGGAGGGAGCAGGGATATCACAAAACAACTGAGGAACCAGATTAATGAAACGTGAAATGGCATGGTCCCTTGGGGGCCACCGTAGGCGAGCAGTAGAAGCCATGGGAGTGGGGGAAAGCAACATGTAGACCTGAAGCCCCGAGTGTCTGATCGGTGCGTAACTTTTTGATATTAATGAGCGCCCGTTACATTCAAGCCATTGCAAAATGATTTGCTACAAAACTAATTAAGACTCCACACAAATCTCTCTGGATTTCTCAGTATGGCCATGTTCAGAAGATTGTGGCGTCCGGCTTGGGGATCAATAAAGTATCTATCTACCTACCTACCTACCTACCTACCTACCTACCTACCTATTTAACTACCTACCTACCCACCTATCTACCTATTTAACTACCTATCTGCCTGCCTACCTACCTACCTACCTACCTACCTACCTACCCACCTATCTACCTACCTACCTATCTATCTATTTAACTACCTACCTACCCACCTATCTACCTATTTAACTACCTATCTGCCTGCCTACCTACCTACCTACCTACCTACCCACCTATCTACCTATTTAACTACCTATCTGCCTGCCTACCTACCTACCTACCTACCTACCTACCTACCTACCTACCTACCTATTTAACTACCTATCTGCCTGCCTACCTACCTACCTACCTACCAGCTACCTACCTACCCACCTATCTACCTATTTAACTACCTATCTGCCTACCTACCTACCTACCTATCTATTTAACTACCTATCTACCTACGTTTTGGTTTTGCTACGTTAACACCTTGCATCCACACTACTCTGGCGTCTCCAAGCCCCTAAAACTGAGACATTTTGGAAACGCTGCTGCCTCCATTTTGGTTTGAAAACTTGCAGGGTTTCTTTGTCATATATCCAGTATTCACGTTCAGACTAGAGCTGCACGATGTGAGGCAAATATCTAATTGCGATTATTTTGACTGTTGCGATTGAGATATGATTCATGATATTGGAGGAAATGATCGTTTTTTGTATCATTATTCTCATTTTCATTGAAAATTATTAACACTAAAATTAAAATGATTGAAGTGTAATTGTTGCGAGAATCTGTACCAAAACAAAGATGTTTTCCTTCAGTCTGTTGGATAGGATTTGTAAGCCGGGACTTCAGTCAGAATGGTTTGTCACGTAATTTGCCTTTAAGAAATATTGCGCCTCCCCTGAGATTTGGATATTGCACTAGTCCATATTGTGATTTTGATACAATTGCGATTAATTGTGCAGCCCTAGTTCAGCCAAACGCCGAATGGATGGCCTGTGCTACCAGAAACAACTTGGGATGCCAACTTGATGAAGCTAAGATAAGCTGAAAAAGTTTTGGAAGTAAAGCCCAGGATGTCGAAGAAGAGTTACGCCCCTCGTTTAGGTTTTTAAGGAACTTCATTAAAGCTCCGACTGGCTGCACTTTGTTGTGCGTCAAAATGACAAACTGTTCTACAGAAATGAACCTACAAATAAGGATAAAATTGAAGGAGAATCCTCCAGCGTGTGTGTCATGCACTGTATGAACTGACAAATTAGAGAAGCACTTATCTAACACCCCAGCAATCATCAAGTATTCATGTTTTAATTATACTTTGCTCTGCACTGTCTTTGCTGAGTAAACGACGGAGGGTAACAGAAGGGAAACTTCAGAGTGGGAAGTTAGATTTTTGGAGCATCATTCGATGATGCACTCTGATAACAACTGCTGTTTCCAAAATGGATTCTTTGTGAAGAAAAGGGAAGATGGTGATAGCTGGAGGTTTATAGCAACAATAACTGGCACAGGCACAGTCTCTATAAAAAGGCAGATAATGGCTGACAGAATCTATTTACTGTAGAAGTGTAGAGATGTAATATCTCCCAGCTCTCCGCGGGGAATCAATTGGAGAAAGGCAGAGATTAAGGCAGAATGAGAACAAAAAGAACAGAGAGAATCGGAAGGGGAGAAATTGAGACGGAGAAAGAGAGAGAGAGAATGAGCTCCTCAGTGTGTTTCAGTCCACATTGTTTTCACTTTAAATGCAGCAAAATGGAAATTCGGCAGGGAGGAGAAAAGAAAGAGCAACAATCACTTTTTTTGTTGTTGTCTTCCTAAAACCTGTTCAGCTCCAGCATCTAGCGATGACTCATCTTCGCCCTGGGAAAACACAAATGCAGGATAAAAAAATATATAAAATAGAAGGGCTTAGTGTCTGTGGTCCCGAATGCTAAAGAGCTACAGATACTAGATAGAAGGTCAACAACACGCCAGTCGTCCCTGCTGCTTTAAGAGATTATGGCTGTCGACGAGCACTTAAAGATCCTCCGCTGTCACACAGGACCATGATGCTTCATGCTTCAGGACACGTCCTGCATCTCAGACCCCCAACCAACGACAGCCCCTACAGGGGACACTTCAGAACCCGGATGGAGCAGTTCTGAAACATTAAAGCTCCACTGAGATACTTTAGGATTATAGCTGTACATACTGTACATCTCAGTCTATATGGTTCCTACTGAATATCCATATGTATTCAGTTTTTCTTATACTATATTCTGTTAATACACTGCATATATCTATATTATCCTTACTACTGTTATGTTTACTGCTGCTACATTGCACATATCTGTACATGTTGTTCATACATTGCTCCCATTACTTAGCCATACTTACATTACATTATGTACATTAACTTTATCTATATCTGTTGAATCAGTTGCACATTTTATTTCCAAATTGTATATATTTTAAATATTGCTCGTGTAGTATTCAATTATTATTTAATGTATATTGTTTCCTATAATTTAATGTATACTCTGTGTGTGTGCTGTGTGTCTGATATTTTTGCTGCTGCAACACCATTATTTCCCTTTTTTTTGGGATCAATAAAAAAATCTATCTATCTATCTATCTAATACTGATCTTATAAAGGTAACTGCTAATAACCTGTGTGTGTGTGTGTGTCTGTGTGTGTCTCTGTGTCTAACTGCTAATACACTGCACACATTTATATTTAATTTATTTTTATCTGTGTGTGTGTCTATGTGTGTCTATGTGTGTGATTCTCTGTGTGTGTCTCTGTGTCTAACTGCTAATACTCGGCACATGTTTATATTTAATTTCTATTACTCTAAACCACCTTCTGTAAACCAACTGTACACTGCACTATATTTCTTGTCCTGTCTATTCTTGTACATCACATTGCACTTCTCTGCTCTTTTTGCACTTCTTGTTGGACGCAAACTGCATTTCGTTGTCTTTGTACTTGTACTCTGCACAATGACAATTAAACCCGTTTGGGTTTTTGAAAGCCCAAACTACTCAAATGAAGACAGCTAAGGGTTCTGCTCACGTGGCCCTTTAAATTTAGGATCTGCTGAAGAGAACGGAAATAGCTGCCTGGAAGATTGGTAATCGTGCCTGAGAACATGCTTTATGTAAAACGCTCATCAGTAATGAAGCTTGAGTAAAAGCTTCCACTATGTATGGTCCTTATAATCTCATTAGAGTACATCTCTCTAAGACTAGTATATAATATAACCTAAGATGAAGGGTTCAAGTGGCAGATTGCATTCCCATCCGCCACAGCAGATGAAATGCCACCCACTGAGTGCGAGTGCTCCGTAATAATCACTAGAAATGGAAATAAATCAGTCCAAAACAAAGAGGAAATTCAAGGAGAATACATGAGCAAAAGTGAAAAAAGCCACGTACATAGCCAGCATGTTCTGATTGGTTCCTCTGAACTCTGCAGCGTTACCTCGCCGAGTTCTTTTGTTTTTGTGAGAATGACGGCTTTAACCAAATCGTACAAAATATTGCACCTGCCAAAATCACAAAACCATAAACAACCCTGAGATGCAAAGCAAACAAACAGAAAACCTAGTCTCGCATCGCCAGACCTTCCTCCACAGGGTTGCAAAAAAGGGTCTGGCTAGTCCACACAGCATTCTGGGATGGGAGAAAAACGTGCTCTGGTTTATTGGCATTTCTTTAAACCAATCACAATCGTCTTGGGCGGGGCTAAGCTCCGGACGGAGCCACGGTGCCTCTGCTAAATAGTCTCAGGAAGGAACTTGTTTTGGTGGAACATGTGTAACATTCAAAAGTAGTTTTAGTCGTGCAACAGAAAACTCTGATTGGACAGATAGTCTAGCTAGCTGTCTGGATTTACCCTGCAGAGATCTGAGGAGCAGTTAACCATAGTCCTCACAAATCAGCCGGAGGTTAGAACGCCAACACAGAGACAGAGGAAGGACATCCGAAAAGAGTGACATTTCAGCCCGTTTTAATAGCACCAATTAACCGATAAAAACCAAAGTGATCAGAAAAATGAACACTTGAACAAACATCAGCGTGATCAGAACTACCTGAAATGACAGAAACCATCTTTTGGAAGCATTTATTTGACTTGTACTTTGATTTCTTTTCAGTTTGACCCATGTCCCATCTGTCAACATATCTGCCAATAAACTCTCTGAGTTAGCTGCAGGTGTGCTGCTTCAAAAACATTCGTCCCTGCCAGAGATGGTTGCACGGTGACAGAAAAGACAAGCAGATAGTTGAAGACTCACAGTTCAGATTATTGACTGCTGCAAACGATGGGGAGGGGGGGGTACATAGAGGAGAGATCTCTCCTCAGATCTAAGAGACCTCGGGGCTGAGTGCCTTCGTATAAGATCTGTGGTATAAGATGGTGCCTGGCCATTTAGAGCCTTGGAGGTGATCAACAGGGTCTTAAAGTGGACTCTAAAGTCGATGGGGAGTCAGTGAAGAGAGGCTAGCACTGGGGGGGACTTAATGAGCACCAGGGAAGGCCTAAATAAAGGGAATTGTGATAGTTATAGTCCAGCCTGGATGTAATGAAGGCATGAATCACTTTTTGGGGATTACAGGGAGGTCAAGTGACAAAGCAACATCAGCTACAATACATTCCTGCCTGGTGTATCATCTTAAAGACCCCCATGATAGATCGTGTTAAAAGGGAACACAATGTTCCAAAAGGTTCAATGTAATCGTATTTCCTGCAGGCTAAATAATGATCGTTGTGACATTAAGACAGTGAGAGTTGGACGTCCTTTCTGTCTGCCATTGTTGGAACCTAATGTGACGTCTTGCAGCTCAATAGAGAAAATGAGGCGCTGACACCGAGACGTTCACTAACTAGCGGCTGCCCTCATTAAACCGTGAGGCGCCTTGGGTAAAATGATCCCACAAATGGAGAACGGTAAATGTTAATTCAATAAGGAGGCCAATAAAGAGCAATATTCAATAGCGTGCTCTCTTCTTCTCCATTACTGTTTTTTTTTAAATGTTAAGCACATTAAAAAGGGACACACTGGCGGCAACACAAAAGGCTTCTGAAACTCTTAAAACTCTGCAATGATAAAGGTGCAGGTTTATATTTTTTAAGATCCTTCTTTTGGGGCATTTCCAACTATAATGGACAGGACAGCTAGGTGAGAGAGGGGGGGGGAAGACATGCAGGAAATCGCCACAGGTCGGACTCAAACCATGGACCTATTGCATCGAGGAATAAACCTCTATGTATACTGTATGTGCGCCTGCTCTACCCACTGAGCCAACCCAGCCACAATGCTGCAGTTTTATATATTTGTTTGTGTATGCATGCACCAATCACCAAGGCAAATTCCTTGTAGGGTAACTACTGTGGCATACGTTTCACTGTGTGGTATTATTAGCGGGGGGCAGCTAGTTTCTGTGAAGTGTTTATCTCAATCAATAAAGGAACACCAGAGTCAATGGTGTTAAGCTCTGACCTCATCACAACCCACAAGCATACTTCATCTAATTTATTCTAGGGCTGCAACTAACCGTTACTTTCATTGTTGATTATTGTCTTGATTAATCCATTAGTAATTAAGTCGAGTTTATTTCTAGAGCACATTGAAACAGAGCTCAAGCTGACCAAAGTGCTGCACAAAGAAGCACCAAGGTGCTGATAAGAATCACACAAATATTAAAATTAAAATAAAAAAGTAGAAACAAAACACACGTGCAAAAAAGCATCCCAACAACAAGCAGCAATTTAGAAATATATAATTATAGACATGACAGAATGAGTGCTTAGTGTGATAAACAGGCCAGAGAGTAAAAATGTGTCTTTAGCCATGATTTAAAGACAGAAATGGAGGGAGCACACCTGATATCTAAAGGCAGCTGGTTCCAAAGTGGTGGAGCAGCAACTGCAAAGGCTCTGTCCCCTTTTAATTTAAGATGAGATCGGGGGACATAGAGGAGAGATCTCTCCTCAGATCTAAGAGACCTCGGGGCTGAGATCTGTGATATAAGATGGTGCCTGGCCATTTAGAGCCTTGGAGGTGATCAACAGGGTCTTAAAGTGGACTCTAAAGTCGACGGGGAGTCAGTGAAGAGAGCCTAGCACTGGGGGGATGTGATCATATTTTTTAGTACCAGTCAACATCCATGCAGCTGCATTTTGGAGCATCTGTAGGCGACTTAATGAGCACCGGGGAAGGCCTAAATAAAGGGAATTGTGATAGTCCAGCCTGGATGTAATGAAGGCATGAATCACTTGTTCCATGTCCTGAAAGGACAGCATTTGCTTGCAGCTCTCTGCTTAATTGTGTGCATAAAATGTTCTGAAAAAGCCTATGGCTACACCTGCTTTTTATTGTAAATAGTATTTTTTTTTGTATTTAGCTTGATTATATCTGAACTTCACCTTTATATGTTGACATTTGCAACTTGTTTACATTTTAAACCTTTTAAAATGCTTGGTTGAGCATGTTTGTGTTTTTTGTAGTAAAAAAGCTATAATTTTTCTAATCGGATTTTGTGTTTGTGTGTTTTTGGGTCCAGTATGTTGATGTGGGTCTGGCTCGTTAGGCTAATGGAGGACCAGACATATTCAAAATCCAAATTTCAGGAACAGGAGTCTTCTTGGAGATTGAAAAGAGCAAGAGACCAGCGTCATCAGAAAAAAAATGACTCAAACTGATTGTTTATCCAAATAGTTGCTGATTAATTTAATAGTTGACAACTAATTGATTAATTTAATCAACCCATGACATTTTAAAAAGGAGAAAGTTTGGCCAGATGGTGGCGCTAAAGGAAAGCTCAGGGGTCAATCTCCACAACTGTTAGATTTTATGGGAATTAGGCCATTCAAAAATATTGAAAGAAAATGTTTATATCCATGTCAAAAACCTGGGGAAGTTATTTTTTTTTTGGTATTTCCCACTACAGCTACATTCTCCTGCACAGTCTGCATCATCTCCACAGCAGACAACCTTTTCAGTGCCTTGCTTGAGGGAGGGAAGAAGCCTCGCTGAGACCCCGAGAGCCTCAGTAAATAAATCCTCAGCGGTGTTGTTGGCTCGACTGTGTTTCCTCTGAGGTTGGGGGGGTGCTTCTGTTAAGCCCCACCGGCGCATTATCTTCGGCGCGCTGTTTGTATTTGCCGTGCTCCCTCCACCGTCCTGTGTGGTTTGCCAATTTTTATTCGCAAGTAAATAAACTCTGAACTGTGATCTCCGAGCAATTCAACTATTCATTCCAGTGTCTGCAACATGCTACTGAGACGCCAGGTTCAGTTCAGAGGCCTCCCGGCTCAGCACAGAAGAGTGTGGAGATTTACTAATACTAATATATTTCTGCTGCTGTTTGTTTGTGTGTGTGTGTGTGTGTTTGTGTGAACACTGAATAAATAATGTGTTACTGACCAAAAACACAAGCACAGGGCCTGTTCATACACAGTCTCTGACACTGTCAGAGCAGTGATGTATAGGGGTGTGTGTGTGTGTGTGTGTGTGTGTGTGTGTGTGTGTGTGTGTGTGTGAAAAAAAGGGAGCTAGGGAGAGAAATATTTTTGCATTCATCACTGATTGTGCTTACTCTTCTTTGCATGTATCCCTAATTAGAAGCAGTGTGTGTGTGTGTGTGTGTGTGTGTGTGTGTGTGTGTGTGTGTGTGTGTGTGTGTATGTGTGTGTGTTGTCGAGAGGCCCGTACACGTCTCAGAGCTCTACATAATGGATGAATTCGCTGCAGCGAGCAGAACAGGCCAAGCTGGACTCATTTCAAAACGCCTCCAACGCTGCTATTTATACAGCGAGCTGGAAGGACTTCAGGATCAGCAGGGGGGGGGGGTGGACAGGGGTCACTCGTCGGCACGGTAACGTCACCTCACTAGCACCGGAGCATCGACCGGGTCCACGTTTAACTCCCAAAGACCAGAAGAAGCAGAGCAAGGAACTCAATCAGACTCGGTGCTCAGGCTGATCATTCCCTCTGCTGACCGAGCAGAAAGGGAGAATTGAAAACTTTCTCTGCCTTCTGCTTATTATGGGATGGATCCTTTCTGCTCAGGTCATGTACAACTATAAACTCTAAAATACAGGCCGGGGACTCTTTACCTCAACTGCAGAAAGAACACAGACTGTCAAAATGATGGATGTAGCGTCCGTGACGTCACCCATTGGTTTGTGGAGTGCCGCTTTACCTAGGTAAGGACTACTAGCCAGTCAGAAGCAGAGTATGAGGGCGAGTCCTGACAGTACCTAGGTAAGGACTACTAGCCAGTCAGAAGCAGAGTATGAGGGCGTGCCCTGACAGTGCCTAGGTAAGGACTACTAGCCAGTCAGAAGCAGAGTATGAGGGCGTGCCCTGACAGTAGCTAGGTGAGGACTACAAGCCAGTCAGAAGCAGAGTATGAGGGCGTGCCCTGACAGTACCTAGGTAAGGACTACTAGCCAGTCAGAAGCAGAGTATGAGGGCGTGCCCTGACAGTACCTAGGTAAGGACTACTAGCCAGTCAGAAGCAGAGTATGAGGGCGTGCCCTGACAGTAGCTAGGTAAGGACTACTAGCCAGTCAGAAGCAGAGTATGAAGGCGTGCCATGCTAGCATCTAGGCGAGCATTATAACGTGTCTTGTCTCTGAAGTAAAGGCTGGACTACAATAGAGCTGTTTGGAGCAGTTGGTGAACAGTGTTTTCTGTTGGACTTTTGGCTTTTTCACTTTGTAAACCTATAGCATGCACACAAACGATATAGAACTCAATAAAGTAAAGGGAAAAAGCCAAAAAGCATAATATGAGCACTTTAAGGAATAATGGTGTGATCCTTCAGTTTTAAAGCTGCAGATTTCCACCATTAACATTTTCACATCACAGTAATGATGCTTTCTACTCCGTTTGTTCACGTTAAAAAAAGAATCTGCTAAACTGGATGCAGCTGCTGTCGGTCTGCCGTTGGAAACTAGACATCCTTCACTGAACTTATTTCAAAGAGACAGCGAGGAAAAACAAATAATGCACATCAGAAAAATAATAACGCCGCAGTCGGCGGGTAAAGAGACCGGCATGCTAATTTGAATCACTTATTTGGGCGTTGTATCCCAGAGGCACGTCACTGACAGCCGCTGCCAAAGCCTCATTTCTTTAATTTCATATCAGAGTGTGGAGTCACAGAGCGGTTTGAATTCGTCAACAGCTCTGATTAGAGAAGAAAAAGGAATAAAAGTATCTGATTAAAGCAGTACTAAGCACACTGATTCCATCACTCAGCGTGTGAGACGCAGCACATTCATCCTGCTGAAGGAGACACAAACTGACAACTTTCCCGTTTACTCTTTGTGACAACACATGGTGGTCTGTGGTGTTTGTGTGCTTCTTCCTGGCATGTTGTGGCACTTTATATGGGAAGCCGTTTGAGCATTAAATACATAGCCGAGTTTTAAAAAGTCAATTTCCTCTACTAGTCAAGTAGTAACTAGTGCGCTGCAAAAATGTCAACAAGTGAACTAGTAGACGCTGACACTCAGGACCACTGTCACCTCATCTCCTCAACCCTTTTCAGTTTTTATATAGACCTTAGTGGTCCCCTAATACTGTAACTGAAGTCTCTTTTATATAGACCTTAGTGGTCCCCTAATACTGTATCTGAAGTCTCTTTTATATAGACCTTAGTGGTCCCCTAATACTGTATCTGAAGTCTCTTTTATATAGACCTTAGTGGTCCCCTAATACTGTATCTGAAGTCTCTTTTATATAGACCTTAGTGGTCCCCCTAATACTGTATCTGAAGTCTCTTTTATATAGACCTTAGTGGTCCCCTAATACTGTATCTGAAGTCTCTTTTATATAGACCTTAGTGGTCCCCCTAATACTGTATCTGAAGTCTCTTTTATATAGACCTTAGTGGTCCTCTAATACTGTATCTGAAGTCTCTTTTATATAGACCTTAGTGGTCCTCTAATACTGTATCTGAAGTCTCTTTTATATAGACCTTAGTGGTCCCCTAATACTGTATCTGAAGTCTCTTTCCCGAAATCCAGCCTTGGTGCAGAATTCCAGCCACTAGAGCCAGTCCCACAATGAGCTTTCCTTAGGATGCACCATTTCTGTGTCTGTAGCTATTGAGGAGGAGAGGGGGGGGTGGGGGGGCAAGGTGGAGGGTGGGGGGTGTGGCCTTGACAAACTCCCACTTTCCTAATTTGAAAGTCATGATGTCTCTCTCTCTCATGGGTGGGCCAAATTCTCTGGGTGGGCAAAGCAGAGAAAGGGGAGGTAACCTTGCTCCTTATGACCTCATAAGGAGAAGATTCCTGATTGGTCCATCTGAGCTTTCATTTTCACAAAGGCAGAGCAGGATACCCAGGGCTCGGTTTACACCTATCACCATTTCTAGCCACTGGGGGACCATAGGCAGTCTGGGGGGGGGGACACATATTAATGTTAAAACAACCTCATAAAGTGAAATTTTCATGCCATGGGACCTTTAAAAGTTACACGCGACAGAATTCGGCCCAAGCCCAACAAGTACATTTAATTGACAGCTTTTTAAAAGTCCAAACCCGTTTACAGTCCGACATTATTCAAACGAGCGCACGCACACACAGCTCTTTTGCCTTTTGTCAAGAGTGAGTCATTTACACATTTTTAACATCATTTATTCATGACTAACGTAGGCTATAGGGGTCCCGTCGGGTCCCGTCGGGTTCGGGCAAAGATCTTCAGCTCTAAAATGTTGCAATCAAACAGGGCTGTCCTTCCTGACTCCTCCTGCAGGGCTGGCTCTGTGGAAGGAATCCATCGTAGGAGAGGAAACACAGACTCCAACTAATGAAACCTATGCTGTCCTCACTAAAGGTTGTTGCAGGCAACGTATTCTTCAGCTATACAGCTAGCTTAACATTATATTCTCCAGCATTATATCCTCCAAGGAACAGGCAGGTTGTTGTGTTTGGCAGGATTTAATTAAAGAAAATATCACTTATTTTGTAAAACTGCGAAAAAGAACACAAAAATACAAACACAGTAAGTATCTTTACAAGTACCAAATATCTCTCGTACATTAGTAGAGAATTATTGATATGAACAACACAACAGGTTCTTTAAACTATGTATTGCAATCTTTAAATATAATTTACAGAAGCACCAACGCTTTAACAACCAAAGACTGAATACATCCCTATGTAGTTGACAATAAACTAAACATCCTCAAACATACTTTACTCAAATCAATAAATATTAACATAAACATGTTAATATAACTGTAAATAGTGGATAACTTACAGATGAAGCCGGTTTGTGGACTTTAAGGCACAGGATTAAACGGATTTGTACACTGTGATGCTCCCTCTATGAAGCCATGGGAAAAATTGAACTTTCTAAACATCACTTCCTCCTCCTATTCTCTAACTGTTACCTCACTTCCTCTTTAGTGCAGCTACTTACAATCACCAGTAGGGGCCGGAAAATAACATACAAAGGAAAACCACTACACCAATTCCATTACACAACCACAAGTAGGACTGGGCATCGTTTGGATTTAAACTATTCAATCAATTCAGATTCTTCCTTTCTATTCCGGTTGTTTTTGATTCTCGATTGCGATTCTTTGAGCGGTTGGAGTTGAAACTGGCCACATGCTTACTTCACAAACAAGAGGAACATTTTATTGTGTGCTCCATGGCTGCAACACAACAAGCGCCTGGAAGTACAACGGCCGCCTCGGAACACCAAAACTGGCTCGTGTAAACGATTCCAATGAAAACACATTTTTCATAGAGCCCAACTCCTGAGGCTGTTTTACCCCCCTAACCGAGCCTTCAACTCCTAAAAAATGAGACACAAAAGTGCGAACTAATGTTCCCTGTGTCTGGGTAGTTAATATTTTAGTGTGCAGAGGGAGCCTCTTGCCAGCTCGCACAGCGCCTGACTCCACGTTTTGTGTTTTCAGACGGATCTTATCCAGATCAGAGCACGATTACAGGGAGTGGAGTTCTCCTACATGAATCACAAAATCTTCCCCAAACAAACCATATAACAATGACTCATACCACTGGTATCAGGATGTTTGAAACCGGTTCCAAGTTGGAAACGGTTGTCGTTGAAATCAACTAAT
This sequence comes from Perca schrenkii, assembly GCA_025617405.1. NCBI lineage: Eukaryota > Metazoa > Chordata > Actinopteri > Perciformes > Percidae > Perca > Perca schrenkii. The sequence goes on from CM046807.1 coordinate 466,437, forward strand.
CGATTAATCGGGAAAGGAAAAGTGCTATTCAACCAACGATGTGTTCTGTCGAGGACAGCCGCACAACCTCCATGTGCCTGACTCACTAAATTATGTAAACAAGTTTTCCGTCCAAAAAAAAGGTCAACAGCAACAAGGACTTTTGGGAATGTATTACGGCCAGAGTCAAGCCAAGTCTTCTAACGTCAGGAGAAATGATTAGACTTTCATGACATATAACATTAACCTTCAAAGAAGAAGAGCAGATGCTGTACATCAAACGGCAAAGGCCGGGCATTTAACGAGAGAGGCAACAGTTTGGATCGTAACGCAGCTAATATATAATATATGTAATAAATTAATATATCACAAGACAAGGTCACGACACAAGTTCATGCTTTATCATCAGTGGGTCTGTGTTGATTACATCGACGGCTACGATCAGAGGACACAGAGCCACGGCTCTGTCTCTCACACTCACACACTCACACACACACACACACACACACACACACACACACACAAAACAGTGGTATAGGAAACAAATTGAAATGTATGCGATTATGAAAAGTTTGCAAAGAATTTTAGCTATTATATCATCAAATATAATTACTTTTTTTACATGCACTTGTGTATTTCTTATGTATGAACACATTGCAGTTATAGTTTCTTGTATCGCACATATACAGTAGCTACAACAAGTATGGGGGGCAGAGTTCATGTCCTGAAGAAGTTAAGGAGAAAACACAAGACTTTCACCCAGGAAACAGGTGTTCATGTCCTGCAGAAGTTAAGGAGAAAACACAAGACTTTCACCCAGGAAACAGGTGTTCATGTCCTGAAGAAGTTAAGGAGAAAACACAAGACTTTCACCCAGGAAACAGGTGTTCATGTCCTGAAGAAGTTAAGGAGAAAACACAAGACTTTCACCCAGGAAACAGGTGTTCATGTCCTGGAAGAAGTTAAGGAGAAAACACAAGACTTTCACCCAGGAAACAGGTGTTCATGTCCTGAAGAAGTTAAGGAGAAAACACAAGACTTTCACCCAGGAAACAGGTGTTCATGTCCTGGAAGAAGTTAAGGAGAAAACACAAGACTTTCACCCAGGAAACAGGTGTTCATGTCCTGAAGAAGTTAAGGAGAAAACACAAGACTTTCACCCAGGAAACAGGTGTTCATGTCCTGGAAGAAGTTAAAGAGAAAACACAAGACTTTCACCCAGGAAACAGGTGTTCATGTCCTGAAGAAGTTAGGGAGAAAACACAAGACTTTCACCCAGGAAACAGGTGTTCATGTCCTGGAAGAAGTTAAGGAGAAAACACAAGACTTTCACCCAGGAAACAGGTGTTCATGTCCCTGGAAGAAGTTAAGGAGAAAACACAAGACTTTCACCCAGGAAACAGGTGTTCATGTCCTGGAAGAAGTTAAGGAGAAAACACAAGACTTTCACCCAGGAAACAGGTGTTCATGTCCTGGAAGACGTTAAGGAGAAAACACAAGACTTTCACCCAGGAAACAGGTGTTCAAGTCCCGAAGAAGTTAAGGAGAAAACGCAAGACTTTCACCCAGGAAACAGGTGTTCATGTCCCGAAGAAGTTAAGGAGAAAATGCAAGACTTTCACCCATGAAACAGGTGTTCATGTCCTGGAAGAAGTTAAGGAGAAAACACAAGACTTTCACCCAGGAAACAGGTGTTCATGTCCTGAAGAAGTTAAGGAGAAAACACAAGACTTTCACCCAGGAAACAGGCGTTCATGTCCTGAAGAAGTTAAGGAGAAAACACAAGACTTTCACCCAGGAAACAGGTGTTCATGTCCTGAAGAAGTTAAGGAGAAAACACAAGACTTTCACCCAGGAAACAGGTGTTCATGTCCTGAAGAAGTTAACCCTTGTATAATGTTAAGGGTCAATTTGACCCGTTTGCGTTTTTGTGTTGACCAAAATACTGGTTAACCTATATTTTTCTTCATGAAATTGTATGATATTTCCTCATTTAGGGTCATCAACTTGTTCATAAAATCTGGACACACTCATGTGTAGTGGAATGTCTGTTCAGAGTTTGTATACAAAGATGATGTTGCGGGTCATTTTGACCCAGAGACTTTCAACACCAATTTAGGGGTGTGTGTGTGTGTGTGTGTGTGTGTGTGTGTGTGTGCGATGCTATTGACGATCCGGATTGTGAATTTTCCTATGATGAAGATGATTCAGGGGACCAGTCTGGTGTAGTCTCTACATTAGCTGAAAACAATGGGCAGCAATCATCCTCAACATGGACAGCTAAAGATGCTAACATAAAATGGTCAACATCACCACACTGACGCCAAGGCAGACATCATCAAGATGACTCCAAGCCCCACAAGAGTTTCTGCCACACTAGTTGATGATATTCAATCACCATTTCATCTCTTCATATCCCAACCAATAGATAGGATCATAGTGGACATGAACAACTTGCAGGGGAGGTGTGTATTTCAAAAGAAATGGAAGCCACTGGATCAGATTGAGTTGCATGCATACATTGAAATCCTAGTCCTGCTGCGTCCGCAGCATCCACCCATGGTCTGCAGTGCCACGTTACATCCCGCAACACCCTGCTGTGATGTTCATATGCACAGAGTAGTCAGGAGCCGGTATAGGAGACTGCACTACTCAGTACGACACAATGTGCCCTGCTATGACATGAACTTCCATGACTACCTCAAGGTCACTGTTCCATTATCTCTAATGTGACTATTATCACCACTGTTCATCACACCCCCAACCGGCCCCGTCAGACACCGCCTACCAAGAGTCTGCCGAGGTTTCTTCCTAAAAGGGAGTTTCTCCTCGCCACTGTCGCAACAGCCACTGATAATGCTTGCTCTTGAGGGAATTACTGTAATTGTTGGGGTTTTGGAATTTATAGAGTGTGGTCTAGACCTACTCTATCTGTAAAGTGTCTCGAGATAACTCTTGTTATGATTTGATACTATAAATAAAATAAAATTGAATAGTATTAGCTAGAGTTTACAAGTCAAAGGGAGAAGCAATTGTCAGTCTGTGGAATGATGAGAGTGGAAGGCCAATATTTCTAGCAACAATGTCTTTGGAGTCAATTCATACGAAAGCTTGGGTGTTCCGCAACACCAGAGCTGGTCGAGTGAAGGAGACAAACTAGCTGAGATCAGAGATGTATGGGATAAATGGGTCAAAATTGTACCTGTCTTGTACAATCCTGGTCCCCATGTCACTGTAGATGAACACCTTGTTCCATTCAGGGGGCCCTGTCCCTTCTGACAGTACATGCCCAACAAGCCTGCCAAGTATGGCATCAAAATATGGGCATCCTAGGATGCCAAATCTAGCTACTATGCATGGAATATGCAAGTGTATACCGGAAATATTTTCACTAAATAATTGGTTAAAACAGTTTTGGGGGAAAAAATGTTTGTGATTAGGAAAAAAAGTTAGTTTTGAGTGTATTTACACTGTACGGGTCATTTTGACCCGTAACATCATCAATGTCATTTTTTTTCAACATAATACGAGGGTTAAGGAGAAAACACAAGACTTTCACCCAGGAAACAGGTGTTCATGTCCTGGAAGAAGTTAAGGAGAAAACACAAGACTTTCACCCAGGAAACAGGTGTTCATGTCCTGAAGAAGTTAAGGAAAAAACACAAGACTTTCACCCAGGAAACAGGTGTTCATGTCCTGAAGAAGTTAAGGAGAAAACACAAGACTTTCACCCAGGAAACAGGTGTTCATGTCCTGAAGAAGTTAAGGAGAAAACACAAGACTTTCACCCAGGAAACAGGTGTTCATGTCCTGAAGAAGTTAAGGAGAAAACACAAGACTTTCACCCAGGAAACAGGTGTTCATGTCCTGGAGAAGTTAAGGAGAAAACACAAGACTTTCACCAAGGAAACAGGTGTTCATGTCTTGGGAGTAGTACTTAAGGGGGCCGGTGTTGTAACCCAAACCACAATCTGTTTCCTAATCTTGACTAGTTGTTTTGGTGACTAAATTTAACGGTTGCAGCACATGACGGTCACCTTTTATCGTCTAAACTCAACTATAAAAGGCCTCTGAAACGGGTCAGTCTCCGCTGAACTTAACGTATGTGACCGACTGTTGACCCGATTGCCGTATTTTCGTAGGATATCATGCAAATTGTTTTGCAAACGTTTTCCTACAATATAGGAACGTGCTCATGAGAAAACTTTGGATTATGTGTGTGTATTTCATATTCATGAACACAATGCAGCCATTGTTGTGCACACATTGCAGCTGAGCCGTCCTCCGACATGTAGATGCATAAGCACTGCAGAAGCGATGTGGAGATATGAGGTTTCCCCGCTGACAGCTTAATCTCCAAGCCGACAGTGATTTCCATGAGGAGCCCCGATCGGCTCTGTGGAGTCCTTTGGCTCAAACCAACCTGTCACTGCAACGTTTAAATCTAATTTGCCGCTGGGGCAGTTCTGTGATGTGACACCACCCGTATCGCGGCTTAAGAGTCTGCAGCGTGCCGCCACGGCTGGCGAGCAAAGCAACTCGACTGCGACAACAACAACAACCCCATCACCCAACCGCCACAGCCACCGGCTTCCCAGTCCAATCTAATGTTCGGCTAGAGTGCACCCCTGATTTTATTTAGCCTGAGCTAAGCTAGTGTCTGATTAATACTGTACATGCCAAGCAAAGACTGAGAGAGAGAGAGAGAGAGAGAGAGAGAGAGAGAGAGAGATTGTGGGAACAAATGAGAGGTGGGAAGGGTAGAAGCAAAGAGAAAACAGAGTTAGAGAGAGAGAGAGAGGTGCAGTGTATTTTTGGATTTCATTTTGATTCGCTTATTCGGGGAAAACGCGCTGCAACAAGAAGCCCATTACAGTTTCATTCCCCTGGAACTTCCCTGAACTGTGAAATCCATAAGCCAAGATTTCAGAGCGAAGGAGCAGGGAGGTAGAGACCAGGGGGAGAAATTAATTATTTGGTGAAGGCGACACGGTTCATTTGGCCCAGAAAAGGGTTTACACACAACCAACCGTGCACCGGTGTCCATCACAAGCCAGCAGCCAGTTGGCTCAGAGACAAAGCCAAAGACAAGTCATCTTTAGGATGTGCTGCCGTGTTCAACTAATTAAGCTTTCATCAGTAGAACTGCAAAGGGTAACCTCTGGGTTTTTTTTCAACCTGGACTCTATTTTCCATCCTAAAATTGCTATCGCTAAAGCCACTATACTTTATGTAAATATGGGTCGTCTTTCCAATTTTCCAACAATCGCAACAGAGTTTACCAATTTACATGTGAAACTATGTTGGCTCTATACATGCTAAAAGTACTGTCTTAGCGATTTAGGAGCTGGTAAAACTAAGAGAATTTTACTCTTAAAGGGCTCATATTATGCTCATTTTCAGGTTCATAATTGTGTTTAGAGGTTATATCAGAATGGGTTTACGTGGTTTAATTTTCCAAAAACACCATATTTTTGTTGTACAGCACATTGCTGAGGCTCCTCTTTTCACCCTGTGTGTTGAGCTCTCTGTTTAGCTACAGAGTGAGACATCCCACTGCTGTAACATCTTTGTTTGGAGTTGCACATGTGCAGTAACTATGTAAGCACTACTAGCCAGTCAGAAGCAGAGTATGAGGGTGTGCCCTGACAGTACTTAGGTAAGGACTACTAGCCAGTCAGAAGCAGAGTATGAGGGTGTGCCCTGACAGTACCTAGGTAAGGACTACTAGCCAGTCAGAAGCAGAGTATGAGGGTGTGCCCTGACAGTACCTAGGTAAGGACTACTAGCCAGTCAGAAGCAGAGTATGAGGGTGTGCCCTGACAGTACTTAGGTAAGGACTACTAGCCAGTCAGAAGCAGAGTATGAGGGTGTGCCCTGACAGTACCTAGGTAAGGACTACTAGCCAGTCAGAAGCAGAGTATGAGGGTGTGCCCTGACAGTACCTAGGTAAGGACTACTAGCCAGTCAGAAGCAGAGTATGAGGGTGTGCCCTGACAGTACTTAGGTAAGGACTACTAGCCAGTCAGAAGCAGAGTATGAGGGTGTGCCCTGACAGTACCTAGGTAAGGACTACTAGCAGGGAGGTCGTTAGGCCTGTTTTAGGGGGGCTGAAGCTACCTCAAAATGTTCCTAAGCCCCCCCAAATAATAAGAAAAATAATATATATATATATATATATATTTTTTTTTTCTCTTTTTTTTACAGTGCACTCTGTATCACTCACTACTTTGAATCAATCTTCCTTCACCATTCATCTGTTTGTGTCGTCGTGCACTGCAGTCAGTCTGTTTTATTTATATTTCACGGACTGTCAGCTGGTGGAAAAGGCCGAGACGGAGGCTCGACGAGCCCGCGTGCACGTAACGGTATGTGGACGAGCGAGGTAGAGCGTGACTGAAGAGAGAGAGCGCCTGGCGGCATTAAAACAAAGCAGGAAATCCGAGAAATAAAACGTTGTTTTCGCCGATTTATCACTCGAAATGCAACTGTAGCAAGCATCTCACTATCGCTAACGTTATCCAAATTCATATTTCGAAACAACAAATAATATATCCAGCTACAAAAAAAATCAAAAGTTAAACAGAAATACAAAGAGTCGATTGCTATGAAGATGATAGGCTACACCGTCCCGTCTCGTCTCGTTGGTGTCTTTCTTTCGTCTGAACTTGCTACTGCACACAGAGTAAGTGATAGGCTACAGAGTGAAATTGTAAATTGTTGTTAATGACTTTTATTTGCTTAACTTTAGCTACGTTTACTTGAGGTAAAGATAAAGGGATGTTTTAGCTGACTATGGTAAACAATAGTCTAGCTAGAGTGAAATACAAGAAATACCTAATTAACCTAGTTAGTTATCCGAAGTTCTCTATTCTTTGCCATTAATATAGCATGCTGCTATCTCTATAGTATTAACAGTCCCCACAGAATGTTGTCACTGAAAACTAAATGTTATAGTGTCACTGTTAATGCTATTGTACTGTTATATCCTTCAATTTTTTGAGCAGATTGATACTGGATGATATTTTGAGAGAGGGAGAAAGAGAGAGAGAGAGAGAGAGAGGGAGACAGAGAGAGAGAAACAGGAGTTTGGCAGGGCAGCTGATTCTGAGGGAATTGGCTTGATTGAGGTAAGTTATGTTAGTGGTCTGCAGCAATGGTTCTCAAAGTGAGGTCCAGGGACCCCCAGGGGTCACTGAGGAGGTCCCCAGCAAAAAGTGAAATAACTTATTTTCACTATAATTCCATCCATAATTAACACAATGTTTCATAGATTCATTCATAGACTTTATGTAATAAAACATCTAAAAGCAAAAATCCTATCAAATGGGGACCTCTGGACAAAATCTAATCAAATGGGGGTTTGTGGTCTAATCGGCATTTCAGTTTAGGGGTCCTTGATGTCTAAAAGTTTGAGAACCACTGGTCTACAGGGCTAAGAAAATGTGAGGCGTTTTGTTTTCTTCCTAAACAGGCATTTGTTGGCAGGTCTAGGCACTAAGGCATAGCCTAAACTAAATTATTTTATGATATTTATTATATATGCTATATTCTGACCAACTTAACTTTATACATTATGTTATACAGTATGTAGATTTTGTAGGCTAGGCTCTACATGAACATACATACATATCAGTCCCTCCAGGAATTTGCGATGTTGCGATTGCAACAATTCATGCAAATTCAACCAATCACCCTGGTTTTTATTTTTAAAGTATAGTATACACAAAAAAAATGTTTGTGCAATTTTCAGTCTCTCGCAACTTCATTGCAACAAAAATATAAGTACGTTCCCCCGATGCAGCTTTGATGCAGCTTTGAAGTATCTAAAAGCTAACATTAGAATAACATTTGTAAGTAAGATTTTACAAGGTAAAGTTTTGCATAGCCTGGGGGCTAAGCCCCCCCTGTCTTTCAATCCTAGTGACGTCCCTGACTACTAGCCAGTCAGAAGCAGAGTATGAGGGTGTGCCCTGACAGTACCTAGGTAAGGACTACTAGCCAGTCAGGAGTATAAGGGCCTGCCCTGCTAGCAGCTAGGCGAGCATTATAACGTGTCTTGTCTCTGAAGTAAAGGCTGAACTACAATAGAGCAGTTTGGAGCAGTTTGTGAACAGTGTTTTCTGTTGGAGATGGTAAGTCCCTTTGGGGGGGACTTTGGGCTTTTTCACTTTGTAAACCTATAACATGCACAAAAAAGATATATAACACAATAAAGTAAAGGGAAAAGGCCAAAAAGCATAATATGAGCACTTTAAAAAATCTCTGTAGGGATCCTTTCCATAATGTTGTCAGACACTTAGAATAATAATCTGAGCCTGTCAGTGCTAAAAACAAAACTTTTAGTCGACGCAAATGATGATGCACATTTGTCCTGTAGGGTTACATTGCAGCCCGGTTCGTGGCTGGTGTTGTTCACATTAGATTGTTGTTCACATTAGATTGTTGTTCACATTAGTCACTTACAAAATGGGGTCCAGGTTGAAGAAAAAAAAAATCAAAGTTGACCTTTAACTTCCATTAAAAGTCCTGAACTAGTAATTACACAAAAAGAAAGTAGAGGTGGTGAGAGGAGATGGAAGTGGAATCCACCGGATGTGTCATCCATGAGGCACAAACACCAGCTGCCTAGCATCCAGCTTTTTAAAAAGCAAAATTAAAAAGCAGAGTTGTCCTTCACAGCCGTGCCAACACCTGAAATAATTCGGATGGTTTTCATAGCCGAGGGGTGGGCAGAGCGAAGGACGGGGTAAATACAAATAGGAGCCACAACGGCGAAGTCAATGGCCGCTCTCGAAACACATTATGCTGGACGAGCGACAAAATGACCCACCTTGGTGGTAAATTCTAATTGACGGTTGGCGGCCAGCAGCTGTGCTCATCCACATGAAGAGCGGAGTGTTTGAAACAGAAACCAAGCGTGAGCCGGCATGCAAGTGTGAAATGTTTGTTTTTTTTGGTATGCAGATTGGACTGAACGGCGGCCTGCAGGTAAGTCAACAAATTAAAGTCAAACAGAAACTCAAGCTCAAGTGGCGTTGGGTTGTTTTTTTTTCTGAGTGGGAACACAGAGAGCTCTAATGGGAGGACACTTCACTGTGTTGATGCAGGACAGAGTTTCTGCAGCTCCTGGTTACATTTTTTAAAATACAAAAGTTTTTTTGTGCTATACTATTTGAAGAAAGCAATCCAATGTTTGAATGTATTTTGTAGGATTTTGTTCAAAGTCTGGGTACATTTATACAGAGACGTTTACTGTCTGAACTCTCAGAAGGGCAATAAGTTCAGTTTGCAGTGGTGGCCTGGAGGTTAGAGAAGCAAGCTTGTCGGTTCAATCCCCCAGACCAACAGGGTCAAATCTGGGTGGGGAAAGTGAAAGGGCAGCACTAGTCCCTCCATCATTACCACCACTGAGGTGCCCGTTAACCCAACCACTCCAGTGGAGCTGCTCAGTGGCCAGCAGGTCTGTGGTTGTACTGGGCAGCTTCCAGGTAGGAATGTGGAGCTGTGTGAATGTGATCAGGGCGTTCCTGCAAAAGAGAGGCTGCCTGAATAAATACAGGTAAAAAAAAGAAAAGAACCACTGCTAAAGGACATTATCAGCTAATAAAAATAACTCAAAATGTTAACTTGTTAACTGTTAAAAGGTCCAATGTGTGGGAATTTCTCCCATCTAGCGTTGAGATCATATATCGCAATCACCTCTCTCGCGCCACGCAGCTCAGAGTAGGTATTACAGCTACGGTAGCCTTCACGCTTCAAAAAGCCGGTCTCTTGCTCTTTTCAATCTCCTTTTTCTGGGCGAAGAAGAAGAAGATGAAGTATGAAGGGAAGGAGGAAGGGAAGGAAAGAAGACGTAAGAAAGGAAGTACGGAGGGAAGAAGGAAGGGAAGGAAAGAAATGCAGAGAAGGAAGGAAGGATGAAAGGAAGGAGGAGTCAGTTTATACACTCACAGAGAGAAGAAACTAGAAGATATTCATATTTAAAATGCTGGAATCAGAGAATCTTTACACTTATTTCTTAAAAAGTGACTCAAACCGATTAATCGATTATCAAAATAGTTGGTGATTAAGTTAATAGTTGAATCAATTAAAGGATGGATCTTTACAGCTCTAATCAAAAAAACAAATCTACATTATGTTGTGTGCTTTGAGTGCCTAATTAGTTTTTACTAAATCTACAAATTAAAAGGTATATTCTAATCCAAGATAAAAAAAAAAATTTAAAAGTATCGAAAAAATGCCTCATCATTCAATACCCAATGTCAATACCTAAAGGATCAAATCTCATCAGCGCCAGTGAGCCAATCGGCACGCAGCATGCTTCTACCAAGATCTAATAATGTCTGTGATTGGCTGTTTTACGTTACACGTCATAGAGACACGCAAAATTATGAATCCCACTATGGCCACGCCAAGTTGGGGTTAGGCATTTCACCTCGAGTGGTTAAGGTTAGTGTTAGGGGATTGGTCAGAGGATAGGACCTCTACACATAAGCATGGACGCCTGGCCAATAGTAGCGTGTGAATGCTATTGAAGGGCGGGTCTTGGCTTGGCCATAGTGGGAAAAAAAACATTTCGCTAAAGACACGCAGGAAAACTCTACGTTACACACAGTCGGACTCATGAAGTAGGAGCCGGAAATTAATTAAAAAGATCCATCTTCATCCATCTTCGTCCGCTTATCCGGTGTCGGGTCGCGGGGGGAGCAGCTCCAGCAGGGGGCCCCAAACTTCCCTTTCCCGAGCAACATTAACCAGCTCCGACTGGGGGATCCCGAGGCGTTCCCAGGCCAGGTTAGAGATATAATCCCTCCACCTAGTCCTGGGTCTTCCCCGAGGCCTCCGCCCAGCTGGACGTGCCTGGAACACCTCCCTAGGGAGGCGCCCAGGGGGCATCCTTACCAGATGCCCGAACCACCTCAACTGGCTCCTTTCGACGCAAAGGAGCAGCGGCTCTACTCGAGCTCCTCACGGATGACTGAGCTTCTCACCCTATCTCTAAGGGAGACGCCAGCCACCCTCCTGAGGAAACCCATTTCGGCCGCTTGTACCCTGGATCTCGTTCTTTCGGTCATGACCCAGCCTTCATGACCATAGGTGAGGGTAGGAACAAAAACTGACCGGTAGATCGAGAGCTTTGCCTTCTGGCTCAGCTCTCTTTTCGTCACAACGGTGCGATAGATGGAATGTAATACCGCACCCGCTGCGCCGATTCTCCGACCAATCTCCCGACCAAGATCGGTTCCATAATGCGTAATGTTGTAATATCTTTTTCGCTATAAAGCTGGTAGCGAAAAAGTATCGTTTAACCGCGGTTGAAGTCACTGCATTGCTATAGCTATAAAAAAAGATTTTGAACAATACCCTGCCCTATTCCTGAATTATACATTTTTTCAATACCAATTTAGTAAGTTATTTTTACAAAAAAAATTATGACATTACAGTACAAATCTTTTTATTTTTCAGCTCTTACAACAACGTAGTCAAGGCTTTCCTGTGCGTCTCTCCAACGTCTAATGCGTGGACAGCCAATCACCAGCTTTATTACATCTTGGTAGAAGCATGCTGCGTGCTTATTGGCACACTGGGGGTTGATGAGATATACTCTTCGGTCCCCAATCCTAGTCAGCAGTCGTGTAGGAGGAGGAGGAGGAGGAGAGGGAAATAAGTGCTAACCAGTAGCTAAAAGCTGGCAACAAGACTAACCGTCTGTGCCAGACACCCTGGCAGGAAGCCAGCCGTGACTTGGACGGCTGTTACAGGAAAATCTACCTGGTTGGTGAAACGGGGACAGTGTTCTGGACGCTGAAAGAAATAAAATAAAAAACTCCAGTGTCCTGCCATGACCTCTACTGCTTCTCATCATTTAACGGACAACTGGTTCTTTAGCCGGACATTAACAAAGTGCATCCAAGTCCTCCCATCGAGCTCCAAGTCTCTGCTTGGTTTTCCCTCTCTGTCTGGCTAGTGGACCGGTCAGGTAATCGGTAAGAGTATCCCGGCCCTGATAAAAACCCCCACCGTGCTCTCAGGCCTGATTGTCCCCTATTGATTTGTGTTGGAGGGCTTTAAATGAAATGCCATTAGAGCTGAAGGCCTCGCTCCTCTGAACAGCTGGCTACCTCCTCTGCTGTCGCTCAGGACCTTCCGCCATAATGGAAACAAACAAACTTACAGCACAAGAACGCCGCCGAGGGCCATTAAGAGAGAGGGTGACGCGCCAAAGATTCAGACACCAAACCACTCTCTTATTCCCATTTTCTCCTTCCGTACGTCCCTCTTGTCACTTCTCGTACTCCACTTGTTCTTTCTCTTCTATTGATCCCATGTCGTACCTTCACGGTTGGAGCCTTTTTTTTTAGAACTGATGAAGGTTTACCAATTAGCGGGCAGATTCTGGAGTCTATAGATTGTCCCGTCTGAAGATGTTCAGCTAGCTCTGGAAAAACCTCTTGTAGGAATCCCCTCCTGAGTTTTAAGTTAATTTCAACATCCTGAAGGTCACATTAAGCTCTTCAAATTCTACATTCATATTCTAGAAATGTCAGTATTGCAGAGAACAACTTTGTCCGATGTCCACAATTTTGAAAATATAATAAGTATGACGAAAAGAGAGCTGAGCCAGAAGGCAAAGCTCTCGATCTACCGGTCAGTTTTCGTTCCTCCCCTCACCTATGGTCATGAAGGCTGGGTCATGACCGAAAGAACCAGATCCAGGGTGCAAGAGGCTGAAATAGGGTGAGAAGCTCAGTCACCCGTGAGGAGCTCGGAGTAGAGCCCCTGATGCCTCTTGGGCGCCTCCCTAGGGAGGTGTTCCAGGCACATCCAGCTGGGAGGAGGCCTTGGGGAAGACCCACGACTAGGTGGAGGGATTATATCTCCAACCTGGCCTGGGAACGCCTCGGGATCCCCCAGTCAGAGCTGGTTAATGTGGCTCAGGAAAGGGAAGTTTGGGGTCCCCTGCTGGAGCTGCGACCCAACCCCGGATAAGCAGATGACGATGGATGGATGGATGGATGGATGGAAGTTTAACTGAAAGGTTTCCATTAAAGATTAAATGGAAAAATCCTTTACAATGCCACCAAAAGCTCCACTTAAGGCTGAAGCAATTAGTCAACAGATAACAGAAAATGTTAACTTATTCTGAGAATCAGTTTGTTATTTAACAACCGAAACTGACAAATACTCTCATTTCATGGCCTATTTCCCATTTTTTTGGGATCAATTAAAAAAAAAAAAATCTAATCTAATCTAATCAGAATCTAAATATGATTTGCTGATTCTTTCTGCTTTGTATCTTTGTAAACTGAATATCGGATTTTGGATTTTTCACTGTTTAAATAACAATTAAAAAACGTCATCCTGGGTTCTGGGAAACTGGTCATGAATATGTTATTCTCTGACATGTTGCAAACAAAACGATTCATTGTTGTATTAGTTATTGTAAGTAGTTGAAGCCCTAGCTCCATTGCCATTACATCATTATAATAAAATCACGTTTTGATCATTTTCAAACTGAACTGATTTTCAATTTGCGCCAAGATGCCAAAGGTTCTACACTTACCAAACATTTCACACTGAAAATGAAGTAGAAATAGATGCACATTATATTATGAAATATTGAGCATATGATGCATTTACATGAACTGTGCATTTTGAGTTTTACTCACAATCACAATGATTACATCTGGAAGGAAATATCTGCAGATAAACTGCTTAATTCATCCTAGAAGCAACTTTTGTGAAAGCGAAGACTTTGTCAAGTTAACATTAAGCAGAGTTTAACTTGTCCTAAATTAAAAAGTGTAACATATTTTACCGTTATTACGTCACCGTTCAAATGACACACAGGCAAAACCTAATTACTGACCCCACTTATGCGTAATGCTGCTAAAGGCTCTACCGAGACAAATTAACATGGACCTCCTTGCTCTTTAGTCGCAGTATTCCATCCCTTTGGTTCAGCTTTCTGCTCTTCTTTAATATAATGGTACAAACTGTTGAAATCAATGGGGATTCAATGGTGCCAGTGTCTGAACCGCCCATCGAGAGGTCGCCAAGTTCAGCGGCTCTGTAGCACTGCCACTCTTGGAGCGCTGCCACAGCAGCGCTATGTGTCAGCTGCTGAAGCCAGGCTCTGATTTAGAGATTTCCAATACACCAGTAACACACTGTGCTATTCCAAGAGACTATTACAGCCATAACTCTGTATCAGCAGCCTCCAGCCTTCCCAGTGCAAACAGGAGTAGGTGTAGTGTTGACTGTGGAGCCGAGTAGGAGGAACACGCCGGAAGACCTGAATACGTATGTTTGGATATCTGACTGGTCTACTGCCAGAGCATCAACTGCATGGGAGAAAATATCACACTCAAAGAAATAAATCTGTAAAATGAATTCTGGCAGCTCATTACCCGGACTATGACCCGTGATTAAAAACGAATATTTTGTGTGTAGCTTCAGTAAAAATTTATTTTTGTTATTTGAAATTCTCTCATACAAAGCTGCTCAGTTATAAACTACTGAAAATGTTGAAGAAAACTTCCCAAATGTCAGATAAAGTGCCAAATGGTAAAAAACACCACAAAAAAATCTGAAAAAAATCAATAAGGTTGAAAAAAACTTAATTCACCCATTTACATGTGGAGATATGCTGGCTCTATACACGCTAAAAGTCCTGATTATTTACATGGAGTCTGGTGGAGATATGCTGGCTCTATACACGCTAAAAGTCCTGATTATTTACATGGAGTCTGGTGGAGATATGCTGGCTCTATACACGCTAAAAGTCCTGATTATTTACATGGAGTCTGGTGGAGATATGCTGGCTCTATACACGCTAAAAATCCTGATTATTTACATGGAGTCTGGTGGAGATATGCTGGCTCTATACACACTAAAAGTCCTGATTATTTACATGGAGTCTGGTGGAGATATGCTGGCTCTATACACGCTAAAAGTCCTGATTATTTACATGGAGTCTGGTGGAGTTTGGTGATGGTGATTTCAGGGCTGTTTCATGTTAAACTATACGGATCTTACTCTTTAACTAAAAGGTCTATCTCTGTAGGGATCTATCCCATAATGTTAGAATAATAATCTGAGTCTGTCAGCGGCAACAACAGAACTTTTGGTGGACGGAAACTGAAGGTGAACATTTGTCCTCTAGGGTTACATGGCAGCCCGGTTCACAGATGCCGGTTACAACGTCCAATACTGGACCAGTTTCAAACATTTGTGTTCATATATTATTAAATACATGGGAAAATAGGGTCCAGATTGAAAAAACAAAAAAAAACAAAATGATCATTTGTTTCTCAAAATGTAATCAAACAGTTACAATTGTTTGAAATGTCCAATAGTTAAATGGCCCCGGCTTGGAGCTGAACACTTGCTTTCCTGCATGAATGTCCATTTAATTGGCCCTTGTGTCCTAATTGCCCTTCCCCTGCTCCTTTTGTTTTATCCCCTCTGCAACTCTAATGTCCAGGACGTAACAGAAATACTCTTGAAGTCAATGGGGATTAGAATTAGGGGCTAAATAGACCGTCCAGAATCCAGCGACTTCAGCAGAGGGCTGGCGGTGCCACTCCAGAGCCGGTGCCAGACCAATTATAGAGGCAGAGAAGGGAGTCATTGCCTGAGGTTGGGGTTGGGGGGGATGAGGGGGGTTGCTTAAGTCTTAATTACACAGTAAAATGATCCTGAACGTCCCTTAAGAGAGTCACTGCGGCGTCATGGCGTTGCAGCCTCGCTGGCCTCCGAGCGGCACTTTATATCCAACAAGCAACGGAGAGGGAGGGGGGGAACTGAGGAGATGCTGATTCTCCATTTAGACTTAATGGGTAAAGATGTCACCAAGGACACATTACACATTTGTTTTATCTACTTAACCTTTATTTAACTGGCTCGTCCTACTGAGATTAATGTCTTGTTCAAGGGAGACTGAGTGAGGCCAAGACAGCAGCGCCGAGACAGACCGGGCCGGAGACAGACTATGGAGGAAGGCATCCCTTCCTGTATGGAGCCAGTGATGGACTGGGATAAAAAAAAAAAAAAAACAGCCTTGGCATTTGCAACACACTGGCCCTATTTTTGGAAATTAGTAACTCTGCCTTCCGAGTGATTCTTTCCACGTACCTCGCCACAGTACAATCTTGAATATCTGTTCAAATAACTTCTCAAAATTAACCAAAGACATATTATCAGTAGTGGCCCATTAGGGGTCCATAGGGGGGCAGCCCTTCTGGCGTTTGCCCAAATTCCAGATGACCAGTCTGTCACTGTGTAGAGCTGTCAACATTAATCAATCAATCAATTAGTTGTCAGCTATAAAAATTAATCACCAACTGTTTTTTGGGGCATTTTCAGCCTTTTTTTTTGGACAGGACAGCTGAAGACATAACAGCGGAGAGAGAGGGGGGGAATGACATGCAGCAAAGGGCCGCAGGTCGGAGTCGAACTCTGGGCCCGCTGCGTCGAGGAGTACACCTCTATATATGGGCGCCAGCTCTACCAGCTTAGCTAACCGGGCGCCCATCACCAACTGTTTTGAAAATCTTTTGAGTGCTTCTGTACAAAAAAAGCATAAATTCTTTGATTCCAGCATCTTAAATGTGAATACTGTTCTAGTTTCTTCTCTCCTCTGGGACAGGAAACTGAAGATCTTTGAGTTATGGACAAATCAAGACATGTGAGGACGTCATTTGGGGCTTATGGGAAACACTGATCCACCTTCTTTACCATTTTCTGACATTTTAGAGACCAAACAACTAATCCATTCATCCAGAACATAACCAACAGATTAATCGACAGTGAAAATAATCGTTAGTTGCAGCTCTACATCTCTGTTTGGTTGAATCAGACCCACGAAAAAAGTCGGGGAACTCCCCCACTAATCCATCCATCCAGTGATTGTAAATGGAGTGGCTCGGGACGGGGGCTCATCGGCAACAATTGACCCATATGGGAGTTCCAATATCATTACAGATAGTTATAAATTAAGATTACCAAGATATTTTTTTTATCTAGATTCATCTAGCATTTAATTGTATGGATTTACAGAGAAGAGAAATAATATAAAAATGAAGTGAATGAATTAAGAATTGAATCATCTTTACAACTCTGGATTGATTTGTAATAAGCTGGTGTGAATTGTGAACTCTGTCTTACCTCGCTCTGCGACAACTTCTCAGTCCCCCCCCTTTCCACTAAAGCCCAAAACGGTCTCTAAGCCCCTCCCACCACAAGGGAGAATGTGCGGTGGATTTTTTCAAATCCCACTACAGGCTGTAGGTGGAGGTGGAGCCAGAGGAGCTGGATAGTATTTTTTAAATGCAGAGGTGGAAAAAGTACTAAAATATTGTACTCAAGTAAAAGTACAAATACTTTGATTAAACATTACTCAAGTACAAGTAAAAATACCTATCTGAAAAAATACTCAAGTAAAAGTAATAAGTAACTCATTTAAAATGTACTTTAAGTAAAAGTTACTTAGTTACATTTTTCTTTTTTTAAATGTAAAACAGGGGGGCGATCTCTCCCATGTAGAGAAAATAGGACAAGGGGTCATAAATCCAAAACTATTTTTGATTTTAACTAGTTAAGTAAAATCTATACAAGGGTAGAAACATCTATACAAATGTATACACATGTAATAACAACATAACCCATGTCACACGTTATTTAACACCCTTAGAAAGATATAATGTGCAATTAGCTAATTAGATGTAGGTGAATAAATTCAGCCAGTCTCCTACATACCTTGTCCTGGCAGGAGTAGGCAATTCTTCATTTTCCCAATGGGCCACATGAGAAACAGGGACTGTTGTGGACCAATAGGCTAAACTTAATTCTGCTCAATATTAATTTTATGTCAGGCGACACATTCTCAAACGTCTCTTTTTTCCTTTGGGAATATTAGCGCAGCAGAGTCCACCAAACACTTTTTAATAAACTCCCCTTCAGAAAATGGCTTACGGTTTTGGCGACTTTGTAGTTTATCACAAAACTGGTCCTGACTGCTGCATCCCTGGATCATTGTTGCTTTGGAACATAATTATCTAGCCAAGCTTCAGATGTCGGTGCGCACTCTGCTTCAGTCAAGTCATTTTTTTAGGGATAACAGCTGATTTACGTCCATGCTAAAGTCTCCCTCTCAGTTCCAGGTTTGACATCCATGTGTCCGACCAAAGAACTTCTAATATATCGTAGACCGGCTTTGGTCCGACGGTGCAGTTCTTCTTCTACTTCTTTTTAATTGCGACTTACAACCAGAGCAGAAGAAGCTGCTTAGGTTCGCGCAAAATAAAGAATGCTGGTGCATTCAGGTTGCATTACAGTCTATGGTCTGGTGTAGTCATTCAGGGCTCGATGTTTTTTCTTCCTTTCGTCTTTTTTTTTTACTCAGTAACGGATGGGATTTATAATGTAGCGAAATACAATCCTTCACTCAAAATGTAATCAAGTATATTTTAAAATACCGATTTTAAAAACTTCTTAAAAAATACAAAATACACAAAAAAACTACTCAATACAGTAACGTGAGTAAATGTATTTCGTTACTTTCCACCTCTGTTTAAATGACCTGCTTCATGTAGCTCTACAGAGATGTCAGTTCATCGCAGTTCTCATATTATAAACCTTTGTGCTCACTCTATCACATCCTGTTTGATGTGAAATCTTACTTTGATTGGTCAGGAACAACATGTCGATATTTTAAATGTCTTCTGCTGTCAAAGAGAGACATCTTCCTCCTTTTCCATCCCTTCCACCAGCTTGTGATTGGATGCGGCCGGCAGGTCCATCCCTCTCCGACCGTTTATCTTGTGAATCGCCCGACGTCCGTTCCCTAAAGCTTCTCCTTGGGCATCTCAGCTCCAATCTTCCCGCCGGAGCCAATCCAGGCTCTCTGGTGACATTAGCTCTAAGCCTCTCTCTTAATGCCTCAAAGAAGCTGGAATCAAAAATAGAGCAGCCATCAAGGAGCCGCGGTGCCCTTCAAACTCTCTTTAGGGAGCGGGGGCGCCGGGAAAAACAAGGCTTTCAATTCACTGAATGAGGTGATTGGGAAACATTAATCGCGGGATAGGAGTTTGTGCTTAGGATAAGCTATGGGTAGAGAGGCAAAATATGCATGTTAATAAAACAAACTGGGGATCAGCATGAGGCAAACACACACCATTATACTCATGAAAAGGATGCGTGCTATGGTGCTTGCTAAAGCAATCATATCTACAAAAAAGCATGAATTTGCCTTTTAAATAAACACAGTTTGATGTGCATTTCTTTTGATAGCTGTTACTCTAATAATAGATGCAAACAGATCAAGTCACATACAGATTAATGTTGTGCTGCAGAGATGATAAACTGGTTTATCTTGGTGATAGTACTGCTACTGGGAGAGAGCAAACAACTTCCATTATTCATCTTATCTTATTGTTTCTCGTCTGTATCTTTCTCTTGCAAATCCACTGTGCATTGTTTTAATGTTGTACGGCTGTGGTTTGAAGACTCCGTTTCGAATGAGTGTTATCAGCCACAGAGATATGGTGTGGGTTAGAAAGGACCTGCTACACCTACTTGTATGTTCAGAAGGCCGTTATCATCTAGTCACATGGCTGATCACCGATATGAATACAGGAAGACCCCGGATGCAGTCCAAGGTCCCGCACATTGTCCAACAGTCGCAGTTTTAAACACGTTCAAACATTACGATGATATGAACTGAAGAGATGGTCCTGTCCCAAAAAAAAAACACCCACAAAAGTTGTTTTTCAAACAGCAACCGATATTTACGTTTATAGTGTACCCAGGGCTCGGTTTACACCTATCACCATTTCTAGCCACTGGGGGACCATAGGCAGGCTGGGGGAACTCATATTAATGTTAAAAAACCTCATAAAGTGACATTTTCATGCCATGGGACCTTTAACATGTGGGGTAATACAGATGTTATGTGTGGGGCTGCTGGACTGTAATGGGCAGAGGCCATAAATATTACAGTTCCAGGTGATGTGCACTGCTGACAACAGACCAGTGCAATTACTGAATGATTTTAAAAGAAATAATGTCTATTGATGACCAAAGACAGGATTTACAAGCGCATAAAAAATAAATGCCAAAGCTGTTCCATGTCACATTTGAGTCGTCTGTGCACACTGACAGTAATGTTTCTGTTGTGTTTGTCACCCACAAACACACTTCTGACAGCCTCGGAAGCAACAAATGGCAAATGTCACAACAAATGTATGCCTCGGTCTTACAGCAACTGAGCAATACAATGAATTATTCAAAGTGCTGCTATTAACATTTTTAATTACCCTTTGCTGGAACGAGTCTTCATGGGCAACCTTTCTTCAAACAGATGGCTGCTGGATTTGATGGCTGCTGGATTTTGGGATTTTTAAGCACGTATGAAAAATGATTTACTTGAAAAAAATAAATAAAATAAAACACCAAGACACCGTCTCTGTGTGTCTTAGTCAGACTGCCTCCCCCCAAAAAAACAGACGCTATGTTATTTTTAAATCATCTGGAAGGAAAATTGTTGGGTCAGGTGACTCCTCCATCTGTCGCTGCAGATTTGGGAACACGCCAAGCGGAATATTTGGCTATTGTCAAGCCCTCAGAAAGCTGAGTCATGTTGACTCGTCTCTTCTCGTTTTCCCCTAATCTCTTTTTACAACTATTTAAAAAGCATAAACAGCCATTAGATTCAGAGTTTGAACAGCTGCTGGTGAATCCCCTGCCCAGTACTGGCTGTCATTAATGCTCACTCTTTGCCATATTCACCACCCAAACAGGGTCATTTTAATGCAATAAAAGTGGTTTTATACATGCCACAGCTGACGGCATTCTGCTTAATTACTTTGATAGTTTCTAGTATAGTTTGTGCTTTCATTCTTTTTTTTGTTTCTGGTCATATGCAATGACTAAACACAAGATATTAAGATATTGCTGTCCGAGCCCGACACAGTTAAAATCTCGTTTTCTTTTCATACTAATGGCACATGAACGTGTGTTTGTGTGGAAAGCTTTTATTAAGAAACTGTAGGAAGGCATTCAGGAAATGTCAACAGATGAGGTCATCAGCGCCCACGGGGCGACAAGGGCACGTTAACACAGGCGCACACCTACATAATAAGCTTTTTTAAATTTAAAATGTCCAATGCCTCATCACGCCGATGTGACCGAGCCTGACCCGAACCCCAACATCATTTCTAAATATCTGTCCCAACCCAGCCCGGCTCGGTTCGGGTATCCATCCTCTAACTACTACAAATAGGAGAACACATGTTCAAGCGTTCAGCCTGAGCTGCTGTATTTAAATCCATGTCCCCTTTATCAGAGCCCAGATATGCTTTTATCCTGCCTATAATCAAATCTGGATAAGACACTGGAGGCACGATGTTATCTGACATACCGATGCATGTAAATGTCCCCCCATTTGTTGTTGGTTTTATGTGTTATCAGCTATTGCAGGCAGCTTCACAGTTATGGTTTTCTGCTTAAAATGTTTTATTTTTCATGACTAGACAATTTGAGAAGCAGGTCATCTTTCAGAGTCTGAATTAGATGATTTTCAGCTGCCAAACGTAAAAACTGGTTCAGATTCAGCATCTTTTCGGGCAGCTTTGACTTGCTTATTAATTACCAGTGGGAGAATATAGACTGGGACTGTGTTTACTGACACAGTACTGTATGTACCAGGGTATTTCAGCCAGATTATTCAAATTGGTCCGAGTCAGAGCTTAGTACAAATGCAGATCAGCATCCGCAAGAACTGAAGCTGCAACAAACAGAAAGAAGAAAGAAGAAGCTACGTGTGAAGCCGTCTCCGGCACGTCTCTGAGCTGCAAAGCAAATGGACTAACCATACAGCAACACACACACACACACACACACACACACACACACACACACACACACACACACACACACACACACACACACACACACACACAAATTCACTTCATAATTATTAAACGGCGAGTCTCACGCGGCTCGTTAGAAGTCAGCTCCGTCATCTTGCTCGGTGACCGCCGAGGACAAATCAAAGGCGATCCATCACACGGGCTCTTGTGGTGACGTTAGCCACGCCAAAATCAATGTGCTTTGATTTGCACAGCGACACTCCGGGTGAAATATCTTTTGTGACGTCCATATCACAGCGATCGATGATCATTTCACTGAGTGACCCGCAGGGAGGGATACGTGAAGACGTCCAGCAGAGGAAGAGTGTAAAAAACATAGAGGACATACAGGCACAGCTGGCTGTTAATTACTGATGTACTGGTTATGATTTAAGCACCAATGTGTAGCTGCTTTGCCTCCATTTCCCATAAATACATCCCGATCGCTTTACAATAATGTCAGACGTCTACAGCAGTGGTTCTGCTTCTCTTCTCTTAGTGAGGAGATGTTTTTTTACAGTGTGTTGAGGGACAGTTGGCTAGCAGATAGTGAGGAGATGTTTTTTACAGTGTGTTCAGGGGACAGGCAGCTAGCAGATAGTGAGGAGATGTTTTTTTACAGTGTGTTCAGGGGACAGGCAGCTAGCAGATAGTGAGATGTTTTTTACAGTGTGTTCAGGGGACAGGCAGCTAGCAGATAGTGAGGAGATGTTTTTTACAGTGTGTTCAGGGGACAGGCAGCTAGCAGATAGTGAGGAGATGTTTTTTACAGTGTGTTCAGGGGACAGGCAGCTAGCAGATAGTGAGGAGATGTTTGCTGTGTGTGACAAAAAATGTTGTAGCCTAAAAAACACGTGACATAACCGTTTACTTATTACTTTTAGCTATTTATTTCTACCATTTATTCATTACTTTTAGCGACCTACCTGTTTTAAACTTCTGTGCTCGCTTGCTAACTAGTTTCCAAGCACTCTTACATGACTACAACATCTAGTGTTCAAGTGTTACAGCTAATATATTGTTTTAATTTAGTCATCATTTCTATTTATTTTTTTTTGTGTTGAATTTAGCTGAGCTGCGTCAAAATCATTCCACGTTCCCTTGGTTGGGACTCAAGGGTCTACAGCCACACTAGCAGCTCTGTGAGGCCCTAAACATGGCATTATAGAGAAAGAGAAACCGCTCATTAAAGTCGTAAGTTGAGGTTCAGCATTTGGTTTTGATTTGTAGTAGCAGTATGTGTAAATGTGACCAGAGGACGATGTCACAGTAAAGACCTGTGGCAACCTGTACGAGTAGTGTTCATGATGTTCTGTATATGTACAGTATGATGACAACAATCTCAACACACCTACACTACATGTGTTGATAATATTGAACAAGACATACCGTAGAGTTTTGACTATTCATAAAAGTATATTTTCTATGTTTTAGTGGAATGTAATGGGTCATTTAGCTGCAATGCCAGGATACAATCTACATCCACTTAATTCAAATTGAAGGAATTATTTCTATTTGTAAAAGAACCGTTTCAAAAGAGCCCTTTAAATCCCTGCTTCCATTATTGTTACGTAATTTAAATGTAAACCTTACAAATACACTGTTGTCCACCAGGTATGGTAGAAAGAAAGACAGAAAGCAGGGATAAAAGAGAGAACAGGAAATGACAGAAAGGTGGAAACATTGTAAAAGATGAGGAGAGCAAACAAGTTGCCAGAAAGGAAGAGAAAATGCAAAGGAAGAAGAACTCTGACATCAGGATGGATGGTATAACAACACACAGGAGAGGAGAGCTGGTAAGATGGTGGAACCGGGGATGGAAAGAAAGACAATGCATACAATGAAAAAAAGGACAACATGGAATGGGGAAACAGCTCGGTGATGGAGAGACAGCTGACAGAGTGAATCAGCAGGATTTCAAGAGCCTGAAATAAAACGTGAGAAGTGGAACTAAAAGAGCAGAGCGATGACAGATATGTCTGGCCAGAGCCAGCAAGAGGAATGAGCGCGAGCTGCGTTCTCCATGAGGCCGCTCGCGGCGGGGGATTTACCATCAGGGCTACCGCTGCGGCGCCACCGTTGGGTCATCAGTCTCTCCCTCGCTTTCTACACACCTCCCTCACCCTTTTTCTACCCAGCTTCTCCCCCACTCCCTCCCTGAATACCTCTCCCTGCCATCCTGCGGTCTCTCTGTGAGCCTGTAAAACCCTTCAGTCTGATGAGGCCTGATGGCTTGATTTCCAGATGGAGGGGTGTTGGGGGGAGGGGGAGTTCATTTTAGATCGCCATGAGGGCGCCCCGGCCGAGTCTGAGAGAATACGGGAGTGCGGTAAATGATGGGTATGTATATTGGTGCATCGGGGTGGGGAGCTAATCATTTGTGATGGCTCCCATGGTGCAGTTCAGGCTGTTCTCATGAACCATTCGTACAAAATAAAGAAACCTAAAGCAAAGCACTGTAATTCGTATCCAATCCATGTGTTTTTTTTTGCCGTATGCACCATGCTGACTGCCGCTGTACGAGAGCGCTGTGGGCTGCTGTTAACTCAACCACTAACTGCCATTAGGGCTGGAAAAAAATCTATTTGATTTAAAAATTGAGTTGTTAGGTCAAATCGATTTTTTAGATTGTTTTTTATCCAAATACAGTAAAAATAATTTGGATGTTTAACAATCTTTGTTGCACACTGCACAGTGACTTTTCACTTAGAGAAAGGGTTTGCCTGTGCAATTTTGTTTATGTTGATGCACTTTAATTAAATACAATAAATATATATTTTTAAAATATAATTACAGTTCGCAGTTATTTGGTTTTAAATGGAAGGGGGGGGAATTCGAATCGAATCGTAAATAGAGTTTTTTATAAAAAAATCGTAGATTTTTTTAGGAAAACAAATCGCCAAGCTCTAACTGCCTTGAATACGTATCGGTATGCATCGTTGTGCATACCGTACAAACCCTTTCGTGAGAATGCGTTGTGCAATTCACCTCCCAGGATGCATATGGAGAAATGTCATTTGTTGCTCGGTGACAGTGACGGGCCACCTCTAAGGAAAAGAGAGAAGGGAAAGTGATTTGTACGCTTGGCCGAGCTGAGGTTTGCTGTTTAATCCTGGCTTTACGTGCAGAGTGACATCTCTGCTTTACAGAAGTCCCAGTGGAGACGAAGTGAGTGAAATTAGACACAGCTGGTCCTGTTATTAACTAGGCTGGTGTTTACCTCAAAATCCTGAGGGACAACCCCAAAGCATGGTGGGAAATTACCAGCAAGCCATCTGCCAAAGTGAGCCGGTGTCAGTACTCAAGTTCCTAATTTGTGCTTCCAGTAAAAAAATACAAAACAGCTGGCGCGTTGGGAACTTTTCCTGCTGGAAAGTATGTATCTGGGTTTCTGAACGCTACTGACAGGATGTCACCATCACTGGATAACAGGGTCAAGACAGGGCTGAGCGATATGGCTGAAATGATATAAAATAGATACTATATAATATCAAGATATAATGTCATGTTTCCAACAGAGTGAAACGTTTTCAGGACAACACATCAAGTCTGTTACGGTGGTATTTTGGTTGTGTTGTTGATGTGTTTCTCTGCACCAGTGAAATGCTATGGGACGATGTGACAGGTAACTATTATTTTCATTGATTAAACTGCCGATTATTTTCTAAATTAATCAGTTAATCATTTCTCCATGAAATGCCAGAAAATGCTGAAAAATGTCTATCCCAGTTCCTCAAAGTCCAAGCTCATGGTCTTTAAATGTCTTATATATCTAGATTAAATATGATATTGAGAGGCTGAAAACAGCATTGTCTGCCATTTTACTTTCACGATATATATATCAATTTTGAAAAAAAGTTGGATTATTGTTCGATTGGTGAATCGACGAGTCGACTAGTCGTTGCAGCTCTAGTGATAGACAGTTATTGGAGGGAGAACGTTTGGAAATAGGTGTGCACCAGCCGGTGGATGGGGATTGGTCCAGTTGCGGTCGCCTGCAGGCAGTTGGCTCCCTTCTGATGTCACTGGAAGGAGCCAAAATGGCGGTGCTGCATAGATCACAACCCATGCTAGTGTTTCGTGTTTCTCAGGTTATCTAAGTTGATTGATAGACTCAGATATAGGCGTTAATAAAATAATATGTAATACAACTATATACAAAAAATATAGGGTGGAAAACTCATTAAAATGTGAAATAATTAGTCTATATGCTAAAACAGTGGCATTAGAATGTGCCAGAGGCCACCAAATTTGGGATATTATGGCCAAAAAGTTCTCCTGGGGAGCATGCCCTAACACTAACCCTATGCCTTGTCTTTTTGCATATTAATAATCTTAGTACCACATATTTGGTTCATTAGGCATGCTCCACCTCCGTGTGGCCAGTTCAAATGTTAGCAGAGCTCCCGTTAGGCATGATGCGGCATTTTACGGAAATGTCTGCGTT
Organism: Perca schrenkii; assembly: GCA_025617405.1. Lineage (NCBI taxonomy): Eukaryota > Metazoa > Chordata > Actinopteri > Perciformes > Percidae > Perca > Perca schrenkii. Next base: position 492,777 of record CM046807.1, read on the forward strand.
TCCATCGATCATAAATGAAGTGTAGGCTACTTGGAATCCGTGATTTGGAGACACAAATGGGAGAGGCTCTTTCAACAAAAATCATTCTGCTGAACAATCTGTCCCCCTCACTTCGGAAATTACAGCTACGCCCCTGAACCCATCTCTATCTCCCCCTTACCAGCTGCTTCTAATGTTTGTATTGTTGGCTGTAAGTCACTCTCATGGCTTATTTTTGCTCAATCGTCTCCTGTGATTACAAAATGCGCGAACGCTACTTTTTCAAGATTGCATGCACCAGTCATCTCCCAGGTGTGCACGTGTCCAATCCAAGGCCCCCCCATGCTGCTGTCAGCGTGTTTCTAACACCTGTCAATGAGGGATTAACAACGACGTATCGACCGTGTCTACTAAACATTAAAGCCCTGATAGGTAATTCCTCAGTCAATAGTCTCCACAATGTTCGTTGTACAATTAATCATCATCCGTTAAAATGTGAATGTGATTAGCTGGTGGTAACGCAATAATCACAGAGAAAATCCAATAAAAACATAGTCGATGATTGGCGTTCCAATCACTCTTACTGCCCCTGGTCACAGGAAGATTAATCGTTTTGGTTCACGCTGTGGGATTTGGACGAGGGATTCCCAACATGACGCTTTGGTAAAGGTCCCCCACGGAATAGTTCCCACCCAGCGCACGTCCTTTAATCCAAATCACAGAGAAGCGAGAGGAGGGGAAGTGTATGCAGCACGGGAGGCCACAGCAGGAATCAAACCCTCAACTGGGGCGATGTTAATGCCATGCTCTATTCATTAAGACCGAACCCTTCAGTGCTTTGCTCTTTCCGAGGAGACTTCGTCAAATACAAAAGTGGTGTTGAAAACAACATGAAAAGTTGATACTTGAATGCAGTGTAATTCAACAAAATCACATTGCAAATGTTTTGCATTGCATTTTTTTCACATTTGGGATTTGTAAGATTAATGGATTAGTTGGCAACTATTAAATTTAAAACCTTGTTGATATTCGATTAATCAGGTTCAGTCATTTGTCATGAAAATATAAGTACAAATTCTCCAATTCCAGCTTTTTAAAAGGTGAATATTATTTTTTTTTTTTCAACATCAAGTCAGTCAAAACCTACTTTTCTCAGAGTGATTTCACTTTCAAGTCGGCGGGTTGAAATACTCACTCACCTCGCTCCCAATCACACAGACTGACGTCTTCACTCACCCACTAACAGCAGCAGCTGAGAGGGGCTTCTATTCAAAGAGAGGAAGAAAAATGTGAATGGCTGGCGCCAACTCTGGACTACGGATCGAACCTTTAAGAGTCTTACTGGCACCGAGTTTATCTCCAACCTAATCCAATTACAATAACCAACAGCACAGTCATAAGGCTGTCAGGACTGTAAGCCTATTACAATAGATCCCGTTCCCTCAGATTAGTGGCAGGGTGGAGAGGGGGGTGAGAGGGCTGGAGGGGTGGAACAGGGAGAGATGGATTGAGAAAAAGAGAGACAGAGAGTAATTGACTTTTGATTAGAGAGAGACGTATGAATGAGCCAGGGGTATAGTGTGTAGGGGAACTTTAAAAAGGGACAAAAACTGAGTATGTATATGAGCTTCATTGTTGTGTATTGTACACTGCTATACTAATCAGACACATTTCTGAATATCGTTCCAATGCAGCTTATTAAAAATGGCTAAAAAATGACTGATAATCACTGTGGTGCCACTGTGGATTGGAAGACTTCAATATGCATTGAGGTTGCTCGCCACCATGGAGGTATAATCACACCTGGATACAGTGTTGGATGCGGAGCCCTGTTCATTCCTCTGAGAGTTGCTCAGTGGCACATTGAGCCAAAAAAGTTCAATTTATGCGTATAAATTGAGCAGACACTTTCGCCAAGGAGTCTGTGGGAAAAAAAAAGTATTTTTGGGCCAGAGGTCAGCACGTGATGGGGCAGGAGCTGTACACTGTTTAGCCACTACTATATGTCAAATCGGCTTCAAAGCCAGGCCCACTTCCTAGGGGCCTGGTCCGAAAGGTAATAAGCTAAAACTCATTACTTCCTTGCTGCCAGTGAGAATTGGATACCTTACAACATGTGTCTGGTTTTACATTTACTCAGGCATCCCTCAGGGTTCAATTCTAGGTCCTCTAATATCTGTCACTTAATATTCCCCACCTTATGACGAATTGTAGATTTTGTATTATGACTTAGTCCACGGTCAGCTTTCCTCCGACATTAGATTTTAGACCTTTTAATGTAGTATGCTGTGTTAACATTAATGCTCAGTGTAATGCCATGCAGACAATCTGTGCATTTTAATCCAAACTCATTTGTTCTCTCTCTTGTGCACATAATCCATTTTTAGGATGCTGTTGTGTTGCTTTTAAAACACACTGGCAGTTTTTGTTAATAGAGCTCTACAAATAAACTCCAACTGATGTGACAGAAAGACAGAGAGAGAACAAGGGGAAGGCAGATAGAAAGAAACAGAGTGTGAGTGGCACGGACAGATTGACAGCCAGCCTGATACATACACCACACACACACCCACACTCACTCTCTAATCCTGGTTGAATATATTTATCCCCAGACCTCTTAAAGACCCTCCATCACACAAAGATTACATCACGAAGCTGTCAACCATCAACATACCAATTTCAGGCCTGGGACGCTAACACACACACATGCACACTTGATAGAGACGCACGCAAATGTGCACAATACACAAAAGCTTGAACACGCTCACACAAACACCAGTAGCTCAACAAAGCACAGGTAACAGACAGGTAACACACACACACACACACACAAGCTGTCCCTTTAAACCCTTACATTGTGAAAACGTGAGGGTGACTCAGATATTTTTAGCAGACAATTTGTTCTAAAATATATCAGCTTGAAGCTGCCCAATCCTGTCCCATAATGCACCTGTGCAAACTTCACAATTTGTCTCATCAATGAAGGAATGCAGCGTTGAGCCAAGTGTCCACTATGAATCATTCTGTGGTTGATTGCTTGCTCTACTAAAAGAAGAACAAATATTGCAGGTTTTTAGAGACTGTGTGACTTTTGTGAGCAGAAGGGGGGGGTAAGTTTTGGACAGCTTCCGGTCCGGGGTCTCTGCTGATGACTCACTTTCATTTACAGTCTCCAGTCACACAGCCATCACTTTTACCTTCCATCTGTGAGGTACACCATTTCCTCTGGATAATATGTGACATTTACAGGATTGCAAGTACCTCAACGGCTTTTTTTTGATGGCGTCATAAAACTCAAAAAATACTCAAGAGAGGGTTTTATGGATATTGAACCACTTCAGATACTTATCTTTTTCCACCAAAATGGATCTTTCGCAGTGTTTGGGAACAGCAAAAATTTCAGGGTCTCGATTAATTTTATGAGTTGTTGTACAGAAACTGAAATTACGAGAGAAGCACAGTTCCGTCTTATGTAAGCATTAGTTTGTTTCTCTGAATAAAATATTTGTTTGTCGAATCAGCGCCTTTATGTTTGCCTACATTCATTTGCCGTCTAATTGGGGCACAATTAAAACTAAAAAGGTGAAAGCAGAAAACTTCAAATTATCAATACGGGTGACATTTTGGGAGTGAGCTCTTAACTTTGTACCCTGTGGAGTGCCGGGATCAGCCGGTAATTAGGCATCCAGAGAAGCTCAATCAAACCTAATGGTCTGAGTGATTGGAGAAATTAGCTGCGGCGGTGAAGTGGGACTTGTGCAAAACCTCACGGATGCCAACATTATAAGTTGAGACAATCTTCTTATAGGGTCCCTTTTTCTTTGCACCGTCAAATTTGACAGTCAGTGTCAGGGTAGAGGTGTGAATCTTCACTGATCTCCTGATTCGATTATGATTATCATGTCAGCGATTCAATTCGATATCTCGATGCATCAAACACATTTTTCCATTAAAGCCATGTAGGATATTTAATTCATTGTTTTTCAAGCTTAAAAAACCAAACATTCTGCAGTGCTCTAATACTAAATAAATTGGATAAATAAAACTATACAGCACTAAGCACATGGCACTTCCTGAATGTGCAAAACATACCAGAATATGTTAAAAAAATGTTGTTAGGCCTACATTACATTGTAAACAGAAATAATCGATTATGAGCTGGCCAATTATCAATGCAGCATTGATTATTTGATTAATTTCAACACCTCGTTGCCTATACCTCTACACAGTGTCAGGGTAGAACCAGTTGAACGTCCCCAATTACACTACAATAAGAATGTTAATCCTCATGGTCCACACACGTCAGTCCAAATCCAGCTTCATTCCTTCAATAGCTTCGGAGGCAGAGTCTTTGTTTTCACATACAGCGATCCCTGCTGAACCTTGTATCCATGACAACAACTTCGTCCCCGGGCGCCACCTGCTAGTTCTCCCAACATGGAGACACTTTTCCGTCATTACGCTAATGCTTTCACTTTGGCCGCAATGACACACAGAAAAGGATTAGTGTGAGTGTGTGCGTAGGGATGTAACGATTACCGGTAAACCACGGTCAAAATGTTGACGATAACAATAGCTGTTTTATTTAAAGGTCCTATGACATGCTGCTCTTTGGATGCTTTTATATAGACCTTAGTGGTCCTCTAATACTGTATCTGAAGTCTCTTTTATTTAGACCTTAGTGGTCCCCTAATACTGTATCTGAAGTCTCTTTTATATAGACCTTAGTGGTCCCCTAATACTGTATCTGAAGTCTCTTTTATATAGGCCTTAGTGGTCCTCTAATACTGTATCTGAAGTCTCTTTTATATAGACCTTAGTGGTCCCCTAATACTGTATCTGAAGTCTCTTTTATATAGACCTTAGTGGTCCCCTAATACTGTATCTGAAGTCTCTTTTATATAGACCTCAGTGGTCCCCTAATACTGTATCTGAAGTCTCTTTTATATAGACCTTAGTGGTCCCCTAATACTGTATCTGAAGTCTCTTTTATATAGGCCTTAGTGGTCCTCTAATACTGTATCTGAAGTCTCTTTTATATAGACCTTAGTGGTCCCCTAATACTGTATCTGAAGTCTCTTTTATATAGACCTTAGTGGTCCCCTAATACTGTATCTGAAGTCTCTTTTATATAGACCTTAGTGGTCCCCTAATACTGTGTCTGAAGTCTCTTTTATATAGGCCTTAGTGGTCCCCTGATACTGTATCTGAAGTCTCTTTCCCTAAATTCAGCTTTGGTGCAGAATTCCAGCCACTAGAGTCAGTCCCACAATGAGCTTTCCTTAGGATGTACCATTTCTGTGTCTGTAGCTATTGAGGAGGAGAGGGGGGGGCAAGGTGGAGGGTGGGGGGTGTGGTCTTGACCAACTGCCACTTTGCTCGTTTGAAAGACATGATGTCTCTCTCTCTCTCTCATGGGTGAGCCGAATTCTCTGGGTGGGCAAAGCAGAGAAAGGGGAGGTAACCTTGCTCCTTATGACCTCATAAGGAAAAGATTCCTGATTGGTCCATCTGAGCTTTGATTTTCTCAAAGGCAGAGCAGGATACCCAGGGCTCGGTTTACACCTATCACCATTTCTAGCCACTGGGGGACCATAGGCAGGCTGGGGGGAACTCATATTAATGTTAAAAAACCTCAAAGTGAAATTTTCATGCCATGGGACTTTTAAAATATCATCATTATCACGGTGGATTACCACGGTGTGGAAACCGCGTGTTTAATCCTTCCCAGCTTCATCCGAGGCTCCTGAAGTTGCCGCAGAGGCGCACTGCGTAGCCTCCAACAAGCAGTTCTTGAAGTTGGAATCATGGCAGAAGGAGGGGATGACAGCGCTCAGGACATTTATCAGCTGATTCTGATCAGGACTGAGTCTGATATTAGTAGTAGTATGATTGTAGTATATAATTAGATTTGATTTGTTTACATATTGTTCTTTATGTCTTAGCTTGAATGTTTGGATATAATTTAAACCTACTGGAAATATTCCTGAGAAGCTGTTTACATGCTGAACCCTTGTTCCTTTGATGTTAAAAGTTGCACTTTTGACAAGGTTTTGCCTAATTTTTGTAAAATAATAAACACTGTTACACTTGTTGAAACTATTTCAGCTTGTGTAGGCCTATCAGTGCTTTCTGAACATATTGAACACACTTGTAAAAATACCGCGGTAATACCGGAAACCGTGATCATTTTGGTCACTATAACCTAATACTTTTTGATTTTGAGTTAAGAGGCCGTGTTCATTTCAGAGTGCATCAGGAAGACTTCAAACCAAAGACCTCTACTGTACCCACAACATCTGGGCTTGCAAGTCAAACCATGACTTCAAGCTTTGCCGTGTTCTGAGAGATGAAGACCCGATTGTTGAGACAAACACAGGTGAATTCAGAGAATCGTTTTTTTGAATATATAGTAGGTGTTTGTGTAAAAAGTTAACTTCCCTTCTTTACAGTTTGGCTCTCACCCCAGTCGTCCCAATTCTATCTATCCAACAACAGAACCCTCGGAGCATGAAAAAGTAGCTCCAATTGGCTTTTCTCTAAATCTAAATTATTTCGTTTGTGTATTTTTTGAAGAAAAAAAAAAAAGGGGAACCTGACTGCAGTGGAACCAATTGGCTAAAACATAAGCACCTTTTTGTTATTGAAAGGAGGGCTGAAAGCTCGCATTTACCTCAGTGTTACCTCACTCGCCCTCAGCCCATCTCTCCAACACACACAAACACACACACACACACACACACACACACACACACACACACACACACACACCTAACTGGCAGTCATCACAGGGCAAAGAGCTCTAGGACATTTGTACACTGCAGGGCAGAACTCTGCATACTGCGCCATGCAAGCACACACTGTTTTTGTGCACACACACACACACAACCTCTTTCTCACACACACACACACACACACACACACGGCTGAAGCGGTAGAGATAACAGCTAAAACGACTGCAGTGAAAAGGTAATCAGGTCTGTTCAGCCATGCAGAGTGTGAGAGAACTTCAGTCGAAAAAAGTTTGGAGTTAGGAGCTGAACATCCCTTACAGGAGAGAGAGGGGGAGGGGCTGGATTTTAATCTGCCAAAAGTTACGTACATAAACTATGACATCTTCTCACAAACTACTATGAATATAAATCTAAATCGATTGGTAAAAATTACAAACGTTTCCTTCTAACTCCATCAAATTGCAAGATGTCAACTTGAGATGGAAATGTGCTGATATGTTCTGACATCATATACATATACTGTATATGGGAATCTATTTATCAAGAAACATTATGGATGATGCACATCATCATTACTTCCAGCCGCTACTAAATACTGTACATGTCGGCTCTTCTACTTCAGTGCACACGTCCGGCTTCATCACGCCAACATGGCAGAGCTTCCAGTCAGTCCTTAATCACCTGCGGTCTCTCTCTCCGCTGTGGAAAAGCTCATTATTTATGTATTAGGTGTCAGCAGCGAGGACGCTTCGCGATACAGTGACAAAGGAAGACGTCAGCAACAGTACAGTAGCTTCTGCGGCAGTGAAGGCATCCCTAGTCAGCGGAGATCACGCACGTTGCCCTGCTGCAGGCAGCCAGCTGATTAAAATGTCAAATGGAAGAAGAAGAAAAAAAATGAAATCAGGAAATTGAAAGTCAGGCAGTCAGTTCAGATTCCACCTCCTTATATCCACAACCGTGTATTTAGATTGACACTTTATTCCTCACAGTGACAGCCACTATTACTTCCTCTGTTCCTTGAGGTAAGACGGTAAATCTGTCGACAACGTACACAAACACACACACACACACACACACACACACACACAACCACAGTGTTTACTGAAATATGTTAAACAGTCTATTTTCTGCGGTGTGAAACTGAAGCTTTCCGTCTTCAAGGTGTCACACTTCCCTTTTTCTTCTGTCTTCAAGTTGCTCTCTGAAGTTAACTTTGTCTCTGATTCCCAAAAGCAGCACGTTTTAGAGCTTTTGTCATTTGTCACACACACACACACACACACACACACACACACACACACACACACACACACACACACACACCTCTGACAGCATATCAAGTGCCTTTGTCAAGCACTGTCATAAACATTTGCAATGCTGGCAGTGGCTCCTGGCATTGAAAGATAGTGTGTGTGTGTGTGTGTGTGTGTGTGTGTGTGTGTGTGTGTGTTGTATCCGAGGATCGGTTCTGAATGATGAATTCTCCGTAGGAGCACTCACACGGTGAAATGGAAGCTGTTTAACAGCAGATGATCTCCTCTGTCTCCAGCTGAACAGGAGCTCATCTCACACATTGTTGTTTCTATTGTTACTGATAAAAAAAATAAATACATTTTCCAAAAGGTTTGCTGTGTTTTATGCAGTTTGCGTCTATTGATAGTCTACATTTTGCAAAAAAAAAAAAAAAATAGATTATCCAAATCCCAAAATTAAAGCGCAAATACGGGCCCAGCGAACTAATATCCAGGGTCCAGCTCTAACTGTTTCCTGACCCCTCTGACTATTCCGTTTACAGACAAAAAGATGAATCGAAAAATGATCGACAGATAAGTCAATAATGAAGATAACTAAAACCAGAGGATCCAACCCAACTGGGGTTCTCTGGTGGAGCCATTTTATTGTGAAACTTTAAGGAGACCAGTGAAGGATATCAGAAGTCTCTTTCCCGGTGTGGCTGAGCGTTACTGAGCAGCCTCCAACTGAGCTTGAAGACGTAGATGTGACGTGAGCAACGTGTCTGAAAATGTGAAGTCTTCTGGTAGCTGTGCCGAGAGAAATCTCAATCATTCCCAATCTTACAGAGACGGAGAGCGTAGGTATATGTAAGGAGATAACATAGACACAGGCTAATTACTGATCACTAACATGCTAGTCAACATTAGTAATTAAACCTAAACAGCTAATGGAAGTCCAAACTGCCTGTGAGCTTCTCCTGTACTATACGGTAATTCCTCTACTGTGTGACAGTAAGTCTCGTGGTTATGACCCAATCGTTAGCCTATTTTTATAAAAGCGTCTGCTACGGAGCCATAACGTGAGCTACAAGGTAATGGAGCCTTTTATACATTGTTGTGTTTCTTTAGAAATAAACAACGGACAAATAGAGTCTTTAAACGCTTCAGATGTAAAGTTATTCTCTGTCAAAGTGACGTCAAAATGAATGGGAGTCAATGGGATGCTAACGGGAGGTGAGCGTTTGGTAGCATCAAAATGGCGCCATAGGAGGTTCGAGTTCTGAAGAGAGGCTCACCCCCCTTGGTGAAAGTCCTGTTTGACCGCAACGAGAAACATGAATGAGTCGGAATTGCGTTTTTTTCAGGGAAGGATAGTCTTGTCTGTCCCCAACTTTGGGTCATATAATGATATATAAATAGGCATAATTTATGGGGGGTGGGGTTTACAGTTTTTGTTCCTTTTTAAGATTTCTCTTGCGTTTTCAATGTTTTTGTCATTGTTGCAGACATTCTTGTTGCTTTCTTTGACCTTTTTTTAATGTTTTTAATGTTTTTGTCGTGTTTTTTTAATACGGAATCTCAACCCCTTAGATACGCCCTTGGATATATAATATTATTTTCTGTATGAACTTTTCTGTCTACGTTTATATCAATCACAATTTGTTAAATAAGAGACTAGAGATTTTGCCGAGGCATATCTCAATATTTTGATATGGTTTCTCAATTGGGTTTTCAGAAAATGGACTATATAATGATATATACCAACACTGCAACAGGAAGTTACACATACTGTGATCAAAGATATTCCACATTATCTTTATCAAACAGTCCTATTTGCCTGTTGGGACTGGTCAGACTGCTGCCTTTTGAAGACTGATGAACACCAAACAGTCTCATTAAAAGCAGCCAATTACTCCAGCGACGAGGAGCCTGAAGATAAAAGGCTTCACTCAAGAATTCACCTGATTATTCTGCACAGCAGCTGCTTCCCGAAAGCCTTGTGTCATTTACTCTCATTCTAGTTTCCATCATTATTCAACACAAATCCAATCCAGCTGTAACCTGAGGTGTGACTAACGCTCAGAACCAACCGCTGCACTTTGGGGTTTATTCCAAAAAGGTCCTGACATCCTCTTAGTCATTGGAATACATATTTGTATGTTCCCCTGCAGGTCCATGCAGCGCTGATGACGCAGTATGTCACTGAAACTGTCCAATGAATGAGCTACCTGTCAGTCTGTGTGATCTCGGCAAGTAGGCATGTTGTTCTTCATCATTAGCAGAGCAAAAAAAAAAAAATGCAACGACAGTGAGGTTCAAACTGGGCTAAATGTGGGTGGGAAATGTTTAGACGTCCAAGTTATATAACTGTAGTTTCATCAGCATTTAAAAGACTATATTTCAACATGTAGTCATGACCCGCTTCACACTGGAACTTAACAGTGTTCACTAGGGTTGGGAATCGAGAACCAATTCCTACTTGTAACAGTTTCAAAAATTACGATTCCATCGAAATCGTAATCGTCTTGCGGACACACCTGACAAAGCATTCATTCAGACTTTGTGATGCCAAAAGCGCGCATGTCAACTTTTTTGCGTGTGTGGCCTAGCAATATAACGGACTAGAAGCATGATACCAACTATAATGACATATATCTAGGCTCTGTCCCCCCATAAACATATCATTAAATCCATGCTGTGTATAATGAACAATACTGTATATACTTCAAATCATTGTGTAAGTAGTAAAACAATACAAATGGTGCAAAAAATGCATTTCAAGTTTAGAAACATTCAGATAAAAAAAACAAAAACATTAGGTATAATGTCACATGAATATGGTTTGTTGACCAATGTTCCAAGCATAAGCGTAAAACGTATTATTAAACCAACACAAGTTGGTGTTAGTGGTGCATTTCAGTGACAACATTTTTTTTTTAAGTGATTCTTTTCTCTAAATACAGATGATGCAGAGTCATTAATAAATTAGTCATGACCAAAAAATATGATGCATTTATCCATGAGTTAGTTAGGTTAGCAGTTATAACGTTACTTAGCTTGTTTGGTAGCTTGTTGGCTAGTTAGTTAGCTAGCTGGCGTGCTTTCATGCTCCACACTGGTTACACAAAATGAGCCAAACAACGTTGTCACTAATCTGGCGAGAGCGCTGTGCTTTTCTACGCTGTGACTAGAGTGTGTGAATGAAACATTAGGGTGTTAAACTTTCCTAATTTAGTGGCCGGCTGGCTAGCTGGCTGGCTGCTTAGAGAAAAGAGAACTACTTTATCAGATGTTTAAAGTGAATAAAATAGCTTTGCCAGCCTACTGACTGGAGATCCACAACTACACATATCCTCTACAAGTGCAATTCTGTATGTATTATTGGTGTCCACTTCAATAATTGCTCTTAAGAAATATTATGTTTATAGGTCTGTTAGATGAAATGTACGCCCATGAGGAAAGAAACTGTATGTAACCAGCAACCATGCTGGAGAATATGTGGACACATGGATGTAGCCCATATGCATATTTTTTGGTCTTGCCAAAAGATAATAGGATATTGGGATAAAATATGGCAGGGTTTAAGAAAAATTATAGGATACGAGATACCCAAGGTACTTTATCTGGAAAATCTGACTAATAAAAATAATAATTCAAAAAGACGATGAGTATCTTGTTAAAGTTCTGCTATCGGCAAGTAAAAAAGCAATAACAAGGTTATGGTATAAAGCAGAACCCCTGACTGTGGAGCAGTGGGTGATCACTGTGGAAGAAATATCTGTAATGGAAAAAATTACACATAGACTATGATTATAAGAGACACAATTTCAGGAAAAATGGGAAAAATGGACAGATTATAGAACACAGCAAGAGGACACCACCATCACCACTGGACAATAATGACACTGATATGTGAATAATTGCTTTGTGGAGTGTGTAAAACCTGACTAACTGTTGACAGACAATTTAAAAGAAATGTACGCCGATGGTTGCAGTCCAGTCTAGCCTCGTGTTTCCAGATGTAAATCACTCGAAGTCCGTGGACGTGGTCTCATTAGTTGGTTTGTTACACAGAACATTGATTTAAAGTTCACTCGATGCTCGATGTCCCTGACGAGTTTTCCCACCGTTACCTATAGATACATATAGCCTACGCTGTAGCTCTGGATCAGGAGCTGTCATCTTTTTTATCTCACACCTGAGCACGTCTTCAATTCCTCCCCGTCTGCAGCTGAACTCTCAGAGTTATCATATCCTCTACAGGTGCCATTCTGTACGTATCATTTGTGGCCCCTTCAATAATTGCCACTCCCCATGTGTTGGATGAAATTTACGCCCACGAGTGAAGGGCGACCCTCATTTTCAATTTCTTTGAGGCAAATTACAACTACAAAAACAGAACAACACAGAGAATACAATTAGAGGAAAACATACAAAGACAATTTAACTTTCTCAATTGGAAAACGATTCAACAAAAACAAGGATGCAAGAGAACGTACAACTTTGTAAAGCAGTTACAAGTTGGCAGGTTGAAAATCAGGTTTTTAAATTGTCCAAGAGGCACAATTGAGTTGATTTAAAATAAATAAATAAAAACGTGTTGTAATTTGTTCCAGGAGTCGGGCCCTCGCCCACAGCAGCGGAGTAACATCACCTCAGTCTCACACATGAAAACACCAACCAGCAGAACTCGGCCTCCAGGCTGCTGTTCCACAAAAGAAAAAACAGCTTAAGAGTAAAATTCCTCGCAAACAACTTCAAGGTCCGCGGAGCAATTCTTCCATTAAGTGAGGAATGTTTAATCGCCTCTGCGCTGCAGTGATTTCATTCAGGCCCCAGGTACCTGAGCAGTGTTATCGCCACCTGTCCTCTCACACGGAGACACCATGAAAACACCCGAAACCCCGGAGGGGAATAACCCACGGGCCAAAACCAAAGGAAGACAGGAAGAAAAGGCAGGTGTGCAGAGCCGGCCGAACATAGAAAGAGAGCTTTATTTCTCCCTCTTTATGTCTGTCCCGTCTACCAGAGCGAATGCGGCGTGAAAGAGAGAATGAGAGAGAGAGAGCTCCCAGGGCCACAAGGTGGAGAAAACACACACACACACCCTCCCTTTTCTTCCACGTATTACCTTTTATCGCCGGGCCAAAAAATCAATTATAATCTCCAGAAACCAAAAGTCGACTGGAGCGAAAAGTCTTTAAAGGTTCCCCATTTTGGAAAAAGTGAGATTTTTCATGACTTTTCTTTTTTTTATTATTATAAAGCAGGTGGAGGTGCCGTATAAATACTGTGAAAGCATAAACAGTGTTTCCGCAGGTTTCACCACGTGGAATGAAATTTAAAACCTGTATCAGGACATAAAAGTACAACGAAAAGTCACAAACCTACTGGCAAAGTAAATGAATGCATTCATATTGAATCCAAGTGACAGAGTTAAAATAATCTGTACATATAAAGCAAATTATTTTTGGAATAGCGAAAGAAATACTACAACACCACAAAATAAAAAAATAAACATTTCAATGAGCATTAGAGGCAGCGTTACATGGACGTAGGGCAATTAAGGCCCGTTTAAAATTACATAAGAACTAGAACACAAAAAAGGGGCTGACGCAGCCATTTTTATCATCACAGGACCGTAAAGCTCTCCACTGAGCTTATTTTAGGCCTAAAGCACTTTAATGCCACTCATTGTTTTATGCATAACATTTGCCTCCGTCTCACTGGAGCAAATGATGGCATCGAACGGTAAACTTCACCGGTAGTCTGAGGAATTTACCAGCTGTGTCAGTGTCCACATCTAAAAAGTTCTGACAGCAGGGATAAATAAAGACGGCAGGAATACATTTATTCAGATCATTAGTGAAGGTACAGACAAAAGGCACACACGCTCACCAAAAAAGCCTGAGGACGACCCGAGCCAGTGGGTGAAAAATGAGCTTGTGAAGAGGAGGCGAGAGTCCGAGATGGAAGTCTCTTGATGAAAGAGCCGGTGTCTCCAGGGTGTGTTAGTTGCAAACCGCAGCACGTGCTCGTCCAGCCATTCGTTGCGGCCCGGGACCGAGCGCCCCAAGCCCCGATGGTTGGCCCGAGCTTCAGGCCTTCCACACAGGATGGAATAAGACCAACTGTGCACTCTGCAGCCAGTGTTTATAGCTTCATGCACTAGACACGAACACAAGTTCTGGCTGCAAGCAAATGCTCGATCATCAGATGCAAATGATATAGGAAAGAACTTCTTCACCCTGAGAGGCTGTTCTCTTGACCAATTCGCACATATACCTACGGAAAGTAATGCACTGTAATTGGTATGTATTCCACCTATTTATCACTGTATGCACCACAATGAATGTTGCTGTATAAAACGGCGAAATTCATTGTGGTGCATACAGTTCAAGAGAACAGCCTCTCAGGGTGAGAAAGTTCTTCCCTATATCATTTGCATCTGATGATCGAGTGTTTGCTTGCAGTTCGTGTCTAGTGCATGAAGCTATAAACACTGGCTGCAGAGTGCAGAATCGGTCTTATTGCGTCCTGTGTGGAAGCTGCCTGCCCCGGCCTGAAGCTCGGGCCAACCATCGGGGCTCGGGGTGCTCGGTCCCGGGCCGCAACGAATGGCTGGACGAGCACGATAAGGCCGTGCTGCGGTTTGCAACTAACACACCCTGGAGACACCGGCTCTTTCAGCAAGAGACTTCCATCTCGGACTCTCGCCTCCTCTTCACAAGCTCATTTTTCACCCACTGGCTCGGGTCGTCCTCAGGCTACTGTTTGGTGTGCGTGTGTGCCTTTTGTCTGTACCTTCACTAATGATCTGAATAAATGTATTCCTGCCGTCTTTATTTATCCCTGCTGTCAGAACTTTTTAGATGTGGACACTGACACAGCTGGTAAATTCCTCAGACTACCGGTTTACCGTTCGATGCCATCATTTGCTCCAGTGAGACAGAGGCAAATGTTATGCATAAAACAATGAGCGGCATTAAAGTGCTTTAGGCCTAAAATAAGCTCAGTGGAGAGCTTTACGGTCCTGTGATGGTAAAAACGGCTGCGTCAGCCGCTTTTCGCCCGTAAACTATGGAATTCTGGGATTGTTTTTGAGGGCATATAAATAGCCCCACAGCTGTAAATGTAACCTGAATCCCACTGAGTTAACTTAGTAGGATGATCAGTAACTCAGTTTGGAGCTGCAGCTAACGATTATTTCTAATATGGATAAATCTGTCCATCATTTCTGTAGATTATAAGAATTTAACATTTAATTCATTTTGAGAGAAAGAAAGGTCTGTCGAAGGTTCCCAGAGCCCAACGTAACGTCTTCCAATCAATCAAAGAATATATCCAAGATATTCAGTTTACAGTGACATAAAACTGAGAAATGAGCAGATTCTTTTGTCTGAAAAGGTGAATCCAAAGAATGTTTGTAAATGATTCCCCTTGGTATTAAACGTTCCAGCTCACAGTTTAATTTGTCTGCCATCCTCCAGATATTCCATCTCTACTTCTTTCGCGAGAAATAATGCAATATTTGGTTTATTTTGTGGAGCGCTGCGTCCCGTCCGTTGGCTGTGTGGCTTACAGTTTGTGCTCAGGGGTTGTTAAGCGAATGGAGATCCAGAGATCTCTGAAAGGTGTGAACTACGAGGTTGTAGTTCTTAGAGTTTTGACCACTTTGGCCACTCCTTTGTGGTCATTCAGCCGTTTTGTGGCTTTCTTATCTCCTTTTCTTCATTTAGGAGTTTGAAGCAAGGGATGTGGAACGTACATGTAGGCCGAAACCCTCTGTTTGAAAGACCAAATGGTCTCTGAGTCTTTTGTCTCTAAGTGCCAGTTGGCCACAAGATCAGTTTATGCACATTTGTTTGGATCCAATATCGTTATCGCGATATCAAGTTGCTTAATATTATATCGAAAGTGTCCCGATAAGTAATGCAATATTTTGTTCATTTTGTGGAGAGCTGCGTACCGTCCGGTGGCTGTGTGGCTTACGGTACAGATCCATTTGACCGTGTGACGCTTCTGTCACGCCGCCCTCCACTCTATTCCTTTGGGTGACGTCAAGCGACCTCAACGTGCACGCAAAGCGTTCTGGGAAAGCGGCGCTGCATTTGGCAAATGCCGCATGTCAAAAAAAGCTGGCCGATGCCCATCTTTATGCAAATGAATCGTTTGAACGTGACGCGATTATCCTGTAGAAGTAGACGAAAATCTTTCAAACTGACCTTTGTCGATCTGAAATGAAGACAGATTCAGCAACTGCACGGCCTATTTGTCGCTTAAAATGTTTTCAGAAACACGTTTCGGTGAACTATTTTAGTACAATACTAAATCGTATTCTCAACGAGCCGCCATGACACGCCAGACCCACATCACGTGTTCGTCCAATCAGCTGCCGGTCAAGGGGGTGGAGCATCAACCATGGATGTATGACGTTGCGACACCACGCTTCTAAAATCACTGATTATTTACATGGAGTCTGGCGGGTTTTGCGAACGCAATTTTGTGGATGTTTTTAAGTTTAAAAAAAGGATCTTACTCTTTAACAGAAAGGTTGACCTCCTTAGAAATCCTTTACATAATGTTGTCAGACTCTTAGAATATTAATCTGAGTCTGTCAGTGGCAAAACAAGCACTTTTGTGAATGTAAATACAAGATGGACAATTACTATTACCTCACATTGTAGCTTGTTTATCCACTGCCGACTGCAGCAATCTCTCTTAATACTGGACCAATGTCAAAGGTTGTTGTTCCCATCAGTCACTTAGACACAAAAACATGGGAACATAGGGTCCAGGTTGAAAAAAACAGTAGTTACCCTTTAACATGGCAGAATACCCTACGCAGTCCACTTTGCAGCGAACTACTAGGCGATGGCAACCCACCCTTATTTTTGCGTGCAATGGAGATAATCGATGCAGCCCTAGAAAGAAAAATAAAATATGGAGGGTAAAGAAAGCAGCTAACCAAAGCTGAACACAAAATCAAGAGAAGAGATGAAATACTATTGAGAGAAACATTCAATACCTCCATCCTTCTCAATGTTGTTTACGGCCGGTTTCATTTCAACGAAAAAGAAATAAACCAAGATGCACCATGGGAGTTAAGAAGAGGAGGGTATGACCTTACCAGACTCCACATGAGGCATAAAGGAGGAAAATGGCGGGCTTTAAGCGCCCTACTTGAAATGCCATTTGGGTCACTTAGGGTAATAGCTGATCGCTGCTCTTTTGTTATCGACTGTTTTAATACGGGGAAGCGTGGCGAGGGACGGCTTCTGTAGCACGATGCCGTTGTTAAGTGCTGCCTAGACGCTACTTTAAATGCTGCATCGAAAAAAACACATTCATAAATATGCAAGAGGGCATCTGGGGGAGCAGCGCTGACATCTCGCCGTCAAGAAGAAAGTTTGACCGTCCCAACTCCCTGTCTCCTTTGACAAACTGTCAGGCAAGTTTGACACACACTTTTGGAAATGTTGTTAAAAAAGAAAGTTTAAAAGAAAACTGAATGAATTCTGTTTCCATCAGCCGGGCTGGAGTGAATAAATTGATTTTCCAGGAGACAAAACAAGGACAGAATTGATTGGTATTGGCCGACTTTTTATCAACGCCGTCAGCTGTTGGGACCATATTTCCTGCTGTCTGGAGACAAAAAAAAAACGACATCCATTCTGCAGTATTTAAATGCACCAACTCTTGGACCTAGAACCGCAATTGGAAACTTGCTCAAAAGGTACATCAGCATAAAACACAGCAGTTTGTAAAAGGACATGTTTTATTTATTTGACATCTCTGTTGTGCTACGATATAAACAGTGAACACTGTTGCTGAAATTAACTTCTATTCATGACTCCTCCTGCATTCTCATACAATGGTCACTTCACGGCAGGGTCCAACATTTCCAGGGTCAGCCCTATGTTCCCACAGCCCAACGGTCCCACAGCCTTATGTGCTTTCTAAGAATTCTTTTTTCACTGAAAATTAGGCCCTATGTTAGGTATAGGGTTAGGGTTACATTTCATCTGTAGTCCATTGCTACTGGATAATAGGTTGGGTGTAATTGGCTAAGACATTGGGAGAAAGGGGGATACAATCTGATACAAATTTATGAAAAAGGAAATGTGAGAACATAGGGCCTAATTTTGAAAAGAATCTTGGGAACATGGGGGCTGTGGGAACATAGGGCTGTGGGAACAAAGGGCTTTAGGAACATAGGGCTGTGGGAACATAGGGCTGTGGGACCATAGGGCTGTGGGACCATAGGGCTGTGGGAACAAAGGGCTTTAGGAACATAGGGCTGTGGGAACATAGGGCTGTGGTAACAAAGGGCTTTGGGAACATAGGGCTGTGGGAACATAGGGCTGTGGGAACATAGGGCTGTGGGACCATAGGGCTGTGGGACCATAGGGCTGTGGGAACAAAGGGCTTTAGGAACATAGGGCTGTGGGAACATAGGGCTGTGGTAACAAAGGGCTTTGGGAACATAGGGCTGTGGGAACATAGGGCTGTGGGAACATAGGGCTGTGGGACCATAGGGCTGTGGGAACATAGGGCTGTGGGAACAAAGGGCTGTAGGAACATAGGGCTGTGGGAACATAGGGCTGTGGGAACATAGGGCTGTGGGACCATAGGGCTGTGGGAACATAGGGCTGTGGGAACATAGGGCTGTGGGACCATAGGGCTGTGGGACCATAGGGCTGTGGGAACAAAGGGCTTTAGGAACATAGGGCTGTGGGAACATAGGGCTGTGGTAACAAAGGGCTTTGGGAACATAGGGCTGTGGGAACATAGGGCTGTGGGAACATAGGGCTGTGGGACCATAGGGCTGTGGGAACATAGGGCTGTGGGAACAAAGGGCTGTAGGAACATAGGGCTGTGGGAACATAGGGCTGTGGGAACATAGGGCTGTGGGACCATAGGGCTGTGGGAACATAGGGCTGTGGGAACATAGGGCTGTGGGAACATAGGGCTGTGGGAACATAGGGCTGTGGGAACATAGGCACGCTCCCAAATTAGCACCATCTACTAGCCATTCTACAAGACGTTTAAAAAGAAAAACTGAAACACTGGTGCCTTGAACATCCTGTTGTGCCTTTTTATTACCACTAGTTTACAGACACGTCTCTGCTGATTGGGAATGACCGGTGACACAGCCAATAAACGAGAGACACACCCACCAAAAGATAGAAAACTTTACTCAAAGTCGTTGCTCACCGCTGCAACGTGCCCCTAAATATGCATGGGGCTGGTAGATTTGCTTCACTCACCTGCCACAAAAACAATGGTAATTCATTGAGTGGCTGACAAAATTTCAACTTTTACTAGCCATTTGACTGGTGGACAAAAAAAAAGTGAATTTTTGAACCTGCTTCACGGGTGCTCTGTACCCGTCTCACAATCACCTTTTCGCAGCTAAATTTCAATGTAAAGACATCTAAACATTTATGCCACGCGTTGGTGGTCACTGCAATTTTGTAGGACATCACACAAACTGTTGTGCAAGAATTTTCGTACGATATATCCTGAACAAAATTAGAAACGCAACACTTTTGTTTTTGCCCCCATTTTTCATGAGCAAATGTAAGAAAAGATCTAAGACTTTTTCTATGTACACAAAAGGCTTATTTCTCTCAAATATCGTTCACAAATCTGTCTAAATCTGTGTCAGTGAGCACTTCTCCTTTGCCGAGATGATCCATCCACCTCACAGGTGTGATTTATCAAGATGCTGATTAGACAGCAGGATTATTACACAGGTGTCACTTAGGCTGGCCACAATAAAAGGCCACTCTAAAACGTGCAGTTTTACTGCATTGGGGGGGCGGTCCGAAAACCAGTCAGCAAAAAAAAAAACGCTGGAAAACGCTGTCGTATACGCCGATGCAGAGCATCCCAAACATGCTCAATGGGTGACATGTCCGGTTTATAATTATGTTCAGTGTAAGAACGTGTTCATGAGATTGCGTTGAAGAATAATAAGCATTGAGGTTCGATACTGATGGATTGGAAGCTTCTTTCCAAAGTTACCCATTCCAACTGTTGCATAACCATCTCCTGTACTAACTGCTGCCACGCTAACTAAGCATGTCGTAGGTCTATACTTACATTATCAGATGACACTTCCTCAGGTATATAAGTTAACTAGGGCCTGGTACCCAGTTCAATACTTTTGGCATAGACCGAATTGCCTCCATAAAATAGAATATCAAAAAATGCCTCGTCATTCAATACCCAATTTTGAAAACCTAATCAGCGTCATTGAGCCAATCAGCACGCAGCATGCTTCTACCAAGATCTATTATTGTCTGTGATTGGCTGTCTAAAGTTACGTCGTAGAGACACGCAGGAAAAACTCCATTCCATTTGTGCCGTAATGTGTAATGTTGTAATTTATTTTTGTTAAAGTGGATATTATAAAATTGGCATCGAACAAAGTCCCGGTACTGGTATCAGCGCTGACATCAGAACATTTTTAAACAATACCCAGCCCTCAAGTTAACGTTTGTGTAAGCTAACAATATGTTGACTTACATTTTTCTACATAATTGAAAATGTGAATAGTGAATGTGTCACATATGAAATGTTTGGAAATCAGATGTTCATAGTATAGTAGTAATATAGTATTTCAAATATGAAGTGTATTAGATATTTAGTAAAAATATGAAACTAGCTGATAAACAAACCACAGGCCGAGGAACAAAGAGAACCGGGATTAAATGATTTAACATGTTTTAGTACGATGAAGCATTTTGGAACATCTGAATGCCATTTCCTCATTAACAAGAACCTGTTTAAAGACAAAAATCTGACACATGTATCCTGTGATTGTACATTACTGTGTGCATTTAAATGCAGATCCAGATCTAAATATTAAACATTCTTAAGTTAACAAATGTGTAGGATTTTGACTCCGTCAGAAGCATTATATAGAAGAGGTTTAAACATAACGAGAAGTAAATATGGACAGATAGACATGAATAAGTATGTGCATATACGGTATGTGAGTCTCTGTCTGCGACAGTCTCTAAAAGCTTAGCTCTAATGAAAGATTCATGAGGATTCATGAGGTTCGGGTAATAAGGTTGACATGGATTCCTCTCTTCTGTGCGGCTCTGATGTACGAGGTGAATCAGAGACAGACCCGACCCAGTCATACCGAACCTCATCATGCACACACACTGAGCAGAGAGAGAGAGAGGGAGAGAGGGGGAGAGAGAGAGAGAGAGTGAGCCACATATTTGTTCAGAGGGAGATCAGTGCCAGCACTGATTGAATTTGAATTGCATAAATTTGAATTTGTCACGCTCGTGCGGAAACGCTGAATCTGGAAAAATAGAATAAAATCATTCTTTGTGGAATGAATGAATTTGGAAACGCAGTTCGGGAGGCCGACGCTGACACATGGCTCGGAGCAGAATGGGGGAAATAGTCGAAATATATGCAAGGAGCGAGGTGTTTGGTGCCTTAGCTTCAACTGGAAGCAAACATATGAGGCTGAAGGTGTTTAAAGGGATAGATCGGATGTTTTGCACTGTGGTTGGTGAGCCACTTCTCCACAGTGTTAAGATATCAGTTTGGTGTCTTCTGAGTAGCGAGCTGATAAAAAAGCGTAAATGCTGACACGTGACAAGTGAGGGCATGTTTGTGCGATGCCGATTTAACCCAGAATGGTAAGTGTGTAGAAGAGATGATGGTGGAGATTCATTAAAGGGGAACTATGCAGTTTTTTTTAGCTTAATTTACCGTAACTGAACAGCTTCTAGGACTTTTTTCAAGTTGAATGGTGGTCGTCTCGCTCCCCCCTAGGAAGTATGGCGTGATATCAGGTCTTGCGATGTGAATTGCTTCACGGCACTGCACACATACGCCAATCCAGGAACCGGCTAGCAAGGTAGCGAGCAGAGTTTTTCACACTATCGTCATGGCTGAGCCGGCAAAAAAGAAGCAGAAAGCTAGGAAAGCATTGTCGGAGGAACAATCTGCCGAGAGAGGAACTCCTCTCAGTCAGTTTAACACAGCCCAAACCTAGAAGTAGCAAAGACATACACACATCGAGGCAAGTGTAGTCTCATTCTCACATTAATCTCAACGCACAGGGAGAGGAGACCGTACCGAATAATGGTACTGGCTAGGTACACCTACTTTAACAAGCCCAGGTTAGCTTGTCCGGCATATTAGCTCTCCGTTGTAAGCAATGGGGAGCCCCCCAGTTAGGCAGCAGCTAAACGCAGTTCAGACACCTAAAAACATTGGTATCAGTTTAAACAGACACTAAATTTAGGACATTTTTGGTGCTTTACTTTACAGAACACGGGAGTTGCTGCTCTACCGCTGCCTCTATCGGTTAGTTAGCTAGTTAGTGTTCTTGTGGGACTTTGGTGTTTTAAAGGGTTATTTTCCTATTCCTCTTAATCTCTCCTTTACTTCTCCGTCTTTGCCCCGTTTCTTCCCTGACTAACAGTTTCCTAACTTACTTGGAAACTCACTGTTTGATAAAAACACTCTCTTAATAGGAATGGAAACTCCAAAATTGTTGGATATTACTGAAGTGAACTGCAGTCCTCCGAGTCTTTGCATGAGGAGACGTCGAGTAAAATATGTAAAATCATTCCGATGTCCCATAAAGGATGCATTCAGTAATCTGTATGGAAACTGAGCAGAGAGTGTGAGCATGCATTTTCTTTCCTCAACTTACAATGGAGAGATAAGCAGTTTTTTGGGCTCTCATTACGCTGTAATCGCGATGCTCATTACTTTGTACGCACGCTGATGTGGTGCTGAGTCAGTCCTGGGCCCTTAATTGAGTTCTCTCTCTCTACATTTGTTTGGTTCTTTTTATTTTACAGCTTCATTCTGATAAAAGAGCTGCGAGCAGAGCTGAGAGCGGCGCCACGGTTCATATGCTCCTCTTTGATCAGATCAACAGTTAAAGCAGATACAGTATGCTGATGTGGAAGTCTTCTACACAGCTACACACACAGTTACTAGCACTGTTTGTCTAATAGTTACTTGCAATTAGCAAGTGAAGTCATACTGAAACTTCACTTTTGGATACTTTACAGAAAGAAATGTAAGAAATGGTCAGGGGTGTAACAATATTCTGATTCAATCTCCAATTATCAAATATTATCGATACAAAGTGAAAATATTGATGGTGAAACATCATTTTAATAGACATTCTACAGTAGGGTCTATCCAGCGACTCCACAAACTAAAACCTCCTATCTCCCGTATGGTTGGGCCTAGATGTCTGGGATTTTATACAGATGCGGGAGGTGTGTGGTAATCTACATAGCACTGGCATAAAGCGTGCACTAGTTATTGGTATTCAAGTATGATTTATTATTAACAAAGATCACAAAAAAGCCATGTTTGAACTAGTCTCGCTTTGCCAGACCTTCTTCCACAGCGCCGCAAAGGAAGGTCTGGCTAGTCCACACAGCATTCTGGGACGGGAGAAAAACGTGCTCTGGTTTATTGGCATTTCTTTAAACCAATCACAATGGTCTTGGGGCGGTGCTAAGTTCCGGACAGAGCATAGAGAATAGAGTATAGTCTCAGGAAGGAACTTGTTTTGGTGGAACATGTGGACGTTCAGAAGTAGTTTTAGTCGTGCAACAGAAAACTCAGATTGGACAGTCTAGTTAGTAGGGGTGGGGGGAAAATCAATACAGCATAGTATCGCGATATTTTCTGTGGCAATACTGTGTCGATACACAGACACCAAGTATGGATCTTTTATGAAATATATTTGTTGGTCAGTTAGAGTGAAAAAAATCTCACTCTTCAAAACCTATTGCACTCTATATATATATATATATATATATATATATATATATATATATATATATATCTGTATACTGCCCACCTGTGGTGTAATTTTAGAGAGTCGAAAATGAAAAAAACTTCAAGTGGCTTACAATGATGCACTGAGAATTGTGCTTAAAATTCCTAGGGGGAGTAGTGCCAGTGAAATGTTTGTGTAACAATGTGCCCACTTTTAATGCTGTTTTAAGAACTTTTATGTATAGATTCATGTGCAGACTGACAGGGTCAACGAATATGATCATTGTGTCCATAGTTGACGTTTCTAAGAGTGACACAAGGTATACATCTTGCTTTTGGAAACAATGGACCCGAAGCCTGTATATGTTTTAAAAAATGATGCCTCATCGGCACCATTAAATGTTTTGTATTGTTTTTATATATATATATATATATATATATATATATATTTGTATTGTGTTGTTTCTATGGACCTCTGTCTCTTGAATAAAGTTGATTGATTGATTGATTGTCTGCTTGACAATCTGATTTTGCAGCAACAAAATTGAAGTGAGATGAACAGACAGAGAAATGTATCTTTTTAGATAAAACAGATGTTGACAAAGTTTTTCTTTTGGGGACATATTTTGAAATTGGGAAAAATTTGAAGTTGGAAAAATGGTAATAAATTGCGATAAATAGCAGAATATTGCAATATGTTTAAAATCGCAATAATATTGTATCGTGACATAAGTATCTTGAGGATATCGTATCGTGAGACCTCTGGTGATTGCCACCCCTACTAGCTAGCTGTCTGGATTTACCCTGCAGAGATCTGAGGAGCAGTTAACCATAGTCCTCACAAATCCACCGGAGGTTAGAACGCCAACACAAAGGAAGCCCAAGGCAACGGATATCAGATATCAGATATACGTATAGACCATGTTTGAACTGATGTAGTTTAGCTTGTGTTTCAGACACATAAATAATAAATGAGAACATTCACAGAAACTAGAATGTGTTAACTTTTAAATGAAGCCTCATACATGTACTTTGGCCTTACAGTTCTTCTGGTATACGCTTTCCATTTGGGTATGCTATATACGCACCAAATAAATTAAAAAAGAGACAAAATCTCGTGTTTGCTTCCATCATGTTTTATATGACTCTTATCTGTGGGTTATAGAGGTATATTTCCTGTGCCTCACATACACTGTGGATGATTGCATTCAGACCGAGTGTTGTGTTGTGTGACCCTATTCAAACTGTCTGTGCTGAAATTATTCCTCTCTTTCTTCCTTTTATTTATGGCCACCATCTTTTAGGTTCGCCACAAAGATCACAAATGTTCCATATTCAGTTAAAACGGTCGTTATCAGTTTGCAGAGGAATTAGAATATCCGTATTTCTATTTTAAGTGTGTCACCTAATATCAAAGGATCCAGATTTGTTGCCGTCCAAACACCGTACATTTTTATTTTATGCCGTCCATCAACATCTTAAAAACGCACAGGTGTGGCCTTTTTTTTTCAAATGTTGCTTTCCTCCATCTCTGAGGTAAATTCTCCAAATGGATGCATCTTTTTGGATTGATAGTCATGAATGTATTAATGATCGTAAACAACGAGTGTAGCCTCCCGCTCTCTTTCTCATTTGCACTTCAATCTCTTCGTCTGTGATCCCAGTGACTCCCCGTCCCTCTCCTCCATCCACCCTCCTCCATCCATCCACCCTCCTCCCATTTGTCTGCTGATGAAGAGGATCAGGCTTTGATATCGGAGGAGACTCAAACCTCTCGAAGGGGAAACAGCTAGAACAGTCTGGTAAGTTCAGAAAAGGTCATCCCTTTACTTTAATATTGATATATTGCCCAGCCAGCCCTAGTTGTAACTAAGACGTAGTGAGAAAGCCATGCATGCTAACACTTTAGCATAGTGCGTAGCGACTGAGATGAAGATCCACGCTGATACCACGGGTGGATTATAAGACCTGGATCCAGCGTTTTGAGGCGCAGCCCGGTTCATTCCCACGAGTCACAGAGTCAAGAATGAGCCAGATGATACTACGCTACTGTTAGGGAAATTATGATACATACTTTCCCTCTTGTTATTTATTAAAACCGTTTGCATATAATAATATTATAGTGATTACTATTCTTCTCTCTCTTTCTCTTTGTTAAATTAAACTATTTGCATAGTAAGAAAACCTAACACTACTAGTACCCACAAGATAACATGGAGTCATTGGCTATCTTGACTGGGACTCGAGGACTGAACATGCGTCCCTCTAACCAGATAAAGGGGACGCCACCGAGTCTGAATACATAGAGGAGACAACATCTAAACTGACAAGATAGACAATTGACCACATGTAATTCTGTTATGATTGTATTTCATAAGCTACTGTTCGAGGCTTACTTTAGTGACTTTCTGTACTTGTGCTGTGAGTACTGTAAACTGATTCTACTTGCAAGTAAACTATGTAACTTCAGTGGTTCCGTCTATCCTTTGATAATGAAATTATTCCAACAGCTACGCTAACTTAAAGGGGAGTTAAATGATTTAATTATGCGACGCTTCTAGCCTTTCCAAATGTTATCGGAATAGAGTGATTTGGCGGGGGTCGTGACGCTCAGAAAGAGGTCTCCACTGATGTACAGATGTCTTTTTCGCCATGTAAGTCTATGAGACTTTTCGGGCCAGAGGACATCAAGTGACAGACTGGGAGTTGTAATTCCACTGTTTTTGGCGAAATCTCTGTGATGTCAGGGTTAGGTTTATTACACGCATGGTTTTATGTCAGTTAGCCTAATAGCTGGTTTGATTTGCATTGAGAGATGATTTTATGGAAAGTACCCTATACCAATCTCTAGGTATGGTGAAGGGTATGTGATGATGGGGGGGTTTGGTGAAGGGTATGTGATGATGTGGGGGGGGCTATTTTAATTCCAAAGACCAAGGGAACTTTATCAGGGTGCATAGTATCCTGGATCCATGAAAGAACTGGCCTTTAAAAATAAACATCTGCCTGCCTCTATGGGAATTTATCATAGGGGTGGACTGACTGGTGCCCCCTGTATTTTAAGGAAGAACATTTATTTATTTACGATACATTATTCATTCCCAAAGAAAATGTGTGTCCTTAAAGGTTGGATTTTTCCTAATTTTTTTAATTAAGGCATTCAGATCAATTTCCAAAAGATGATTTTTCAACTTTAGCATGGGTGTATTCACTTATGCTGAGCACTGCATATCGTTATCGAGATATGAAATCACATATACGGAGATAGAAGAATCTGTCGCTATCGCCTAGCACTAATGTTCACAAGTTATACACTGCACTTAAGACTTGAAAAATAATAAAGAAAAGAAGATAAAGAAGATATTTTTTTAGTTGCAGCCCAAGACGTGCAGCAGTTGTTGATGACTATAGTCCCGCATGAATTGAATCCTGCTATAAATAAAGTGTGTTCAGGTCCATTACTGCCTAATATTATGCAGCTCTGAAGGTGTCTCACGCTGCTCAGCCACGCCCTCTTTCAGTGATTCACTCTGCTCTCGTCATTCGTGTTACACACAGCTGACTGGCACGTGATAATAAATGACACAATGGTACAGACAATCACATAGAGGTCACCACACACACACACACACACACACACACACACACACACGCTCTAGCACGCAATCTCCGAGCGACAAATTAATCATGATCCTGGGCTCGTCTAATCCCCATCAAAGATAAAATTCTATTTAATCCCCCTCACCCCTAACTGTAAGCAGTGTGTGTGTGTGTGTGTGTGTGTGTGTGTGTGTGGGCTTGTTTAACTATATTCGTGGGGTCCAAAACCCGGGAGTCCAGTATACTTGTGGGGTCCTGACACCTTTGTAGGGCCAAAATGTTTAAAGGGCTGTTTGAGGGTTAAGACTTGGTTTTAGGATTAGGGATAGAATTAGGTTATGGTTAGGGTGAGGGTAAGGGTTAAGGTTAGGTATTTAGTTGTGATGGTTAAGGTTAGGGTAAGGGGCTAGGGAATGCATTATGTCAATGAAGGGTCCCCACAAAGATAGTGCTACAAACCTGTGTGTGTGTGTGTGTGTGTGTTTGTGTGTGTGTGTGTGTAAGAGACAGTGTCAGATGTGTGCTCCCCTGGTCATCTGCAGAGGGCTTTGACTGATAACAACCGTAACGCTCGGGCAGAAGAGAATTATTTTCCACCTCTGCCCGCGTGTTTTTTTTTCAACATCTTTTTTTAGTTGGGTCCCAACGTTTCAACAAGAAATGCACAAAAGATGACACGTTGCTTCTAGTGCTGCTCGATTATGGAAAATATAATAATCACAATTAATGCCCAATTAATTATTCTGGTCAATATTGAAATTATGTTTATTTAACAAGATTACCCATTGGTTTCTGGAAAGATGTTGCATTTATTGAAGTTGAAAAGTTCAAAAAAATCAACAGTCAAAAAACACTTTAAACTGTGACATTTTGTTCAATACTTCTATCACATTTTAAATTCCACTCCATGTAAATATACAAAAATATATTCAAATGTTGTCTGAGTGAGTTAAGCCTTCAGGAGGTGCGAAAGCGTGCCTCTCATTCAGAACACAAGACAAAATAAGACTTTACTTGCAAAATGTGATGTGCAAAATAAATGTTTTTTTTCTCGATTACATTGTTTTTGTGATCGAAAATGGTGATCAAAATGGAATTAATTGCACAGCTCTAGTTGCTTCCTAGTTATTAAGCTCCAGCTCCACTAGAGATACCACATAAAAAAATAATAACTTAAAACAAATTCGGTGTGCTGAGTGAGTATTTAAAGCAACAGCCAAGTGTGTGTGAGTTAAAAGAGACTCCAGGTACACGCGGATTCTGCTCAATCTGAAGCGACGGCTACAAGCTTGGATTAAACTACGGAGAGCGGTGGACACGTGGATTTAACACAACGTCTTACAACTGAATCCGGAGAGAAAAGGTCTCTCTCTCCGTCAACATGTTGCTGCTGTCAGAAGAACAGATTTATCTTTGGCTGCCGTGACGGTTGTTGCATAGGTCACATGATAAAACAGAGGTTTAGTATTCTGTAGGCTTACAGACGTCAATTATGTGATGAAATATTTTGCGTTTCTTTCTTTGGGCCATTGTCCTAATCACTCCGCTAGGGTAATCCACCTGTAATTTGATGAATATGTATTTTACATTTAGATGGGAAATATAATGTAAAACAAGCCGTAAATGTCTGCTCCCTGCAGTGCATTCAAACATCACAGAGGCATCCTGCAGCACATAAACTGATTCTTACATACTATATTTCCATAACATATCATTCCATTAAAATGTGCGACATATCCAAAGTACCTACGTAGGCTATGACGTAGGGCGTTTGGTGTTTTAAGCTCCCCGACATCGTCTTCACACCTTTGAGCATGACATAGGCTATGACGCAGGCTATTAGGGCTGGGCGATATGGACAAAATCAAATATCACAATATTTTTGACCAAATACCTCGATATCGATACTGTAGTGTTGACTATTGGTGCTTTAACTAAATATTTACACAATGAGATTTTAGATAAATAATCATCAGTAATGTGGATATAATGACTAAATGGGTAAAGGTGAATAATACAACAGTTACAACAGTCTGGTAAGTTCAGGAAAGTACATCACTTTACTGTAATGCAGCCTTTAAAACCAGGAAAAGACATATATGCCATATCACGATATTAGGATATCCAAAATCTAAGACGATATCTAGTCTCATATCACAAGATCAATATAATATCAAAATATTGCCCAGCTCTACAGGCTATGATGCAGGCTATAACGGAGCAGCGGGGACCCTCGTGACGAAAAGAGAGCAGAGACAGAGGGCAAAGCTCTCGATCTACCGGTCAATATTCATTCTCGCCTATGGTCACGAAGGCTAGGCCGTGACCAAAAAGAACGAGATCCAGGGTACAAGCGTCCAAAATGGGTTTCCTCAGGAGGGAAAGAAGATGACTGAGCTTCAGAAAGAAGCCGAGTCATCCGTGAGGTCTGGGCATCGCCAAGGATTTACCGAATCAATTCTGATCCACAAAAACGTCCCAATTTGATTACAGTTCTGATTAGAAATCAACGATGTTAGAGGAATTTCAGTTACAATAGCAATTTATCTTGGCTATAGACCTTTTTCACAGCAGACATGTTGACATGTCATAGTAGGAAAAGCACAGTGTATTCAAAACCATTAATGATGATTGCATTCCACTTAGGAGAGACCCTGGTATTAAACCATTACTGATGGCTGCATTCCACTTAGGAGAGACCCTGGTATTAAACCATTACTGATGGCTGCATTCCACTTAGGAGAGACCCTGGTATTAAACCATTACTGATGGCTGCATTCCACTTAGGAGGCCCTGTTATTAAACCATTACTGATGGCTGCATTCCACTTAGGAGAGGTCCTGGTATTAAACCATTACTGATGGCTGCATTCCACTTAGGAGAGGTCCTGGTATTAAACCATTACTGATGGCTGCATTCCACTTAGGAGAGACCCTGGTATTAAACCATTACTGATGGCTGCATTCCACTTAGGAGAGACCCTGGTATTAAACCATTACTGATGGCTGCATTCCACTTAGGAGAGGCCCTGGTATTAAACCATTACTGATGGCTGCATTCCACTTAGGAGAGGCCCTGGTATTAAACCATTACTGATGGCTGCATTCCACTTAGGAGAGGCCCTGGTATTAAACCATTACTGATGGCTGCATTCCACTTAGGAGAGGCCCTGGTATTAAACCATTACTGATGGCTGCATTCCCCTTAGGAGAGGCCCTGGTATTAAACCATTACTGATGGCTGCATTCCACCTAGGAGAGGCCCTGGTATTAAACCATTACTGATGGCTGCATTCCCCTTAGGAGAGGTCCTGGTATTGGGCATGCTGACTCACTGAAATATCTCACTGGGACACTTATCAATGTCAGCTGTGCTTTTCCTACTATGACAAGTCAACATGTCTGCTGTGAAAAAGGTCCATAAAAGAGATACTTCCCTGCTAAATAATTTAATCCTCTGTCATGCATGCCCCCCCCCCCACCCCCCGTGTGTTTGGCTGAGCTGCTATATATAAAACACAGTGATGGCGTCTGAATGATCTGTGCTTTCATGTCGGCGTGAGCGCGGAGACGGGCTGACCTCGAGGCTCTGTGACGGCTTCCTTTTTCATCTGCAGATCAAAATCACAACACTTCCACTTCCTCTGCGCACTCCTTTGTGCCTCCTTAAAAAAAAAAAAAAAAAGTGATAAAGGAAACTGAAAACGACCTACTTTCTTTCCACTCTCCCTACTTGCGTCCTTTCTTTCTTTTTTTTTTTTTTGACTTCCTCAAAAGAGCGTTAAAATACCGTCTCTGTCTTCTTCCAGATGACAGCCGGGGAAGTGAAAGTTATTTTCGTCTCTTGCCGAGATGTTTCAGATACCTCTTGCCCTCCGTGCTCACGTAACCCACTGCCCTTTTTCATGCTACTGTTCAAATAAAGACAAAAAAAAACCCAAACTAGCTTTTTGTTTCTAGGTCATTTCGATGCATAAGCAGCCTGTTTTTATTGCACCGAGCCGGACAGCTCTAACGAAGCGCCAGGCTCTGCCACGACGGAAGCGTTAAAAGGCCAGCGCCTGGACTCTGCTTCATTATTTATCTGGCCTTTTTATCCTTTTGTTGGGTTATTTATGAGCATCAAACAGGTGGCCCGGCCAGGGAGGAAGAGAGGGAGGCTCAGAGAGACAGAGAGGGGGTCAGAGGTGGAGGAGAGAGGAAGTGAGGAGCTGGAGAGGAGAGGAAAGAAAAGGTCAGGAGATGAGGAGGAGAGGCATTATTCTTTGAAAGCAGAGTTTCATATTTCCAGGATTGGCAGCTCATTTTACCGTATTGCATTTTTCAGCGAATAAGTCATGGGCCCTTAACGTTAAGGTTGGAATAAAAATGTTGGATGGATGGCTTTGTTTGAAATGTGATGTAAGAGGAGGATGAGACCAAAATGAACTTCACTAGCTCTTTTTTTAAACTGAGATGTTTTCTAGCAAGTTAACGTGGACGCACACGATGCGGGTCTGTTGCCGCACCACTGCCACCTGGAGATCAGTAATAATATACTGAATATAATAATAATGGGGAACCATTGGCAGGAGGGACACCCTAACTACTTGGTATTTCAGCCAGATGGGCGTGGTTTTCTAGGGCGTAGCACACTCTGTGACCGTCTCGGCCATACAGTCACTGGGCCCTGTATTAACTATCTGAGTGCATGGCGCAGGTGTGTTTAGGGCGTGTCCAAATCCACTTTTGCTAGTTTGATGGCGAAACAAAGGGTCCGGCCTGGTTCTAAAGGGTTGTACTTAGTGTCTTCATTAATCAGAGGTGTGTTAAAGCCAGATCAGACTATTACTCTTCACTAATAGAAGAAAATAAGAACAACCCAATGTTCCTTTTCAGCACTGTAGCCAGGCTGACAGATAGCCACAGCTCTACTGAGCCATCTATTCCTCTAGCACTGAGTAGTGATGACTTCATGAGCTTCTTTAATGATAAAATTATAACAATTAGAGATAAAATTCATCACCTTTTGCCCTTAACTTCTAACAGTTCATCTTTAAATGCAGGACTGCTAGAAAGAACGACGAGTCCCGACATATACTTAGACTGCTTTTATCCTATAGACCTACAACAATTAATGTTAAAGATATCCTCAGCTAAGCCATCTACCTGTCTCTTAGACCCCATCCCAACGAGATTACTCAAAGAAGCGTTACCCGTGGTAAACACTTCATTACTAGATATGATCAATATGTCCTTATTAACAGGTTATGTACCGCAGTCATTTAAAATTGCTGTGATAAAACCTCTTCTGAAAAAACCCACCCTAGATCCTGAGGTCTTAGCAAACTATAGACCTATATCTAACTTTCCCTTTCTATCCAAGATCCTTGAGAAGGTGGTTGCTGATCACTTATGTGATTTTCTACATAGCAACAGTCTATTTGATGATTTTCAATCAGGATTTAGAAAGAATCATAGCACAGAGACGGCACTGGTGAAAATTACTAACGACCTTCTAACAGCTGCAGACAAAGGACTTGTCTCCATTCTTGTTTTATTAGATCTTAGTGCTGCTTTTGACACTATTGACCATACCATCCTGTTACAGAGACTGGAACACTTGGTTGGCATTAAAGGAATTGCACTAAGCTGGTTTAAGTCTTATTTCTCTGAGCGATCCCAATTTGTTTATGTTCACGATAAACCCTCCAAGCACGCTAAAGTTAGCCATGGCGTTCCTCAAGGCTCAGTGCTTGGACCAATTCTATTTTCCTTATATATGCTTCCTCTAGGTAATATTATTAGGAAACACTCAATTAACTATCACTGTTACGCAGACGATACCCAATTATATCTGTCAATTAAGCCAGATGAAAGTGGTCAGTTAGCAAGACTTCAAACGTGTATTGAGGATATAAAATCCTGGATGACCCACAATTTCCTGATGTTAAACTCAGACAAAACTGAGGTCATTGTGATAGGACCAAAGCACCGCCGAACTTCGTTTTCGAAAGATATAGTTACTCTGGATAGTATTGCCCTGGCCTCCAGCACTGCTGTCAGAAATTCGGGAGTTATTTTTGATCAGGATATATCCTTCAACGCCCACTTAAAACAAACCTCAAGAATAGCCTTTTTCCATCTTCGTAACATTGCCAAAATTAGGAATATCCTGTCTCAAAACGATGCTGAAAAACTAGTCCATGCATTCGTTACTTCTAGACTAGATTACTGAAATTCCTTATTATAATAATAAGTCCCTTAAGACTCTCCAGCTGATCCAGAATGCTGCAGCACGTGTTCTGACGAGAACTAAGAAAAGAGATCATATTTCTCCTGTATTAGCTTCTCTGCATTGGCTTCCTGTGAAATCTAGGATTGAATTTAAAATCCACCTCCTGACTTACAAAGCTCTAAATGGTCAAGCACCATCATACTTAGAAGAGCTCTTAGTACCTTATTGTCCCACTAGAGCACTGCGCTCCCGGAATGCGGGGCTACTTGTGGTTCCTAGAGTCTCTGGAAGTAGACTGGGGGCCAGGGCCTTCAGCTATCAGGCTCCGCTTTTGTGGAACCAGCTCCCGGTCTGGGTTCGAGGGGCAGACAGCGTCGCCACATTTAAGAGTAAACTAAAAACCCTCCTCTTTGATAAAGCTTATAGTTAGGGAGTGAGGGGTTGCAGCGTCCACCTAACCCGGCCCACTGCTTCTCCTCGTAGTCATCAGTTCTATATACTGTATAATTAATAAAATAGTGAGAGTAGAGGGAGGCAGACCAGTACAGCCCGATCCGGTTGGGAAGAGTTCAAGCCCGACCAGGCCCCTCTCTTTAACTTGCCTCTCGTAGTTATGCTATTATAATTCTAGACTGCTGGGAAGGCTGTTTCCTTCCTAAGACACACTAAGCTGCTCTCTCATCTCTACTGGTTACTTTTGTATGCATCCTGTCCCAGAAATGCTTGTTACTAATCTAGCTCTGGGGAGTTTACTCCCCGGAGTCCTTATGTTTCTTCTTCGCAGAGCTATGCTCTGCGATTCTCTGCAATTCCCGGCCGCATCCTGCTACGTCCTGCTGCATCCGCCGCATCCACCCATGCTCTGGCATGAGCTTCCACGATGACCTTCGAAGTCACTGTTATCTCTAATGTGACTATTATCGCCACTGTTCATCCCACCACCAACCGGCCCATCAGACACCGCCTACCAAGAGTCTGGGTCTGCCGAGGTTTCTTCCCAAGAGGGAGTTTTTCCTCGCCACTGTCGCAATAGCCATTGTTAATGCTTGCTCTTGAGGGAATTACTGTAATTGTTGGGGTTTTGGAAATTATAGAGTGTGGTCTAGACCTACTCTATCTCTAAAGTGTCTCAAGATAACTTTTGTTATGATTTGATACTATAAATAAAATTGAATTGAATTGAATTGTTTTGGGCGTAACATGGTATCAACCAATCAGAGATCATCTCCCATTCCCTTTAAAAGCCAGGTGCGTTTGGACCTTGGGGCATTGCTGTTATGAGGGAGGATTTGCAGGATTTGCATGCGAGATAACGCCAGACAAGTGGTTTCTTCTCATCTTTTCTTAGCGTCGTTTTTCGTCACGGTTAAAACCCAAAATATTCGACTCATCTTTTCCTCTGTCTTTTGTGAGGATCGGGGGATCAAATCAATCCTGGAACGTATTCCGTCCGCGACGGGACACTGAACTCGCCACCACCAAACACTTCTGGTTGTTACATTAGAGATGCATCAGGGGGGTTCAGAGATGTCACATCAGCTTTTCCTCCCCCCCAGCAGCAAACACCACAGAGTCTATTTCAATAAATGAGAGGCTGAAATCAGCATAAATTACAGCAGAGGTGAATTCAAAAGCAGAATATATTACTGGAGCAAAATGAGTAGCGAGCGAGCCGCGTGTCCCTTCCTCAGATCTGTCTGCCTCTATGTTCTCGCCTGCGATTGTATTTTTAGTTTAGAACATCACGTGAGCTTGTCAGATCCTCGATATCAGCCCGGACGCACCAGAACTATTCGCTGGAACTCCTACAGCCCTGCTCGGTTAAACATGCGTGGGATTCGCGGTTTGTGTTGTCACATTTTGGAAATATAAAAGTTTTTTTTTGCAGAAGGGGTTGAAAAGTTGTTTGGTATAAGGTCGGCATAAAATGCATGTTTGATGCCTTCATATGTCAACACTTTGACTAACGTTAGCTCAGAGGGCTAATTGACCTGTTGGGCCACAGACTACAGGAAATGACACCACCCAAACTAGGAGTCAGTCCGACCGGCGGTGACATGTTGCTCTTCCTAACGCCAGATTTGGATTATCGAAGACGCTAGCAAAGCTACACGCTATACAAACTAAGCACAGCAGAGACCACAGATAGGCCTGACCTCCGTGTCTAACTGTAGATCTTTAAAGCTCCATTGTGTAAGAACTTTTCCCATCTAGCGGTGCAATTGTATATGACAACCTACTGAATATTACTTTCTAACCCTTCCTCCTACAGTGGCCAAACCCAAAATTAGCTCTTAGTATCTCCATCGTTTCCACGCAGCTGTTCTAGCCACTCCAATATCAACTTTGGTCTTGTCGCGTTGTCGTTTTAATTCTCTCTTTCTCTTTCTTTCGCTTCGCTGGCGAGTACTCTCCCACTGGCATTCGTCACGGTGCCAATAGGTGTAAGAGGGCGAAATGCGGAGGTATGTCTCTTTTTAGCTAATGTATTTTAAAAGGTGGAGGCGCTACATGGCGGCCGTCATACCAGTGACTCGCTCCTATGTATTCTGAATGATTCTGAATATATAGAATACTTTGATTAGTTGGTGGAAGAAATTACACATGAATGAGCACACATTTGTGAAAGAACAAAGAGGTTTTTGCAAAGAATCAACTGAAAATGACAACAGAAATATGTTATATATCTGCTCACGTATCTCGGCAATTCAAGTCAACGGCCAGTTGTCTACCAGGAAGTGATTTTTGTCTTAGCGAGACGTCACAGTGATTCGCTCTGAAGCAACCTCACTCCGTTCTGCAGCTTTATTTTTCTGATGCAATCTCCTTTCCGTCTCTGGTTTGTTTTCTCTTTCACTGCGTGGGGTTTATTATAAATCTGTCCAGATGTTCATATGAGATACAGAACACTGTTTTTTGCATAAATCATGAAGATTATACTTTGATTACGAGCAGGGACGACTGTCCATAGTTGTATAATCAGTAGTATCGCTCCAGCTCATGTCTCACTCCGCCTCCAACTCGCTACATCTCTCTTTCGCATATCCCTGAATCTGGTGGTTCAGATTGGACGTTTTTCTCCTCCTGTGTTCCCTCTGTGTCCTCACCTCCCTCCATGAACACACACAGCAGGTGGCAGAGCCTCATTACAGTATAATGAGAAACCACCAACCCATTTAATCATCAGGTGGATGGAGGACACTATAAACTGCAGGTATGAATTTTACGCAGCAGGAGGGAGCAGAGAGAGGGTGTGACGTAAAGGCAACAAAAAGGTGATTAAAAGGCGACAAAAATGTAACAAAAAAGGTGATAAAATGGCAATAAAATGGCAACAAAAAGGCGAATCTTTCTAATGCCGGGATCCGCAAAAGTCAGAGTCATTCTCTATGTCGATGTCATTTTTGGGATTGTCTCCTGTCCCCTTCCTCTGTCTCTGTGTTGGCGTTCTAACCTCCGGCTGATTTGTGAGGACTATGGTTAACTGCTCCTCAGATCTCTGCAGGGTAAATCCAGACAGCTAGCTAGACTATCTGTCCAATCGGAGTTTTCTGTTGCACGACTAAAACTACTTTTAAACGTACACATGTTCCACCAAAACAAGTTCCTTCCTATTTAGCAGAGGCACCGTGGCTCTGTCCGGAGCTTAGCCCCACCCCAAGATGATTGTGATTGGTTTAAAGAAAAGCCAATAAACCAGAGCACGTTCTTCTCCCATCCCAGAATGCTGTGTGGACTTGCCAGACCTGACATGAACTTGCGCGTGATCTTGACAACAGTACACGATAATCAGAGTTCATGGTAGAGCTGCCACCTCTTAGTCAATTAGTCGACTAATCGGTCGTTTTGGTCTTAGTCGACTAAGATTTCTTTAGTCGATTAGTCATTTTTTATG
Source organism: Perca schrenkii (assembly GCA_025617405.1). Classification (NCBI taxonomy): domain Eukaryota; kingdom Metazoa; phylum Chordata; class Actinopteri; order Perciformes; family Percidae; genus Perca; species Perca schrenkii. The sequence continues at coordinate 530,228 of CM046807.1, forward strand.
CTTATTCATGCTTAATTACTCATTTCAGGAAACGTCTGAGCACATTTCTGGTAAACACAAGATTTAAAGTGGTGCTTTTGCAGGATTAATTGTGGAGAAACTCAGTTTTACAGATGGTTAATTAACTACATTTATATTGTGCTTTTCTAGTCTTAACCACCTCTCAAAGAGGACAGCTCTGTCGATTAAATCAACTAATCCATTAGTCGACAACATCCTATAAGTGTTAGTCCACTAAGGATTTCTTTAGTCGAGGACAACCCTAGTTCATGGCACTATGTCTGTCTAGTCCGACATAGTGACTGTCGTCAAAGTAAGAAAAAACAACAACAGTGTAGCCATTTGAAATATGGTACTGAATGACAGGACATTTTTCAATTCCCAGATACTATGGAGGAAATTCAGTCAGGGCCAAAAAAAAAGAAAATAAGAAAAAAGGATGGAAGTTCGGTACCCAGCCATTGGAAGGATGCAAATATAGAAGCTAGAGTGAGGATGAAAAAGGGAAAAGATGGATGGAAATGTTAGAGGCAATATTAAAAGTGGGGAAGAAAGGGGTGGAGGAGGGAGAAACAGGGTGGGCCAGCTCAACGTGTGAACTGATTTCATATTATCTCCTCATGTTGTAATTTCTTTCTTCTTTAACAGCCGTGGTCAGACGCTGAACCCTGAGAGTCGATTACACGAGAACGGAAAGGCTCTCTCTCTCTCTCTCTCTCTCTCTCTCTAATGGATGGGAAATGTGTCTCGTCCATCGCTCAGTGTAATCAATGAGCGCTGGCAGCTGATGTATATACAATGATACCTGAGCACTTTCATCCCCGTGCTTAAACTGATTACATTCGGTAGGTTTTTCATGCCACAGGAAGACGAGGGGAGGGCCGTTTCCTCCACACTAAGCTGCGTTTAATATCTCTGAAATGAGCCGGATGCCTAGTGGCGAAGGATGGGAGAGGATGAGGAGCGAAACAAAGGGCGTGATGTGCAAACACCGTAAGAAACAAAGACACGAGGACAGAAAACATTTCGCCATTTTAGCCACGTTTTAATGCCAGTTATGCGCTTTAAATTTCCCCTTAAGCAGCATCACGGTTGGTTATGGTGTTCCACTCAGAAAGCACAAATCTTCATCAATGTTCCTGCAAAGGCAATCAACTTAAGATCACTACTAGTCCCTCTCGGTTTTCCCCAGTCATCGTCATCCAAAACCACACACACACACACACACACACACACACACACACACACACACACACACACAAAGTTTTTTATTTCATACGACCAAATAACATTACTGAGGTGTGTGTGTGTGTGTGTGTGTGTGTGTGTGTGTGTCCTGGCTTGCCCCAGTTACCATCTTGATAAAGGAGTAACTGTTTGTGTCTGCCTCCAGCAGTAAACACACTTTGGGAAATATTATCCATCTCGCTGTGAATGCTCATTGGCTGTGTGTGTGTGTGTGTGTGTGTGTGTGTGTGTGTGTAGGCTTCAGCAGATGAATGCAGATGTATTGATAGATAGGAAATGCATGGCGGCAGTTTACAGTGATAACACCGGTGTCACGTTGTGAGAGGCCTCTCATCTCTCTCACACACACACACACACACACACACACACACACACACACACACACACACACACACACACACACACACACACACAATGATTTTATCTCCCAGACTGGAACTAACTTGGTGATGTAATGGATCTGTTTTTTAAATGTGCAGTGATACACTTCTTAAATAAAGCATACGCAGTTATTTATTTATAATCCATGGAGTGAAAGCACATCAGGAAAAGGGAGTAAATGACTTCCCTCCGTAATTACAATCTTCTCTCCAGACTGCTATAGTGATGTATATAACTCTGCTGAGCAGGGTCGCCGCGGTGACGTCCCACTTCCTCCCCACGCGGGTCCAGTCGGCCGCGTTTCATTTCATCTCCAACAGGAACAAGGTTTTCATTGAGAGCTTTTTCCTTCGCTCTGTGATCTTTTTTGGTCGCTCTGCAGCCACCTGCTGCATCAGAGCCAGACCAGACGCCTGCTGCTGAATTATTGAACACCACGCCTTTAACCGCTACCACTTCTCTCTCTCTTTCTCTCCCTCTGTCTCCGCGCTTCCTGCCTCCTGCGGGCCGCTTCCTGAATTATTAAACAGCACGACTTTAGCTGATGTCATTTTACTACGCTCTCTCTCTCTCTCTCTGCATGTCACTCCCGTCGCTGTTTTCCATTTCTAAACCCGCTTGATTTCATTTTCCATCTGTATCTCTACCTTCCCTCCTTGATCTATAACTTGTATTTCATTTAGAAGTTAAATGGTGAATGGTAACAAATGAGTCCGCTTTTGGTGGGTCTGATCGGTGACAAAAGTCGCTGGTACTTAACGCACATCATAACAAAAAACCTTTTTCTAATTTACATCTCCTACATAGCACTGTCCTGTTTAATCTGCTTCTCTAGTTACCGTCACTGGGTCCACAACAACGAAGCCTCTTGGATATTGGATATGAATATTTGTCATTGACCATTGAGCACAATACGTGGTGGAATTTAAAAAGAAAATTTAAGCTCAAGGGGTCAATTTACTGAGTAGGATCAGGCTCTGGTCTCAATCCAAGTGGTACCAAGAACTTGGTCAAATTAAAACTAGATTTGGGTATCGTTTAGGTGCTAAAATTATACTTTTAAAATGGTGCCTGGACCGATACTTGAAAAAGAAGAGCACAAAATGACAGTTGGCGACATTAAAAAACAGCTTTTTTATTTCTAAGGCCATATGGTCAAATTTGTATGAATATAAAATATTATAAGAATAACTAATTTTACCAGTTAGACCGCCCTAGCGGCAGCAAATGTAATCTGCAGTCAGGGTCGTCTAGCAACTCTCTGTTGACTTGCGAGCTGGAAAAACCAAACTCTAGTCAGGCCAATCACATCGTGTATAGAGTCGGTGGGCGGGGCTTAACATAATGACGGCAGAGTTGCGACGGTTCTGCATTAATGGGGGGCAAGGTGGAGGGTGGGGGTGTGGCCTTGACCAACTATGTGGGCCAAATTCTCTGGGCGGGCAAAGCAGAGAAAGGGGAGGTAACCTTTCCCCTTATGACATCATAAGGAGAAGATTCCAGATCGGCCCATCTGAGCTTTCATTTTCTCAAAGGCAGAGCAGGATACCCAGGGCTCGGTTTACACCTATCACCATTTCTAGCCACTGGGGGACCATAGGCAGGCTGGGGGAACGCATATTAATGTTAAAAAACCTCATAAAGTGCCATGGGACCTTTAAAAACATTGCCAGAATTGCCAAAACAGATCATTGAAATGAGTAAATATCTGACTAAATAATAAAGAAAAGCAGGGGAAAAGAAAAAAAAAAGTTTTATCAATGTGCAAGACATAGGCCTATTGCTGTTTTGGACCTGAGCCAGATTAATTTATGATCTCAATCATGAAAAGCGCCCACACGCTGGCCTTGTCCCCTCACACGCCTCTCCGTCAGCGTTGCAGTGCGGTTGCAGTGTCTTGCGTTATAAAAGCAGCAGTTTGAGGCGTCACACAACACCGCACGACCACGGACCAAAGGCAACGGCCAAACCACGGAGGAGGACTTTTTACTGAAGGATTTCACGTCTTTGAAGAAGCACAGGTTTCTAATGGGAGAAACTAATCTGTGTCCCATCCCTGCTTCTATTCTCCCTGCAGAGAGCCTGGACATACTGTACAACTGACATTTACTTCCAGTAGGAGATGGTAGTTTCCTTCTCGCGTGGTCACATCCTAGTGAAGAATCTTTGTTCCAAATTGTGTGCCGGATCTTTGCTATTTCCCGTTTCTATTGCCTGTGTTCATAAGAGATTGTTTTTCCTCTCTTTCTCTTCCTAATTGCATCCTTGTCTTTCTGTTTTCCTAAATGAACTCCATGAACTGAAGTCCCTTTCAGAAGTCCTCCCATTTCAGGGATTTCATCCCATTTCAGGGATTACAAATCCCCACTTTATATCTGTTCTTTCTCTTTTTACATGGATCCTTCAGAGCTATTTATGTTAACACGATGTCTTTTCCTCCCACCATCTGTTTTCATCCCTCTGATGAGTCTCCTCTCAAAACTCATCCCATTTTGAGCTTTCTCTGGCTATTTCTGTTCTTTTCCACCTCATTTTCATCCGATACATTCATTCTCTTCATCCTTTTGCCTACGCTTCCCAATCATGTACAAGCCTTAAGTGTTATTCAGAGGTTTTATTTATTTCTGCATGTCGTCTTGTCTGTCTGTTTTCCGCTTGGTCATTGGACAAGAGTGCAGAGACGTGACGCCGAGACTCAGCGGCAGCCTGCCTGCTAACAGAGAGCTGCAGTCTGAAGGTGAAGGGGTGTCAAGGATGAAGCGGTGCTGTAATCTCAGGTGTCCACGCAACATGTCACCACAGCCAATGACATGAGTGAAAGGAAATAGAAAATGTGTCACTGCATGCAGTAGTTCAGTTTCCATATTCCATCTAAACCAGCAACACGGGGCAAAAGTCTGGCATCTTTTATTGCAACAACAACTGAAAACAACACGCAAAGATGGGACAGAAGTGAGAGGTCTCACTCTGTGGCTGAAACTGAGAGCTTAACACACAGGGTGAAAAGAGGAGCTGCAGCAATGCGCAGTACAACAAAAATATGGTGAAAATTAAACCATGTTAACCTATTGTGGTACAACCTCTGAATACAATTTATGAAGCTGAAAATGAGCATAACATGAGCTCTTTAACATTGTGAAACTGAACTAGTTAAGATTAATCAACAACATGGGAAGGTTTAGGGAATTAAGCTAAAAGCTTTGTAAGGATTAGAAAAAGATCATAGATTGGCAGCTAATGAGTCACGGACGTAACTGTGTCACAGATTTATGTCTGTTACAAAATCGGTTAATTGCGAAAAAAATAAAAACCTTCCTCTTTACATAAAGTTTTGTGCTCTAATACAGTTCTTAATTACTACGGCCACTCAAGGTTGTTCCATTAAAAAGCTAAATGTAAATGAGTAAAGATACAGACTGATGTCAGTAAGTGGTGTATGTATGACACGCCAATTGGTAAGCCATTACTGGCGTGTTATCAAGACCCATACTTGCTTTTTAGCGTGTTTATCAACGCCATTTGGCCTCCATTGACTTACCTGGCGATTGCGTTTGAATTTACACCGTAGAGAGTAGTATGAAAGGGGGAAAATCCGCCTAGAGAGGTTGGTAAGGGGGGTGGATGGGTAAAACAACACAGTTGGGGGGGTAAAACACAGGACTTTCACCCCAGAGACCGGGGGTCGGGTCCCGTGTGTCACGTTTCCTAAACCCAACCCCATTCTTCTTTTCCTAAACTCAATCCGTCCGCTGTATACGGCGCTCAAAATGCGTACAGACAACACTTGGAAGTGGCGTGTACGCATGTCCGCTGTATACGGCCTAGACATTCACGCGGATAGCTCAAAATGCGTACAGGTAACACGCCACCTGGCTTAAGAAAGAGGGCGTGCATGTGTGTATGTTTACGCAAAGTCATGATGTCACGTTGCACGATTAGCCGCTTGCACAATCGACCTATACGAACATTTTCTGGGTGTTGGTCGGAGTGAAAAATATATCTTTTAAATGACATGTTTGCCATCAGCAAAGGCTAACTGAGCAAAAAAAATAAGCACTAACACAAATTAAATCCCATACAATACCATTTTTGTTACACGCAAAAGTAGCATTCATTTCAGTCAATACAAACAAATGTTATTGATCACTCCAGCGCTCCAAAACATGACTTCTGCTGAAAGATGAGCAAAAAAACACTTTGAAAGAAATAACTAAACAACAACTTCAATATTCGGTTTTATTGTTTGTCCCTAACCGCCTGAAGAAATTAACCCAGCACTCTCAATTTTCTTCCCCCTGCTCATAACTCGTTTCCATAGTTCTACATTAGTTTCTGTGTAATGACTTCGATCTGTTGTTCAGTTTAGCTGAAGGCTTTGATGCTGCCTGTGAATACATCAGTGAGAGGATTTCATTATTACTGACGGACGTGCAACCAAACTGTTTTTGGCTGATTAACAGATAGAAACTTCTATCAGGGAGAATAAAATAAAGCTAACAAGACCCCGCGACTACATTGAGCTTTTGAAAGAACATGGGTTTTGGCACTGTGACAGAAATATCACCGCTGCTTTCTAGTTCTAAAAATCAGCCATCGCTGACAGCCGGTCAGATTTAACAGAGGAACTCGCAGAGCTTTGAGAGGCTGAGGGGGGACTTCAAACGCTTCGACGGTCCGCGGATTACGATTCAAACGCGGCCAGAGAAATCGTTTTGGACCGCGCCACAAAGGGATCCCTATTATCCCACAAAGCCATTATCATTCAGCGCCTGCGACGTGAAATAAATGAAATGGAACTACAAAGAAGTTCAAGTGAAAGAAGAAGAAGTGACACAAAGAAGCCGGATTAAGCCGTGGGGTCATTGCTGGTCAAGATTGAACTGCATCCCACCCCCCCGCGAGAGGTTTGGTCACGGCAGCATTTATAACAAGCTAGGACGACCCGAACGGGCAGAGGAGACTTTGAACTCCACTAAACCTCCCAGCAGTCAGCCATATATCACCACTGAGAGCAAATATGGAGCAGCTTGTATCAAAGGAGAGGAAGATACTAATACAGGTCGAAGGATTAATATCCACACAGAAAGGTGAATACAGGGGACAGAGACAGAAAGACGGAGAGAAAGTCAATGATATACCAAAGTACAAAAGGAGAGAAAAGATGACTGTCCTCCCCTGAAAATCAACCACATAAAAAGTTTTTTTCAAGCAGCAATTACTGCACGTCTACGTTCATGATTGGCTGCTCCCGCTAGTGGTCGTAGTAGTTATGATGGGAGCAAAGCAGAACGTAATGGGACACAGATTAAAAGCGCCAAATAGGCCTGGGCGATATGGAGAAAATCAAATATAACGATATTTTTAAACCAAATACCTCGATATCGATACCGCAACGATATTGTAGTTTTGACTATTGGTGCTTTCACACAATATTTACACAATGAGATTTTTGATAAATAATCATCAGTAATGTGGATATAATGACTAAGTGGGTAAATGTGAGTAATAGAACAGTTACAACAGTCTGGTAAGTTCAGAAAATGACATCACTTTACTGTAATGCAGCCTTTAAAACCAGGAAAAGACACTTATGCCATATTACGATATTACGATATCCAAAATCTAAGACGATATCTACTCTCATATCACAATTTCGATATAATATCGATACATTGCCCAGCTCTAGCGCCAAAATCCACGTGTCGAGGCAAGTTGGGGAGATGGATGGATCAAACAAACACAGGACTTTCACCTGGGAGAACGGGGTTCATGTCCAGTTTGAAAATAAGTAAAAAATTTGGTTAAATTAACGAAACAAACGGAGCCATGTCACGTCAGATGTTTTAAGCCAACGTCAGATTGAGACGTCAGAGAACGGAGAACGAAGTTCTTCTTTGTGATGGCATGAACAAATCTAAAAAGCAAAAAAACAACAACCAAGGAACACATTTCAAGTGCCTTCAATGCATCTGGCACATTCTCAATAGAATCTGATTAAAACTAGACGCCAACACACGTTGAATATTGTATATCTGATTATATTGAGAATGTTCCAGATGCATTAAAGGCATTTGGAATTTGTTCTTAACTGTCCTGTTGCCTCGGGGTCAAGTTTGACCCATTTCTTTTTTCAAAAAGTTTCTATATCAGAAATGTGGGTTTTCCTTCCAACCAAATTGTCAAAATAATAACTTGGATGGTTCCGTACAACGCTCTTCACAGGTCAAATTAATGAGCAGTTCACTACTTTCATTGAATGTGGTTGTTTTATTCAATTGTATAGCATTTGAAGAAAAGAATTGATAAAAGAACGTTGAAAAAAAGTGACAAAAATGTCGGAAAAAAACAAGAACCAAAACATCAAAAGCGCAGAAAAAAAAAAAAATCGACAAAGAACTTCGGAAAAATGACAAAACGTCGGAAAAAGCTTCAAAAACGTGGTTAAATTTCTTTTTTTTTTTAAAAACATAGAAAAGCGACAAAGGTTTTTTACGGTTTCAATTTCAAATTTTCACCCCAAAAAAAACCCAAAAGGTTGCATGGCCGACGAGATGACAACACAAGGGTTAAGGCGAGTTCCTTGGGTTTTCACCTGCTGCCTAACTTGGTGCGTAAACCTAACCAAACTGGGCCCGTTTCACAACGTTAAGGACGTGTTTTAAACCGCCACAGTTACTGTCTCTGGTTTAGATATGAGGACGGAAAACGCTCCTGTGGCTCGGATTAGAGGGGGGGGGATAAACGACCTGTACTGTGGTATGGTTTGGGGGATTTGTTGGCAAAGATTGTTTCTGCTACATTACCGCATTATAAATACAGTGGGGGAAAAAAAATACAATAGAAAAATACTACATTCAAACATTGCAAAACCAGCAGGATGTGTGTCCACAAACGTCTCTGAGTGCATCAAATGGTTTCGAGCTGCATGTGCACAGGGAGAGCAAATCGGATTTGAAACCCTTTATGGCGCATCGCAGCTCTTTTCATTGCCGCCTAAACAGGACGAATATCTTTCCCTGGGGTTTACAGCTGCTTCCACACACACAACAAGATCTGGTCTGCATCAGCAAGGGAAAGGGAAAGGGGGGGGATCTGATGTTATAGTGTACACAGTAAATCCACCCATTCACTGCTGACACAGATCTGTTAAGTCTCAACATTTCAGACCGTCTTCATGTTACTGTTTTTATCTTGACAGAGATCTCCAAGCTGAGGCTGATTATGGCTATTTCTGCCTTCATGGAGCTATTGTCCATCTTAAATTCTACTTTATTAGCCTGTATGTAGCCAATAGATGTGCAGGCCGCAGCAGAATCGTTTTTTTTAGTTCTATTATCTTTATTGTTACTATAAGTGCCACAGAGCATCATGCCAACTGCTAAAATTGTTAGGAATTATATTTCTGTATATCTGTTCATCTGTATCAGTGTCTCGGTTTCCCAACTGGCAGCAGCAGATAGCCGCCCACCATGAGTCAGGTTCTGTCCGAGGTTTCTGGCTGTAAAAAGGACGTTTTTTCCTCACCACCAATTTATTTCTCGTAGAAAATTGTCGGGTCTTTGTAAATTATGTAGTGTGGTCTAACTCCTGCTGTGTATAAAATTGATTTGAATGGACAGGGCAAGAGAAGTACTGAACTGGGCTGAGTCTCACCACATTAGTCATCACTGTATTACTGTATCATTATTCATTGTCAACTGCGAAAACTATGAAAAACACAATTGTTTTAGGACACTAACTAATACGGACCTACAGTACTGACCACACGAACCACTAGCAAGAAAGGTAACAAGCAGCAGTGCAGATATAACCCGACGCGTCAGATTGTTACACAGAACTATATGATGAGCCGTCAGTGGAAACTGTTTGGAAAAGTGCTGGATGAACCATTTGTCTACCAAACTCTTGCTAAAGCCAGTCGGGAGAAGAATAGGGGTGTTCTTCAACATAATTGAAACATTTTGGTCACCTAACAATGTTAAAAAAAACTTGTTGAGTGTTCGGTAGCACCTTGCCAACCAAAGCTACCTAGCCTCTGCAAATAAAGGGATCTCTGAGGAGCTATGAGTGAAGATGGATCTCTGAGGAGCTATGAGTGAGGCTGGATCTCTGAGGAGCTATGAGTGAGGATGGAGGAGGGATCTCTGAGGAGCTATGAGTGAGGCTGGATCTCTGAGGAGCTATGAGTGAGGATGGAGGAGGGATCTCTGAGGAGCTATGAGTGAGGATGGAGGAGGGATCTCTGAGGAGCTATGAGTGAGGATGGAGGAGGGATCTCTGAGGAGCTATGAGTGAGGATGGAGGAGGGATCTCTGAGGAGCTATGAGTGAGGATGGAGGAGGGATCTCTGAGGGGCTATGAGCGAGGATGGAGGAGGGATCTCTGAGGAGCTATGAGCGAGGATGGAGGAGGGATCTCTGGGGAGCTATGAGTGAGGATGGAGGAGGGATCTCTGGGGAGCTATGAGCGAGGATGAAGGAGGGATCTTCAGAGGAAAGGATGTCTCATTCCTCTGAAAACACATATCATTGTTTCCTTTCTTCTTGCATGCATCCTCGGTGGGACAGACTAAGATGCAAAGAAGGGAAGCAAGTGAAGGAAACGGGATGTGATTTAAGTGAAGTGAGATGCACCTTCATTCTCTCCGTAATCCATCTCTTATTTTCCTCCATGCATGCATTTCATTTTCTTACTTCCTTCATCAGTTTTCTCTCTGCCACTGTTTTCCATCCCATCTCCCTTTCCTTCTCTCCTCCATCGTCTTTTTTTTCTCGTCTCCTCTCAGTGGCTCAGTCGTGTTCTGTTGAATCTAATTAGCCATGAGGCAGTGAGTCATCGTGCTGCTGCGGGACCGGGGGGGACCCGAGGTTTTGGATGACTTCTGTCTTGTGTAAATATTTGCGTAACGGTCTGTGTTCCTCTGATGAAAGTCAAATCTCAGCTGAGAGCCTCGCTGCTCCCACAGAGAGCCAGGGGTCAGAGAGCATAGGGAGCGTCACGGTGGGATTCCTAATCACTAGGTTTAGGCATCCTTTGTTTTTAGATTTTTAGATTTTTTTGATTTTTGGGCATTTCCACCTTTAATGAATAGGAAAGCTAGATATGAAAGGGGAGAGAGAGGGGGGAAGACATGCAGGAAATTGTCACAGGTCGGACTCAAACCTTGGACCTTCTGCGTCGAGGAATAAACCTCTATATATGTGGGCTTGCTCTACCAACTGAGCTAACCCGGCCACAGATGTAACACTAGGGCTGCGTTCCAAACCACAGTGTAGAAACAAAACAAAGGCTGCGTCTGAAATTCTATTGCTATTTAATAGCTAAAACAGTATGTGAGACTTTTTAGTACAGTACAGGCCAAAAGTTTGGACACACCTTCTCATTCAATGCGTTTCCTTTTTATTTTCATGACTATTTACATTGTAGATTCTCACTGAAGGCATCAAAACTATGAATGAACACATATGGAATTATGTAATTAACAAAAAAGTGTGAAATAACTGAAAACATGTCTTATATTTTAGATTCTTCAAAGTAGCCACCCTTTGCTTTTTTATTAATAAGGGAAATAATTCCACTAGGGCTGCCACCTCTCGTATAAGTGTTAGTCGACTAAGAATTTCTTTAGTCGAGGACAGCCCTAAATTCCACTAATGAACCCTGACAAAGCACACCTGTGAAGGTAAAACCATTTCAGGTGACTACCTCATGAAGCTCATTGAGAGAACACCAAGGGTTTGCAGAGTTATCAAAAAAAGCAAAGGGTGGCTACTTTGAAGAATCTAAAATATAAGACATGTTTTCAGTTATTTCACACTTTTTTGTTAACTACATAATTCCATATGTGTTCATTCATAGTTTTGATGCCTTCAGTGAGAATCTACAATGTAAATAGTCAGGAAAATAAAAAGGAAACACATTGAATGAGAAGGTGTGTCCAAACATTTGGCCTGTACTGTATGTCCGAAACCGTAGTATGAAACCAATTTTAAAAAATATTTCCTGGTAAAATATTACAGTATGCAATACTGGAGACTACGCCGGCATAAATATCCCACAATGCAATGCAGTAGTAACGACAACGTTTGTTACAGACAAGCGGACAGAAACCAAGGCAGCTCTGCGACGTCAATAACGCTCTCATTTACACTTCTACATATTTAAACGACTGTTGGTCTAGTTATTCCCCTCTTTTAGTTATTATTATTTATAATTTATCTGGTGATGCGGCTAGAGCGGAGTTACCATGGTTACGAGTCTTCAATCGCAAGGAGCCTCTCAGGTTGTGAGGTTGAAAATGACAGCTCAGTGCGTCCGATAAGATGCACACACACTACTGTTTATTTACACAAAAGTACGTTGAACGATAGCTCACGTTGAGTCGGAGAGACTAGAACGACTCATTGTCTATGACCTCTCATCTGAGGACTATAGAGATATAAAGAGAAAGGCTACTGCCCAGGGTATTGATACGTCAGGTCGCTTAAATGTGATATAGCGGTATAATGTCAATAGTTGGATGTCTGTTGCTAACCAACTCAGCCATAGCATGTTTCCTATGCATTGTTTCTGCACAGAAGAACTTTTCTCATACTCCAAAATGAATCCATTATATGTGACAACATATCGTTATGACATCATTATTTATTTTATTAACTTTTATAAATTTATTAGCATAAATTTGGAACTGTTTGTCACTACCCGATGTGAGTTGAGTGCAGATGTGAGTTACGCATGCATCACTTTGAGACAAGTTAGGGTGGTGATGGCGCAGTGGATATGACACGTGCCTTTGGTGTGGGAGACGCGGGTTTGATTCCCACTGCGATACATCAACCAATGTGCTCCTGAGCAAGACACTTAACCCCTAGTTGCTCCAGAGGCGTGCAACCTCTGAAATATATAGCAATGGTAAGTTGCTTTGGATTAAAGAGTCAGCTAAATGACGTGTAATGTAAAATGTAATGTAATTAGCCTACAATATACTGTCTATGGTTTTGAGCTAACGTTAGCAATCAAACAATCATAGATAGCTACAACGTTTTTGAAATGACTGCTAGCTACAAGTTAGCAATTAAACACAACAAAGGCTGTCACTTGAATGGCGTTTTGAGCTAACGTTAGCAATCAAACAATGGCTACAAACAATAGCTTTTTTTAAATGATTTCCATCTTCTGTTATTGTACGTAAAGAGAAAAGTTTATTTTACGGATTTCACAAATTTCAGTATGACACGTTATGCCGTAAACCGTTTAAATCTGAGCATGCGCCACTCACATCGGGCAGTGACACCGTTCATCGGATTTGAAACCAAATTTTCAATAACAAAAAAATTAAATCAAATGCTTCCACAGGAATTGTAATATTTCAAACGGTTCCAACCGGTTCTCGATGTCCAATCCTACGTAACACAATGGAAATTAACGATTCACAGAGTACTCACACAAGAGTAACAGTGTGACTTTTTGTTTGTAGAAAAATGAAACCATCCCAGTGACAATAGGTGCAGTCTCCGGTATGTGCTGCTTTTGGCTCATTCGTCTCAGAGTGGCTGTATTTACTATAACAGAAGAGAAACGGTTTAACTTTAGCACTCTGTCTTTTGAAATGTATTTTTAGCCGTAATGGTGAACTCAAGATTCCAGGGTTTGAAAAATTTCACTTCCTTCTCTTCCTCTCTTCTGCCTTTAAACTCATGTGTTTCTACAAATAAAAAGCACTTCAAAAAGGCAGCTAAAAAAAAAAAGAAAAGAAAGAAAAGGAGAGTGAGGAAGAGGAGAAGAAAGAAAAAGATTAAGTGAGCAAAAAGAGAGAGAGATGAAGTTGACAGCAAAGATGTATTTTTCCCCTCAAACAACTTCACTTACTACAAACGTTGTTTTCCCTCAAACAGATGAGTCGGCTGTCTGGATTTCAGGTTTTTATAACAAACACACACACACACACACACACACATACACGCACACGCACGCACACACACACACACACACACACACACACACACACACACACACACACACACACACACACACACACACACACACACATAATTGCTGGTGCTGCTGTCAAAAAGGATGCAAGCGTGTGTTAAAATTCTTCTGTTGCCCTTCCTTCAAACCAGGAAGAAAAATGAATTAGAGAAGGAAGAATTTACCAATTTGTGTGTGTGTGGGTGTGTGTGTGTGGGTGTGTGAGAGAGAAACAGAAACAAGAGAGGGCTAAAGGCCTGTCTGGGGAACAAGCCGGCAGGCTACTGATAAAACACACACACACACACACACACACACACACACACACACACACACACACACACACACACACACACACACACACACACACACACACACACACACACACACACACACACACACACACACACACACACACACACACACACACACACACACACACACACACGACAAAGCCAGTTAGTTTCACGTCTTTTTTGCGGCTGATTATTTACTGGCTGTATGCCTTGTTGCCAGATTATCCTCATTCACTGGCACCTAAATTGACCTTAGCCATATTGTGTGTGTGTGTGTGTGTGTGTGTGTGTGTGTGTGTGTGTGTTCTTGAGTGAGAGATGTTTTAGTTTCCAATCTGAATCTGCCAACAAGAACAAATTACCCTGTCAACTCACTCAGCGCGCGCGTGCACGTGCTCACCCTGTTTGTGTGTGTTTGTGTACATGCATTTATCCAAAATGAACATTGCTGTTAGAGTCCGACCGATAAAGGATTTTAAGGCCGATATAGATACAAATATTTGGCGATTTAAAAATCCGATATTCCGATATATCAGTCGATATATATTTAAAAACAAAAATCCAGAAATATGTAACAAAACAAACAGATTTCCAGTTATTTGTTGGTATTTATGAGTCCTCACTAAAATAATATGATTTTTGTTAGTTTGTTTTATTGTCACAACAGAACAGAGGAACATCAAAATATATTAAAGTTCTGATAAATTTAATGTATAAAAATACAAACTTAAGATATGTAACTTAAAGGGTTAAACAACAGGGATGTTGTAGAGTGCCCTCTGGTGGACAAACTACGCAACGCCAACACTCACAACATGGTTGAAGGGTGGTTTCGTCCATTTTTATTTTATTTTTTTAAATATTCATTTATCGGCCATTATAAATGCTAGGGCTGTGCTCGATTGAAGAACTTCTTAGTCGACTAACACTCATTCAATTGTATCGACTAATCGATTTAGTTGATTTCATCAACAGATCTGTGAATCTGAGTTTCTCCGCAAAGAGTCGTGCTAAAAGCACCACTTTAATTCTTGTGTTTACCAGAGATGTGCTCGTACGTTTCTTGGAATTAAGTCATTCAGCATGAAAAAAGCATCAAACATGACTAATGGACTAAAGAGATCTAAGTTGACTAAGACCAAAACCACTGATTAGTCGACGAATCCACTAAGAGGGAACAGCCCTAGTAAATGCCGATACCGATAGTTTGGAAAATGCTTAATAGCGGCCGATATATCGGTCGGGTTCTAATTTAAGTGTCCTCTGAAGGAGACGAGGGGGCCGCTCAGGTTACCCCCCCCCCCAGCCATCTGTCTGACTGCAGGAATCACCAGCCCACTTTTAGCCACATCGGCCGCTAAATATGACTACAGGAACGGAGACTAACCCGGAGCCAGCGGCAGGTTACCTCCATCTGCTACGAATTAGTAATTACAAACGTCCCGGTAGGTCTTCAGAGCTCGCCTCCTGCTGTCGGGGAGAAGGGGGGGGTCACACCTGGATGCTTTTCTCGGGGGGTTTGGGTACTCGATGTGAATATTCAGCCCGGCTCTCTGAGTGTTTAACATCCCCACCACTTTTCTCTCTGTCGTCTCATAAAACTGGAAAAACCATTACGTTGTAAAACCTTTCCTCTCGAGGACGCCGTTTTGAAAAAACAATATCCCCCCTCATGGCCTCAAACATAATTTCATCGGCAGTTGAGTCTCTGAAGCTAATGGACTCTACAGGAAAAGTTTGAGGAAACAATAACCCAGGCGTTCACTTTTGGTATTGATTTGTTCGCCCAAACAATTTAGGGATCCATTTTTAATCTGCTTGGGACCAGCTTGGGGGAAATAACAAATTATAAAGTTGGTTCACAGTGACTGGACTGAATAAATTCCCCGTGTTCCCGCTTGCATTTATTTAGTGAAGGGAGAAGACAACAATATAAAAGAGGGAGGATAATTCACCATTTTATTGTTATATATATTTTTTTTTAAGCAGAACTTAATCAAGTCTGAAGCCCGGAGTTTTAAAGTGAGTTTCCAAAGTTGTGACGCCGCTGCTCCTGTTTCAGCTGGGGAACGGAGGCAATATCTTTGAAATTGATGTCGTCTGACCTGTCGAACGGGAGCTTGTGTGGAGCCAAACGTCTGCTCCGGTCGGTATTTCATTTTTATTTTTTGGAGGTATCAAGCCTGTGGTGAGTGACAGGTCGGAGACGAAGGTCGGGACGCTCAGATGCCTGTATCGATCAGCTGTCATCATCTCACTGTGATGGCTGGTAGTTAGACACATGGGGCTGCTTGATAAAAACCTGCCGTCTTTTCTCTCTGAGGGAGTGAGTGTGTGTGTACAGTGTAAACCTATC
The DNA here is from genome assembly GCA_025617405.1 of Perca schrenkii. Classification (NCBI taxonomy): domain Eukaryota; kingdom Metazoa; phylum Chordata; class Actinopteri; order Perciformes; family Percidae; genus Perca; species Perca schrenkii. The sequence continues at coordinate 546,479 of CM046807.1, forward strand.
ATCTATCGTGAGAGCCACACACACAGAGTTACAGGAGAAGTCTTTGCCTTTACAGCCAAGGTTTTTGTCGTCTTGGTCATTAGTTCTGATTATTAGACCTTCCATTGCTAGGCAACAGCCTGGCTCCTTGTTAACTTCCTGTCATATGAGGTCATTCACATAATTTCCGTCTGAATTGTATTCACACATTGTAATTCATTGTTTTTTCATGATTTGCTAAGTTCGATGATGGCTGAGGATCTGTTTTGTGTTGTTATCTGTTCGGTTTTTGGTTTTATGTCGACCAAACTGTAAGTTTGAAGACTAATATGAGTAGGGTTGGGTACCCAAATCCGGCAGTGGTGTCTAAACGACCGTGATCTACCGGACTGAATAGCAACGCGGATTTCAGTGCCTCATTTCAGTGCCACTTAAATGCCAGCGCTGCTCTCTGATGCTCCTAAACGGACATTAGAGGCATCACTGCACATGACCAAGGGGGGTAAGCTTCGCTTCAGAACTCGAACCTCCTATGGCGCTATTTTGATGCTACAAAGAGATCACCTCCCGTTAGCATCCCATTGACTCCCATTCATTTTGACATCACTTGACAGAGAATAACTTTACATCTGAAGCGTTTAAAGACTCTATTTGTCCGTTGTTTATTTCGAAAGAAACACGACAATGTATAAAAGGTTCCATTACCTTGTAGCTCACGTTATCATGGGCCAAAAACTGGATACCATCTTGGAGAGACTGTCAGCTCTGGACAAGCTGGACAACATCTTGGGGAAACTCACGGTTTTGGCAAGGAAATTTGATCGATACGGAGAACAGAGGGGACACTACAGAGAAGTCGAGAGTGACAAACTGCGGCTCCTGGCCCCAAGACAAAACAAATTCCAATCTTATCTTTTCGGCTCCTGAACCAGCGCTGGCCTTGGCCGAGGCCGGTGTTGAATACTCACTCCCCCTGGAGCACTGCAGCGAGGCACACTCTTGCGTTCCCTACCCGACTCCCACTGACACCTGTTGATTGTTGACTCGTACTGGGTCCTGTTTCAAGGCTGACTCCATGGCAACCGGCTGTGTATCGCAATGACAATCGTGCGGACTGAGAAATCCAGATTACGGGGGCCAGACGTAGCTTGACTAATCAGGCCTACACATACACAAACTCTGACATATATACAGATTTGCAACCACACACCCCCCATCCAGCGCCTTCACCGCTTCTTATCCCAGTCAGGCGGGCGGGTCTGGGACCAGCGCCTTTGTTTGGCTGCAGGACCAGATGTGTGTTTGCCTGTGCTGGACTACCTCTATCCCAACACCCCCATCCCCATGCACCCAACATCCCCCTCACCCACTGCGTGTCTTGTGTGCCCTTGTATTGGTTATGTGCTTATATTATGTTGCTGAGGTGTTTTTTTCCTGTTCCCACACTGTACTCCTACTGGGAGCATAGTCTGGGAGTTGCCTTTTTCTCCTCGTCTCTCCTCATGTCATGCTGTATTTTCTTTACCCCATATTTGTTTGTATGTACCTTGTGAAGCGCTTTGTTGATTTGTTTATCTGTGAAATGCGCTATATAAATAAAATTGGATTGGATTGGATTATGGCTCCGTAGCAGACGCTTTTATAAAAATAGGCTAACGATTGGGTCATAACCACGAGACTTACTGTCACACAGTAGAGGAATTACCGTATAGTACAGGAGAAGCTCGCAGGCAATTTTGACTTCCATTAGCTGTTTAGGTTTAATTACTAATGTTAACTAGCATTTTAGTGATCAATAATTAGCCTGTGTCTATGTTATCTCCTTACATATACCTACACTCTCCGTCTCTGTAAGATTGGGAATGATTGAGATTTCTCTTGGCACAGCAATAGAACATAAACCAAAAATAACTACAGCAGAAAATAAATGTGAACTCAAGAAAAACTGCCCCCCAGAATGAGACAACAGGGAACATATATACTAACTGGGCCAAACCAAATAACCCACACAGGGGAAAACCAAATTAGACATAATTAAAACTAGGGCTGGGCGATATGGAGAAAATCAAATATAACGATATTTTTGACCAAATACCTCCATATCGATATCGCAACGATATTGTAGTGTTGACTATTGGTGCTTTCACAAAATATTTACACAATGAGATTTTTGATAAATAATCATCAGTAATGTGGATATAATGACGAAGTGGGTAAAGGCAAATAATAGAATAGTTACAACAGTCTGGTAAGTTCAGAACATTACATCACTTTATTGTAATGCAGCCTTTAAGACCAGGAAAAGACAACATCTATGCCATATTACAATATTACCATATCCAAAATCTAAGACAATATCTAGTCTCATATCACGATATCGATATATTGCCCAGCTCTAATTGAAACTAATACAAATAAACCCCACCCTAAACCTAAATCCCCCCTCCAGCATGGCATCTGATGGTACTACCCAAAAATTGACTATATTTATGACTATAATATATTTGACTTTTTTGGGATGCTGCCAGAGGCATGTCAATGAACTCAGAGTTTATGGACATAACCCTCCAGTAGCATCCCACTCAGCTCAGAGGGGTTCCAGTATCATCGTCATCATCGGCCGACACCTTCTGCCCCCGTTAAAGTCTCGAGTGCACGGCTCCAGCTCCGCGGTGTCAACTTCTAATTGCCGTCTCGTTACAAAGAGGATTACGGGACCAGTCGAGGACCCTGGCCCCGGCCATCATCGCAAAAGGGAAGAGGGATAAAGAAAGAGAGCTTAATTTGTTCTACGGCGCCTCGCCTGCATGCACTTGTTAGAAATCCTGCTAATGAGGAGGACTAGTAGATGAAGAGGGGGGATGGACGGAAAGAGAAAGAGGACACGCGAGGGGGAAGAAGAGAGAGGAGGGATATAAGAGAAGATGAGAGGAGGTGAGAGGAACTGAAGGGGTGACAAAGGAAAAAGGGGAGAGGTGAAAATAGGATGGATGAAGAGGAGATGAAAGGATGGAAAGACAGAGACAGTGATAAATGGAAGAAATTAAAAAAGGAGAAGTGTTTTAAATCCTGCCAATGAGGAGGACGGACGGAGGGAGAGAGAGAAGACACGGGAGTGAGAAGAATAGAGAGGAGGAAAATGAGGAGGTGGGAAAGGAAGAAGAGAAGATGAGGTGAGAATAAATGAAGTAGGAGGAGAGTGAGGGGACCAAGGAGAGGAGGAAAAGAGGGGTGATGAAGAGGAGAGTATGATGGGAAGACAGAAAAAAAACGATAAATGGAAAAAGAAGGTGAGAAGAGGTGAGAAGAAAGGCGAAAGAGAAGGGGAGGAGATACTGGGATTAGTGAAGAAAGGAACCAACAGTTAAATTGATATGATGGTTGGATTAATAATGGAGAACAAGCAGAATGTGAAATAAAAAAATGGAAGTGAATACTTTAAGTGTCATGCTGATTTTAAATAATCAGGCCGGGTTATTAAATGGATTTTGGGGTACATTGCCTGCACAAAAGGCATGAAAATGTCCCTAATTTACCCGTTAATTAGTCTGTTATAGGCTCACAATGATGCTGAACTCTGCGTGAAGCTGTTGGAGATCTCACTCACATGTAAGAGGAAAATGAAGACGCTTTAGTGTGTTGTACAGAACTGGCTGAACAGACACACAAACACAAGTCCAACTGACACAAACACACTGCTCCCTTCTGAACACACACACACACACACACACTCTGTCACCCCAACAATACGCCTTCAACAGAGTACATCCATTGTGTTATCTTACTGCTGTTGACAGTCCAACATGCACGCACGCACACACACACACGCACGCACACACAGACGCACACAGACGCACACACACACACACAGCAGACAGACTGCAGACAGAGCTCGGTGAGTTAATCATCAAGAAAATAATTAAAATCAATAAAGCAGAACAGATTGAATGAAAGGGAAATAAACACAACACCTATGGGCCTGAACACACAGAGAGAGAGGGAGGGAGGGAGAGAGAGAGAGAGAGAGTGAAAGTGATAGAGAGAGTGAGAGTGAGTGAGTGAGTGAGTGAGTGAGTGAGTGAGAGAGTGAGAGAGTGATAGAGTGAGAGAGCGTGATAGAGAGAGAGACAGAGAGTGATAGAGTGAGAGAGAGTGATAGAGAGAGAGAGACAGAGAGAGAGAGTGATATAGTGAGTGAGAGGGATAGAGAGAGAGAGAGTGAGAGAGAGAATGAGAGTAGAAGTGAGAAAGAGGGAAAGAGAGACAGATAGAGTGAGAGAGAGTGATACAGAGATAGAAAGAGAGAGAGTGATAGAGTGAGAGAGTGATATAGAGAGAGTGATACAGAGAGAAAGAGAGAGAGAGTGAGTGAGTGAGTGAGTGAGTGAGTGAGTGAGAGAGTGAGAGAGTGATAGAGTGAGAGAGCGTGATAGAGAGAGTGAGAGAGAGTGATACAGAGAGAGAAAGAGAGAGTGATAGAGTGATAGAGTGATAGAGAGAGTGATACAGAGAGAGAAAGAGAGAGAGAGTGAGAGAGAGAATGAGAGTGAAAGTGAGAAAGAGGGAAAGAGAGACAGATAGAGTGAGAGAGAGTGATACAGAGATAGAAAGAGAGAGAGTGATAGAGTGAGAGAGTGATATAGAGAGAGTGATACAGAGAGAAAGAGAGAGAGAGAGTGATAGAGTGATAGAGAGAGAGAGAGGAATAAAGGCAGATTCACTCAGAGCAACATACCTCGACAACTTGTGTTCCCCATTTGGGTTTTTGTATTTGGGTTCTGATGGTTCCCGTAGTGCAACCGTCAGGTTTCCCTCTGATACATGCAGCGGTCACATTCCTGCTTCTCTGGGGACCAACCACACATCCATTAAGATCCACACCTCTCATTTATCTGATGGGACCAACACAGAGCACCAAACAGGCAAGGAGCTGGAACCTGGCTTTATAATATTACATCTATGGACCTTTTCCACAGCAGACATGTTGACTTGTCATAGTAGGAAAAGCACAGCTGACATTGATAACCTTAACGATGGCTCAGTTCCATCAAGTGTCCCAGTAAGATATTTCAGTGAGTCAGCATGAACAATACCGGGACCTCTCCTAAGTGGAATGTAGCCATCATTAATGGTTTAATACCAGGGCCTCTCCTAAGTGGAATGCAGCCATCAGTAATGGTTTAATACCAGGACCTCTCCTTAGTGGAATGCAGCCATCATTAATGGTTTAATACCAGGGTCTCTCCTAAGTGGAATGCAGCCATCAGTAATGGTTTAATACCAGGGTCCCTCCTAAGTGGAATGCAGCCATCAGTAATGGTTTAATACCAGGACCTCTCCTAAGTGGAATGCAGCCATCAGTAATGGTTTAATACCAGGACCTCTCCTTAGTGGAATGCAGCCATCAGTAATGGTTTAATACCAGGACCTCTCCTTAGTGGAATGCAGCCATCAGTAATGGTTTAATACCAGGACCTCTCCTAAGTGGAATGCAGCCATCAGTAATGGTTTAATACCAGGTCCTCTCCTAAGTGGAATGCAGCCATCAGTAATGGTTTAATACCAGGACCTCTCCTAAGTGGAATGCAGCCATCAGTAATGGTTTAATACCAGGGCCTCTCCTAAGTGGAATGCAGCCATCAGTAATGGTTTAATACCAGGGTCTCTCCTTAGTGGAATGCAGCCATCAGTAATGGTTTAATACCAGGGTCCCTCCTAAGTGGAATGCAGCCATCAGTAATGGTTTAATACCAGGACCTCTCCTAAGTGGAATGCAGCCATCAGTAATGGTTTAATACCAGGACCTCTCCTAAGTGGAATGCAGCCATCAGTAATGGTTTTGAACACACTGTGCTTTTCCTACTAGGACATGTCAACATGTCTGCCGTGAAAAAGGTCTATATCGCTCTTCTAGGCTTTTCCAAACGGCATCGGACCAAATTGATGTAATTCTGATAGTGAGACGAGTAATTTCGGCGGGTTTTGAGCATTCATAGCATGAAGAGAGGGAGAAGAGTTTTTTCTTTTTTTTTTTAAGTCAACATAAGAAGCGAACATGATGAAACAAGGAATTTTTGGCCAGAAAGTACGTTCTGGATGGAGTCCAGAAGACACACACAGACAGAAGTAATCTGGTGAAGAGAAGCAGCTCCCTAATGAAGAGGGGAAGAACTGAGGAGGACAGATAAGAGGGGATGAGGAGAGGGAGGGAAAGATATGCAGGGGGGGGCAGCATGGAGGACAGAGGCCGTCCACAAGAACAAAAGACTAATTTGAAGAGCTGCGAGCAGAAAGCTCAGGGGTCCGACGCTAACAAGTTCAACAATAATCAGAGTTTTTTATTGTTAAACTGACTGACAGGCTCCTGAGATGACAATTTAACATTTAAAGCTTTGGTTCTATTTTAATCTGAGACAAAGTGAAGTTTTATTTTCCGCCGCTGAATAAATAGACGGCAGCTTTGGTTCCGAGAACCGAATATCTGCTCTTTGAAATGGAAGATGAGTGACGACATGGAGGCACTGGGAGACTTATTAAAAGGATGTCTGGTGCTCGGATGAGAGGCCTGAAACTCTTCCTGCTACCACCAGCACAGCCGACTATCTGGAGGTCTACGGTAGAGATTAGAGCCCGACCGATATATCGGACTAGCCTCGTGAGACCGTCCTGATCTTGAAAACTCCAGTTTTCCAGTCTGGCATCTTGAGATAGAGAAAATTTGGAGCTGTTCTCCAAACGACCGACCAATCAGCGTTGATTTTGAGGCGGGTTTAGGTGGTGATAGACAGATGGTTTATCCAATCAGCTAACCAGTATTTTCAGACAGCGGTAGCCCTAATTCTGTTAGCCGCTCACTAATGCTTTTTTCTCTTGGATCCTTCTTTTGGAATATGGACCAGGAACCTGAAATGGGGCCTTTTATTCCTAAATTCTCGTTACACAAACGGAAAATCTCCTTTACCGACATGGTGCTAGCTTGCTGAGCTAACGAGCTATGCTTTGCCTGCAGCAGCAGCAGGGGTAGCCTGGCTTGTGGTTGTATTTTCATACGCTTCGTTGATCTGATTGGTTGATTTGGTCCGTCTATCAGCAACTATAGGTGGTGATAGACGGACGGTTCATCCAATCAGCTAACCAGGATTTTCGCCCCTTCCCAAAAGTTCTCCAACAGAAAGTTCCCAGATGGATATGCCGAGCAAATGCGAAGCGATCCATCTGGCGGAGTCAGGTTAATATTGGCTGGCCGTTATTAGGCATTTTCCAAACTATCGGTATCAGCATTTATAATGGCCGATAAAGCAATGTTTAAAAAATAAAATAAAAACGGACGAAACCCCCTTCAACCATGTTCTGAGTGTTGGCGTCGCGTAGTTTGTCCACCAGAGGGAGCTATACAACATCCCTGTTGGCAACACTGATGTTTAAACCTTTTCATATCTTGTATTTTTATACATTTTATTTATCAGAACTTTAATATATTTTGATGTTCTGTTGTGACAATAAAAGAAACAAGGTTATTTATAAACTGCATTATCATATTTTAGTGAGGACTCATAAATAACTACAAATAACTAATGTTAGGGAAATCTGTTTAGGTTTTGTTACGCCTTTCTGGATTTAAAAAAAATATAAATATATCGGCCGATATATATCGGAGTATCAGATTTTTAAATCACCAAATATTCGTATCAATATCGGCCTTAAAAATCATTTATCGGTCGGGCTCCAGTGGAGATGTTCCGATACCTGTATCTAACAAAGCCTCCAATATCGGTAAGTACTGGAGTTTATGCACCGATCCCATACCACTTCTTCTTTAAAACTACGTTAAAGTAGTTTATTTGTGTTATTTTTCTGTTATGACTGACTGTCAAACTGGAGACTAAAATAAAGTTGTGTAGCGTTGATTGTTTGTGTTTGTTCTAGTTTCACAAAAGGTTTAACCTGAGCCAGACCGACAACAAAGATAGAAATCATATTAAATCCATACAGGGATAGTAGTATACAGCTGTTAAAACATAATAAAATATATGACACACTGGTATCGGATCAGTAGGGTTAACCGTAATATGATATGACACGTGTTGTCTTGTTTTACAGGCTGCATTACAGTAAAGTTATGTAATTTAGTTAATATGCAATAGTTCTAGCTGTTCTAACATTTGCCTTTACCCAATTAAAAAAATAATACTGGATAATAGGTTGGGTGTAATTGGCTACCAAATCAGGAGAAAAGGGGGATAAAAACTGATACAAATTTATGAAAGAGTAAATGTGGGAACATAGCGCTTAATTTTGAAAAAGATCTTAGAAATGTGGGAACATAGGGCTGTGGGAACATCGGCACGCTCCCGTTTATAGCAGCAGACAGGAAGTTGGTTTAAAGTTGTGTTTTACATGAAAAATGCAGGAAAATTAGCTTCAAAGTTTCCCTGTAAAGAGCAAATATGACTCACAGAATTCAGAGTCCAAACAAAGACAGTTTGTATCTGAACCAAAGCAGCCAGCTGGTTCACAACTCCGTCACTGACAACTACAACACCATGAGCTTAAACAAACCCACGCAAGCTCCCACAAATGCCACATTTTGTTCCGAATTTCTGTCCAACAATGCGTCAACAAGCCGTCAGATTTGGCATTTCTGGGAATGATTGAAAGGGAATCGGTTATGTGAGAAAACGACAAGGCAGGAGGTCTGAATCCCCATCTTCTTCATCTCGTTACCGTCTCGGTGAATCCTTCAGTCTTCAACCAACAAAAATCTTTCCGATCATCACACTGATCTTCAGCTCTTTCCCTCGAATGATAAAAGAACTGAAACTAGATTTCCACTTCAGGTTTGGGAAGTTATTTCCTAAAGTTCCCATAAAAAGAAGTTTTGATAAAGTTAGGCTGCACGCTGTGTTGAAAGATGGTCCTTATGTTACCTGTTCTGGGATGGAACTTTTCCCCCTGCGATTGCTGAACATTGGTACAAAATGACAGCTTTAGAAAAGCCGGAAATTCTAACAATTTGTCAGATTTAGCTGCTATAAAACCACTGTGAAAGGAGATAATTCATATCATCACCAACCACTTCCAAACCCAGAAACACAATGTACTTCCAACACTGTGTTTTGCTAAGTGATTCAGGTCAGATTCGTCCTTCCTGCGGATGAATTCAATGCCTTAAATCCACAAAAAAAAAGAAAAAACCTGCCATTAAAAGACCAAGAGATTATAGCTGTAGGAACACGCAGAGGTAAAGCACAGAGAGCGAGGTGTTATTAAAGATGAATGGGAGCCGAGCGGTGACTGACAGCGGCGTACGTGCTCCCAGCAGGCCCAGCATGAATGTGATTATCCCGGGATAATGCTGTTTTCCTCTTAGAATAGACCACGTCCGTCTCAGAGGGGAGGGGATTAGATTTAATTAGACTCGGGCTCTGAACAGAGGAACACTCACGGCCGACACACCTACAACTTGAGTAACAAGCTGGGCAGGGATGGGTGGATGGAGGGAGGGATGAGGAAGGGAGGGAGGGAGGCCAGACAGTGGCAACAGCGGGTGATGGAGGAGGTGGACAGAGACTTTGTGGCCTGCACTTTGTCGTCAAAACCTCTTCTGACCTTTTCGTCATCCATCTATTCTCGCTTCTCGAAAGAAATATGTGGCAACGTTAGCCTGACGTCATCATACTCAACTACTAGTCAGAATCTGAGTCTGATACTGCTCCATTGGGCTGGGATTATGGGGCATGTTTCAACTGAACCAGGAAAGAAAATGCCTCTGCACTCAATTGGATAGACCTACAACCAATCAGAGCAACGAATAGACCTACAACCAATCAGAGCAACAGATAGACCTACAACCAATCAGAGCAACAGATAGACCTACAACCAACCAGAGCAACGGATAGACCTACAACCAATCAGAGCAACGGATAGACCTACAACCAATCAGAGCAACGGATAGACCTACAACCAACCAGAGCAACGGATAGACCTACAACCAATCAGAGCAACGGATAGACCTACAACCAATCAGAGCAACGGATAGACCTACAACCAATCAGAGCAACGGATAGACCTACAACCAATCAGAGCGACAGATAGACCTACAACCAATCAGAGCAACGGATAGACCTACAACCAATCAGAGCAACGGATAGACCTACAACCAACCAGAGCAATGGATAGACCTACAACCAATCAGAGCAACGGATAGACCTACAACCAATCAGAGCAACGGATAGACCTACAACCAATCAGAGCGACAGATAGACCTACAACCAATCAGAGCAACGGATAGACCTACAACCAATCAGAGCAACGGATAGACCTACAACCAATCAGAGCAACGGATAGACCTACAACCAATCAGAGCAACGGATAGACCTACAACCAATCAGAGCAACGGATAGACCTACAACCAATCATAGTGACAGATAGACCTACAACCAATCAGAGCAACGGATAGACCTACAACCAATCAGAGCAACGGATAGACCTACAACCAATCAGAGCAACGGATATACCTACAACTAATCAGAGCAATGGATAGACCTACAACCAATCAGAGCAACGGATGGACCTACAACCAATCAGAACAACAGAGTATGTGACGTATGTTGATAAATTAAACTTTTGCCGAATCCCGTAGGAAGGAAGGCAAAAACATCTTTCCGATCGACAAATGCCTCGATCACTGTTCTCTGTTCCTCTTTTAAAATGAACGCGCTGTCGATATCTTCTCTAACAGACGCGATGGCGGAATCTACACATCTCAGTTCTCCAGCGGCAGCCATCGTTGATTACCTTTACTGTCGATCATCTGTCCATCATCGTATAAAGCCCGCCCTCTGACAATCTGATTGGTCCAAACAGCTCTGGTTGGAGCATAGTTACTCCACAACGGATCGAGTCCAGACCGAACTTCCCGACCTCAAATGTTGTGGGCGGGGCTAAGTTCGGAGGGCATCCGGGCTACAGCAACGTAGGGCTGGCCGATAATTCTATATGATAATTTAACGTCTTTCAATGGGATCATACCGTGAATAAATCATACATCGAGATATCATGCTATACGACGTTGTCTAAATTCATAATAACAAGCACATACTCAAATTTAATTGTCGCAGAAAATCTGTCGTGAACCATTTTGAGGGAATATCATTTGACGAATTGCAGATTTGTTTTAACATCACATTTTTTGTGCATGCATGTAAACATACGCAGTATATATTTGTAGATTTTTTTTATTTCTCAGCGTAATTTCACTTGAAACTGTTTAACCACATTATCTCATTGTAAATAATGTTTAGTGAAAGCAACGATTGTGCTTATATATATATACAATATTGTCTCAATATCGACATTGACGCATTTGTTCAAAAATATTGTGATATTTGATTTTCTTCATATCTCCCCCAGCACCCCTATGGCAATGTTGATGAATATCGCGAAATCGATATAACTGCAATACATAAACAGACAAAGTGTTCTCAGTTATCTGCTGCTTTTAGTATTCTGCTTAAACACAACACACTGCTCGTTGAATAAGTTGCAGTCTTTCGCGATAGGTTTGTGCCAGTTCATATAGTCATGACAATTAAAAAAACTAACTATTTAGTGGGAGCCCTAATGGTGATATTAGTTTATTTCCCTTCTGTTTCTGGATTGGATCAAATGACTTAGAGAGGTTGATCAGTGGGTTCATAACTTCACGACTTGATTATTGTAATTCTCTGTATATGAGTTTAGACCAGTCATCTATTCAACGCCTGGAGCTAGTCCGAAATGCTGCAGCCAGCCTCTTGAAAGGAAAAAAAAGAAGAGGGACCACATTGAGCCTGTGTTGCGCTCCCTTCACTGGCTACCTGTTCGTAACAGGATTGATTTTAAAATCTTACTGTTAACTTGTAAATGTATCCAAGGATTTGCGCCGCCTTAAGCTTAATTTACAGTCGCCACAGTGTTCTGGGAGCGAGGTGCGCGCGCACTAAAATGCCGTCACCACGGCTGTCCTTTCCAGCGCAAAGGAAGCGCTCTGCGAGCTGTGGCAGCGTGTGGTGCCCAGCGTGCGTCTGGGACGAGCAGGTTCATCTGTACAAACATCCGTTTATAGGATTCTTCCTGAACAGACCACAGAGTCAAACGTCTGTGTTATTCTCCATGTAAATACATACAGCATAGTACTACATACTAGTTACCGTATTTTCCGCACTATAAGGCGCACCGGATTATAAGGCGCACCTTCAATGAACGGCCTATTTTAGAACTTTTTTCATATATAGGGCGCACCGGATTATAAGGCGCATAGAATACCGGTAGAAGATACTGCAGTCTAACGTTTGACTGGGGTTGCGTTATGCATCCACTAGATGGAGCTGTGCTAAAGGGAATGTCAACAAAACAGTCCGATAAAGTCAAACTTTATTAACTGTTCTTACAACTCCGTTCACTCCCATGGTAATGTTGAATTCTCTCGCTGCTGCTCTATTCCCATATTCTACTACGTGACCGACAGCCTTCAGCTTGAACTCTGCGTCGTAAGCGTGTCTCTTGAAAGGTGCCATTTTGTGGTCTTTAATATAAAAAGATAGATGGGTCTTATAGCATTTAAATGTAAGTGGTCCATCGTCTCAACGTGGTCCCTGACATGTTGTCATCGGCTTGTCCGCTTCCATTGGCCATATCAGAGGCAAACCTGAACGGATTGGCTAATATGAGCTACCAATGGAAAGCTTAGAAGCTAGGGAATACGACGACGCCCACATCGATCATGTAGCAAGCTTTCCGTTGTGATTCGGCCAGAAACGTCAACATTGTGAGGTGAACAGATCGTTTTGGAATATAAAGCTCGGATATTACATTTCCTTGGACTCTTGGACTCGCAAGATACAACTTTGTTGCTGAAAGGACAACGAAAACGGGTATGGATGCACTCTCGACACTGTTGTGTAACTGATACAAATCATCTTATGCTTTGTATGTGGGCTTCAATTAATCATTAGAGGCTAAGCTTTCAATTGGTGTGTCGCATAGCTGTATATTTTCAATATTTAATGCTTTAAAGTTATAAAAACGCGAATGAGTGGAAGTTTTATCGAGGTTACAGCGACGCAGTGTCCCGTCAATGGGGCAGTGATCCTTGAGAGGTTGATCCATATATAAGGCGCTCCGGATTATAAGGCGCACTGTCGTTTTTTGAGAAAATTAAAGGCTTTTAAGTGCGCCTTATAGTGCGGAAAATACGGTAGTAGGGCTGTGCTCGATTGAAGAAATTCTTAGTCGACTAACACTCATTCAACTGTATCGACTAATCGATTAGTTGATTTAATCGACAGATCTGTAAATCTGAGTTTCTCCACAAAAGCACCACTTTAATTCTTGTGTTTACCAGAGATGTGCTCGTACGTTTCTTGGAAATAAGTCATTCAGCATGAAAACAGCATCAGACATGACTAATCGACTAAGAGGGAGCAGCCCTACTAGTTAGTTTTAGTGGGGGTTTTGGCGGGACTATTCACGTTCATACTGTAAAGACCCCTGAGAAAAATCTGGCATTCTGGAGTACATGAACAACAGAAAACTTGAATCACAGGGAGGGAAAAAAAAGAAGACATTTTGTCTTGGTTCTTGTTGTAACCTTTTGTATAAATCCCAATTCCCCCAAAATCCACACTGGAGACGCTTCAATATCATGTAAGCGACGTGTTAACATTGTAGAAACATCAAACGATACCGGCAGATTCCTTCTACGGGTTGGAATCAGACCTGTGGCCCTTTGCTGCAGGTCATCCCCCATCTCTGTCCCCCTTTCATGTCTAGTCTGTCACTATAATGAAGGGAAAAAGCCCCCCAAAAAAATAAATACAGAGGCCGAGAGGGGTTTTTCAGGTGCCAAGTTATCTCTAATCACAAGTCTGTTATCTTGTTATCTCTGATAACAAAGACTCATTATCTCCAAAGGTTGTTCTTCTTGAGATAATTGTCACGTTTTTTCCACCCATCACATGTTAGGGCGAGCTGAGGGTTAATGCATTGTCTAGTGAAATCTGGATAGCGCTGCATATGTAACAAAATAATGATATCCAACTAGACAATAACACAATAAACTTCTTACTGTAAGTTAATGGGAGAAGAGTCACCGCGAGTACGAGATACTGTTATCTGCAGAATTAGTGTGTGTTTTTTTTTTGCAAAGTGTATTTATCCCATGAGGATATTGAAAGTTTATAATTGTCTCTGATTAGGCAGTTTGATTACATTTCACACAAGCATAGATGATTATGTTGGTAATTACTGATATTCTGCGCCTGCATTTCAGTGGAGAGCGTTTATCTCACTGTGATGATATTTCTTCTACTAACCATATATAGATAAATATTTAATGAGCCAAGTGAAGCTGATCTGCCAATTTTATTTCTGAATAGCAAATGCTGATTTCCTAATCCAGAAAATGGAATAAACTGACGTCCACGTCAGCAGGGAGGTCACACACACACACACACACGATCAAGTGCATTACATCAAATCACATTAATGCACCTAGCCAAGAGTGTGACGGGGTCAAGAGCAGAATGTGTGCGTGTGTGTTCATTTCCCAAACCTATTTCTTGACAAAGAGGAATACCATCAAAGGATTGTGATAATACATGTACAATAAACTCAATAAGACATTTAAATGTATTACAGATATCACCAGACAACCCAATAAGGACCAAACGTGTCGGTACAGTAGCTACTAGGGGTGGAGCCGAACCCGAATACGGTATTCGGAAAGGCACAAATAACGTGTTTTTTACGAATACTTATTTCGAACAAATACTTAAAAAAATATTTGTATTCGGGAACAAGAAAAACTTTATATGAAAAAGCTGCGTTTCCTCATGAGACGGCAGTGCATGCCTGGATGAGTGAGTGACGTTCAGGAGTCGGGGAAAAGAGTAAAAGAGGTGACTGACAGGCTGCTTCACACAGCAACAGAGAGGGCTCGGCTGAGCGAAAAAACACTTCACTGCATCACTATTTTTGTTGAATAGATTTTTCGTACATTAACTGGGTTCCGGAGGCAGTTTATAACTTTCGGGAAGTGGAGTTTGATCGGGAGATTATTCCATTACGCTGCGTTATTGACGTCTGCAGTCGGGTGCTCTCATGTTCGCTCTGTTTACGTAGCTCTGTTAGCTCGGTCATTTAGACAATAGGCTGTTGACAGAGTAATGTTAACGTTCGGTTAAAAAGGTTAAAAAATGATTGTGTAGTTGTGTCGAATTGTATGCACTTGTGAGAGTTATATGGTACGTTTAAGTTACTCTGTCTTTTGCAGACAGCAAAATGTAGGCTATAGGCTAGGCTAGTTAACCTTAGCATAGCTACCCATCACTCATTAACTTAGCTGAAACTCCCCACATGGATTTGGGCGACCAAATAGAAAAGAGTGTGGCTGCTGCTGAGCCATCTCTTGGTCCTCCACCAGCCAAAAAAACGTGTTATGTGTGGAAGCATTTTACAGTCAGTGCTGCAGATAAAACCAAAGTGATATG
Organism: Perca schrenkii; assembly: GCA_025617405.1. Lineage (NCBI taxonomy): Eukaryota > Metazoa > Chordata > Actinopteri > Perciformes > Percidae > Perca > Perca schrenkii. The sequence continues at coordinate 561,988 of CM046807.1, forward strand.
TAATGTGTGCAAAAGTCAAATAAGCAGAGGCAGAGATATCAAACATCTGTCAACATCTGCTATGCATAGTCACATGCACTTAAAGCATCCTCTCCTCCTGGTACTGTCTGCCAACCCCCCCACAAGCACAAATCCCCCCACCAGCACCAAATCATCATCACAGCCATGTTCTGCCCCTGCAAGTCAGTTTCAATCACCTATATTAGCTGGCATAATTATTATAATGGATATAATTAAAGAATACTTACACTTTAACGTAAATTAGAAGTGTAATGCAAAAAAACTGGAATTTTACGCCTATTTTGAATTTTTCTTGAATACAAATACAAATACTTTTCCCCCCTCAACAAATACAAATACAGATACAAATACCGGCTGCTTTGCACCCCCCTAGTAGCTACTAAAAACATGACCGGAGAATGTTTTTCCTCCTGGAAGGATTGTGTGCAGCTTTCATTCCTGTCTCTATTTCTCATCACCCACCGATCTTAGACACACACACACACACACACACACACACACACACACACACACACACACACACACACACACACACACACACACACGGAAATGGTGCCTCTGGGAGTGTGTGAGTTTCAGGGGTTTGACAGGATTAGAGCTGGAGACTGTACTTATTTCTTGATCAAAGGCTTTCAAGGTCCACCCACACCCACCCACACACCCACACCCACACCCACACACACACACACACACACACACACACACAAACACGCACACACAAACACACCCACCTTTGTTGCTATTCTTCACTGGGTTTAATTACTCTTCTACCCCACCAAGTCCCCTGATTGGATTCCCTGAGTGTATAGTAGAGACAATGCACGAGTGAAATCCAATGCTTCACTAAATCTATAATCAATTCCCACCCTGGGGGCACCTTTAAAAAAAAAGGAGCGTGAAGCCAGCTTTAGCTACTCCCCAATAAATGCAACAACACAACTAAAGTATCACACTGATTTTCTCAACATCATCATGACCTCTCAGTAGGGGTAAAATTAGTTAACCTGCAATAAGTCTAATAACTGTACTCTCCAAAGTGTGTAATAAGACCAATCTGTCCCTGAACACACCCCTGCTTTGCTTTTAATTTCTCCACGGCTGACCCAAATGCTTTAAAGCTTCAGAGCTCCGATCGTTGCCGTGGTAACCAATGTCCGAATCCGTATTTGAATGCTTTGTTTTGTTGTTGTTATTATTATTACTAACCCTAACCCTGATCCAGATTAGCCGTCGAAGTAACTAGTAGTAGTAGTAACCCCACATTATTCATTTATGCATCAGCGTTAATTATAATTTGAGTATTGAAAAATGCCTCATCATCTGATACCCAATTTGAAAAATCTCATCATCGTCAGAGAGCCAATCAGCACGCGCCATGCTTCTACCAAGATTTAATGATGTCTGTGATTGGCTGTCTGACGTTACACATCGTAGAGACACGCAGGAAAAACTCACGTTACACAGACGTAGTAGGAACTGAAAAATAAATAAAAATATGTGTGGTGTAATGTTGTCATTTATTTTTCTTTCATAATATATATTATTGTTTAGGAACCGGTATCGAAGGCAAGGTATTGGTATTATTGAACGATACCAATGGGCATCGACCGATTATCGGCCCGTTTTCTTTCTTTTGTTGCAGTTTTCAGATTATCTGCATCAGCGTTTTATTTGACTGATGATCGATAAAGTTAATTGATTAAATGATTTTCGAAAAAAAAAAAAAAACTACACCAGGGGACAGCAGTGTGCAACACGTGCAAATAAACTGTTTAACTCATTTTGATCATTTAGGTTTACTTGGTTTTTATTTATTCTTTTATATTACTGTGTATTATGTTGAAAGTTTTTATTCAATAATTGCTATATTAGTCCTCCCTACACAATCTGGATTGTGGTCATAACCTCTACATCTTAATAACTTATACCCTGTTTAATATTGTTCTAAAAGTATATTATTTCTTTTCTTGTTTGTCAAGCAATTCTATTATGTTTACATTCTTGTCTTTACATAGTCATAGTTAATATTTAATAATAAGCTATTGCACTGTTCAATCCCTGCACTGTTCACATTTGCACGACCACCATTGCACACACTCTACCATATAGCACTTTATCAGGGTCATTGCATCACATGGTCAGTCCATACCAGGCATCTTTACATTTCTGTGAGTGATATTTATGTATGTGAGATATATGTGTGTATGTGTGTTTGTTGTGTTATGGTTGTCTAAGCTACTGGATGCCTAAAATTTCCCTCGGGATGAATAACGTATATATCTATCTATCTATCTATCTATCTATCTATCTATCTATCTATCTATCTATCTATCTATCTATCTATCTACCTATAGTATCTATCTATCCACCTACCTATAGTATCTATCTATCCATCTATCTATCCATCCATCCATCTACCTACCTATAGTATCTATCTATCCATCTATCTATCCATCCATCCATCTACCTACCTATAGTATCTATCTATCCATCTATCTATCCATCCATCCATCTACCTACCTATAGTATCTATCTATCCATCTACCTACCTACCTATAGTATCTATCTATCTATCTATCTATCTATCCATCTATCCATCAATCCATCCATCCATCCATCCATCCATCTACCTACCTATAGTATCTATCTATCCATCTATCTATCCATCCATCTACCTACCTATAGTATCCATCTATCCATCTATCTACCTACCTACCTACCTACCTACCTACTTAAAGTATTTAAACTTGTGTAAACTTTGTGTTGGGAGTTTGTAACATTCCAAAATGTTAATTTTGACTGAAAGATTTTGCATATCGGTTCCAAATTTCAGTTATCGGTTTCCCCAACTACTAATACAACTAATAATAATAATAAAAAAAACAGTTATCAGTCGACGCGTAATACCCAGCCCTAGTCATTTGGACACAAATGCAGCAAAAAGTCAGTTTTTCCCCCAATGTGTTTCAGACTTAATAAAAAGTGAGCTTTAAACCTGCTGGGAAGTCTGGAGCGGTACGTGTTGGAGAGGTCTCACACTGACCAAATCTGAAAACACCTTCATGATGGCGGAGGAGAAAAACCGCATCAGCAGGAGGCACCGGGCGAGGTGGCGGAGAGCAGCCGAGGAGAGGAGAAGAAGAAGAAGAAGAAGAAGAAGAAGAAGAAGAAGAAGAAGAAGAAAGCGTCGATAAGAGCGGCAGCGCTGCACTTCTTATCGACTGAAGAGCAGCCGGTGTTCCTCGGCGGCCGAGTTCACGCGCCGAGAAATGAAGACTCGCCTGGCACTTGTGAGCGAGCAGAAACCTTATCTCCGGCGAGGAAAATCTATGTCCTCCGTGTGAACTCTTCCACTGCTACATCATATAATCATCACTCAAACAGCAACAAAGAGAGGGCCTGGATGCTCCGGAATCATTTTGCACCGAGAATAATGACCTTATATTCGTTCAGCTGCGTTTGAAGATTGTCTGGTTTGGAGTTTTGGTCTCTCACTTTCTTTGCAGAAAAAACAAATCCATTACACATCCCATATTTGACATTTTGTTACTTCGCAGGCTGTTCACTCAGAGCAACTTATTAAACATGCAGCAGTATTAAAACAAAGGTCAGTTAGAAAATAGCAGCTTTCAGAGGAGGCGGGAGAGAAGATGAACATCTAATTTTCCAAATATCAATACTTCAGATACTTTGAGTCACGGGAGCATCAACCATTCAGCTTCAAGTGTTCGGCTGGCTCAGTGGTTTTAAGTGTCCAGATGTAGACAGACTTCTGCAACTTCACAACACGGATCACTTCACAGCATCTTCACCCCGGCTCGCCTCACTTCAAGTTCCTCCCTGAAAACTTCTCCATTACTCGGCAGGTTCAGTCCAGTGACAGTGACAGAGAGAGCATGACGGAGAGAGAGAGAGAGAGAGAGAGAGCATGACGGATAGAGAGAGAGAGAGACAGAGAGAGCATGACGAGAGAGAGAGAGAGAGAGAGAGCATGACGGATAGAGAGAGAGAGAGAGAGCATGATGGATAGAGAGAGAGAGAGAGAGACAGAGAGAGCATGACGGAGAGAGAGAGACAGAGAGAGCATGACGGAGAGAGAGAGAGAGACAGAGAGAGCATGACGGAGAGAGAGAGAGAGAGAGAGAGAGAGAGCATGACGGAAAGAGAGAGAGAGAGAGAGAGAGCATGACGAGAGAGAGAGAGACAGAGAGAGTATGACGAGAGAGCATGACGGAGAGAGAGAGAGACAGAGAGAGCATGACGGAAAGAGAGAGAGAGAGAGAGAGAGCATGACGAGAGAGAGAGAGACAGAGAGAGCATGACGAGAGAGCATGACGGAGAGAGAGAGAGACAGAGAGAGCATGACGGAAAGAGAGAGAGAGAGAGAGAGAGCATGACGGAGAGAGAGAGAGACAGAGAGAGCATGACGAGAGAGCATGACGGAGAGAGAGAGAGAGACAGAGAGAGCATGACGGAAAGGGAGAGATACAGAGAGAGAGAGAGAGACACAGAGAGCAGGATGGAGAGAGAGACAGAGAGAGCATGACGGAGAGAGAGAAAGAGAGAGCTGTGTATTCCTGCTATGACCATCTGCCCTGTGCTGATATCTGTACACACACACATACACACACACACACACACACACACACACACACACACACACACACACACACACACACACACACACACACACAAAACAGATACTTCCGGACAAAACGAGACATCTGAGGACATCATCTTGGGCTCTGGGAAACACTGATCTACATGTTTCCACATTTTCTAACCTATCAGAGACCAAACAACTAATCCATCCATCGAGAAGACGATCGACACATTAAATTGACAATGGAAATAATCGTTAGTTGCAGCCCTAAAACAACACGTCCCAAATTCTGACACAGGATATTTCTGATGCACCTGCATCAAAAAACTGTTAGATGTGCAGATTTGAACCTTCGTACAGCCAAATTCTGAAACTAAATGTGTGACCAAGGTTGACAGTGGGTTTTGCGTCTGTATGTATACAGGTGTGCTCTCGGCTGTTTGAGTTAAGATCCTCTTTCTCTACCCATGAGTCACTTTAAAGACATTTCCCTGATTTTGTTACAGTCTCCTGATTTCCTCTCAGCTCACTGTTGCCGGTTTTGAAACTGCGCCGTGACTACACACACACACATATATATATATATATATATATATATATATATATATATATATATATATATATATATATATATATATATATATATACGGGTCCGACAAACAAGACTCCGATTACCTGCAGGAGTGTGTAGAAGATTGGAAATGTGTGAATGCGCTGTATAGCAACAACCCATCGCAAGACTCTGCTCATATAGATACACAGCCGAACCGACAGACAAATAAGGCTGTGCATAGCCAGAGGGAAACACACACACAGACACACACACAGACAAACACACACAGACACACACACAGACACACACAGACACACACAGACACACACCCGCTGCTGTAATATCCAGTTCTATCAGGTTAGAGCAGGAATCAGATAATGACTTCTATCAAACAGCCCTCCAGAGTCAAATAAAACCTCCTCGTCTTCCTCCGCAAGTAGCTCGCAGTGTGTGTGCGTGTGTGTGTGTCCGTGTGCGTCTGTGTGTGTCTGTGTCCGTGTGTGTGTGTGTGTGTCTGTGTCCGTGTGTGTCTTTGTCTGTGTCCGTGTGTGTGTGTGTGTGTGTGTGCGCGTGTGTGTCAGTGTCCGTGTGTGTGTCTTTGTCTGTGTCTTTGTCTGTGTCCGTGTGTGTCTGTGTGTCTGTGTGTATCCGTGTCTGTGCGCGTGTGTGTGTCTGTGTCCGTGCATGTGTCTGTGTGTGTCCGTGTGTCCGTGTGCGTCTGTGTGCGTGTGTGTCCGTGTGTGTCTGTGTGTGTGTGTCTGTGTCCGTGTGTGTGTGTCTGTGTCCGTGTCTGTGTGCGTGTCCGTGTCTGTGTGTGTCTGTGTGTGTGTGTGTGTCTCTGTGTGCGTGTGTCTCTGTGTGCGTGTGTGTCTGTGCGTGTGTGTCTGTGTCCGTGTGTGTGTCCGTGTGCGTCTGTCTGTGTGTGTCTCTGTGTGCGTGTGTGTCTGTGTCCGTGTGTGTGTCCCTGTGCGTGTGTGTGTGTGTGTGTGTCTGTCTCCGTGTGTGTGTCCGTGTCTGTCTGTCTGTGTGTGTGTGCGTGTGTGTGTGTGTGTGTGTGTGTGTGTGTGTCTGTAACTGGGTCTGTGTGAATGCAGAAGGAAACCTGGAGTCCTTAGTCTAACAGAAGCCTACGTAGGAGGTTTTGTAGCAGCATAACATTTACTGTATTTTGTGTCGTCATGTATCCAGTGTGTGTGTGTGTGTGTGTGTGTGTGTGTGTGTGTGTGTGTGTGTGTGTGTGTGTGTGTGTCTATGTGTGTCCGTGTGTGTGTGTGTGTGTGTGTGGGCAGCTGTGTCCTGACAGAAAGTTAGCCTTCATGATCTGATGCCCTGAGACGTCGCAACTGCTGCTCGTAAATCGTCTCCTCAGGAGGACAGGACAAGGAGAGGACAGAGAGAGAGTGTGTGTGTGTGTGTGTGTGTGTGTGTGTGTGTGTGTGTGTGTGTGTGTGTGTAGGTATATGGGACAGTATAAACTAACGCCGGATCATGCACAATGACTTGTGACACACAGTAACTGCTCTGTATGGAAGGCGGCAGCTCTGAAGAGCACCGAGGAGAAAAAGTTTGGAAGTCTGTTGACATTACAGAGGTTTGTCTCTAAGGAGACAATATTTCACAACTTTCTTTAATCTGTTGTCAAAACTGTCCCATCAAATGTCCAAGGTAACATCAAATGTCTCCATTCGTCTGACCATGAGTCCAAAACTCACAAGATATTCCAATTGTACTCATGGATTTTTACTTTATTGACTAAATATAAGAATTAAGATTTAGGTTTGATATATACTGTATCTTTACCTACTTAATCTCACTTGTAGAAACAACACAACAACAACATTTTAACTTTGTATAACACTTTCATCAGTCGCAATGCTTTGCCTTCATTTCTTTTCTGTCAATCTTAAAAGCAGGAGGTGGGGTCGTGCACGTACAAATGTTTGGGTTAGGTTTTAGCGACATTTACACCCCGCCACAGGTGTTCAATCGCAGAGAAAAAGTAGTTTTATTCCCACATGATGAGGTATACATCCACCATAAAAAGATAGCCAAGACACCACTCTGTAATTACCTTCAAATTCAATTTTGGTTTAAAAACCGGCAGGTGCTCTCTGGGCGAGATAAGCTGGCGTGCGGTGAATGGAAAGCGGTGCATTAGCATGCAAACTACATCAAAGTTTATGTCCCCCTGTTTTCACACCGAGCACTTTCACTGTCCGATGACTCTGTGACAACGTCAGTGTTTTGTCTAGTAGCATATTTATGGAAGGTAAGTAGCCATCCTTGCACTCCATTACCCTCATACAGCATTTATTCTGCTCAGGTGCCCTGGGTTTGAACCAGGTTTGGTCCTGACTCAGCCTGCCGTCCTTCAGCCGTCCTGCTGGGGCTAAATATGACACGGAACGGGACCCCATCTGTTTGAGGAACGCATCCCGCAGTAAAAGCCCGAGAAGTGCTGAGGCAGGGTGGAGAAAAACTGATGAAACAGGGAGTTTGCACTTTGAGTTATCCAGCACTGTGTACTCTAGGCTTCAGGTGACTGTCTGCAGACTTAACTCAGGCCTTTATTGTTTGAATAAACATCCTATTATTGCACCATGTCAGTCTCCCGAAATCTCATCGACTCTTAATCAATATGCAGGCCATTCCTAAATTTTTCAACTGAGGAGCAAATCGTGTAGCCTGGCTCGGCGTTCCTACGTACTTCCACTCAATTTAAAAATTTTCCTTCAGGACACCGTCTGGGTTTGCGGTATAGTCTTGAGTTTTCTCCGGCCAAATCTTTACTGGTCCAATCAGCGAACAGAGGGAGTGGCGGAGAACGATGACATCGAGGTCGTGCGCTAGTTTGAGTTGTAGTTCCATAATGGCGAGCGGAGAAAGATGCGAGCGATGCCATTCGCTCCGTTGTGGCAACGTTGCAGAATATCCAGAAGTTAAAGCCCGAGCCAGACCAATCTTTGCTGAGTTGTGTTGGTGGCCGTGATGTCGTGGCCCTCCTCCAAGCTCGCTCCGTTAGTGGTGAAGGAGTTAGCTAAGGCTAACGCTAGCAATGCTAAGCTGACGTCACGACCAAACGTTAGCGATTGGTTGTGGCAGATCCAGAGTGGCTCTGGGCAGATCCAATAGTTTTAAACTTCAACAGTGTACCCGCCCGCCTTCAAGGAAGTTAACACTTGTCAATGGAGAGTGACCAGACTCTCTGTACAAATGAAATGGACCAGAGTCTGGTAGGACCAGGCTAATGTACCAGAGTCTGGTAGGACCAGGCTAGTGTACCAGAGTCTGGTAGGACCAGGCTAGTGTACCAGAGTCTGGTAGGACCAGTCTGGTAGGACCAGGCTAATGGACCAGAGTCTGGTAGGACCAGGCTAATGTACCAGTCTGGTAGGACCAGGCTAATGTACCAGTCTGGTAGGACCAGGCTACAAATTGTGCTCCTTAGGAAGAGATACGGTTATACCCTGTTCATATTAATCAAATAAACTGGACTTTGTGGTGAATTTTTGTCAGATGTGAAAGCCCTCTTCCCTTACTGCATTATATTCCATAACATTTCACTGTAACCTGCCACCATAATTTTGTATTTTTCTTGACATAAATGAAGACGTTTTCACCATAAATGTGTGCCTGAAAATGTCTAGGACGCTCACAATTTCAGAGCCGCCGTTGCTGTGTCCGAAGCTTAGCGATCGCCCGAGACAATTGTGATTGGTTTGAAAAAAATTTGATGTGTGGCAGACTGATCTCATGAATTGGCGTATGTATGAAACGCCAATTTGTATCCCGTTTTGCCGTGTTATCAAGACGCATAATCGCATTTTTGCGTTGTATATCAACGCAAATCGGCCGCTATTGGCCTACATTGCGAGTCAATTTCCGCCGTAGCGAGTAGTATAAAGCAACGGGGGATTGGGTAAGGAGGTAGGTTGGTGTGGCGGATGGGTAAAACACAGGATTTTCACCTGGGAGTGGCGGATGGGTAAAACACAGGACTTTCACCTGGGAGAGCCAGGTTCGCGCCCGCGTGTGGTGGATTTTTCGGCCGTTTTTTGACGTTTTTTTTTTTTTTAAGTTTTTGTTTTTAATAAGCCTTACCCAATGTTTCTTTCCTAAACCCAACCATTTGTTGTTGTCGTAAGCGTGTTTTTGTCGTTATTTTCGGTGTTTTTGTCACTGTTTTGTTACTGAAGCCTTTCCCAGTGTTCTTTTCCTAAACTCAACCATTTTTTGTTAAGAGGCGTGTGACGTTGTTCTCGCGATAGTACGTTGTGTTCTCGCGATAACGCGCAATGTGGCGAGGCCACGTGGTGGGTCTGTTTACATCAGCTGTTTCCAGCGTGTATCATACACGTGGAAAGCTGAAAATGGCGTAAAATAACACGGCATTTGGCTTTATGAAAGTGGCGTATATATTTACGCAAAGTCATGATGCTATGTTGGTGGTAGAGTCAGCGTTGTGGAGATGGAGCTGGCAATGCGACTACGGACCCATCTAGATTTCCAATACAAGAAAGCTGCTTGGAGTCATTCAGGTGTAGAACTGCTAATTACTCCATGTAGTAAAAATCCTTTCTGAGAGGTATCTACATCAGCGGTCCACATAAAAAAAAATTATGAAACTACTTCATACTCCATTTCAGAGAGTGACCTTTAGATAAAATTTCATGAGTGGTGTGATTGTCTATTTCCTGCCGTCAGAAAGCGAAAAAGTCCTATTTCACTCAGTTTCAAAAGAGTGAACTTCCATTAAGTCATAGAAGGATTTCGGAAGAGCCATTAGCAGTGTTATCTGGTCCACTGTGAGACTGTGGGAGTGATTTAAGTGCAGAAAGAAAGCAGCTTTGTGGTGAGCTTCAGACGCCGGCCTTGGGAAAAGGCACTTTCCTTTTATCAGCAGAGCCAGACGAGCTGGACGGACTTTTCTATCAGCGTCAACAACGGCTACAAAACAGAGCCCCGGTCTTTACATTTAAATCCAGAGACATTCGGTGCACGATCATTAGAGCGTGCAGGGTGGGAGGAGTATTTCCCTGCAGCCTCATCAGTCTTTGTGAATGTTGTTTGAGTTAGTTCCAGAGGCTTTGTTGAAAGAGATCAACGTGAATTATGTAACGTTACACACTAAATCCTGTTTGTTTTAGACAAATCTACTCGGATGTGAAGTACCGACTGATGTGAACTGGAGGAGACTGACTTGCAGCTTGCAGCCAAACCCAATATCTGTCACCATCTTTGTCAGGTACTTGACTCCTTGTCACTTAGGATCTCCTGTCAATCATGTTTGTATCTCTGCAGTGACAGCGGTTGCTAAATCCTGGAATCTATCCAAAATCTAGTTCCCCACTATGACTCGGGGTAAATCAGGGATTGTAAACGTGCTCTGCGTCAGACTTTAAAACAACATGACATCATGACTTTGCGTAAAACATACCACGTGGCGTGTTATCGCGAGGCTACGGTTGGGATTAGGAGACATCACACGCAGGTTGAGTTTAGGAAAAGAAGAACCGGTTGGGTTTAGGAAAGGAAGAAAGCTACTGTCAGGTTTAGGAAAAGAACCGGTTGGCTTTCGGAAAAGAAGAACAAGATTAGGTTTAGGAAAAGAAGAACAGGGTTATGTTATCCATTTTTTAAAGAGCATTAAACAATGTTACATATTACACAATTTGATTAAGATAAAAAAGAAATGTTGACATCGGTGAAGCTGATTCGAGCACACTTGCTTTTAATTCACAACAAGATTTTTTTACAGACATAAATTTGCATCAGATTGCCTCCATTTGGACTTCCAACCCTCTGAACTTCCCCTCCTCTTGTATGTGGTCCCGGCCCCCGAGCTTTGAGTTTGAGACACTCCGCTGCCAAAAGGACAGAACTCATGGTGCTTGGATTTAATGACAGTTCTCCATTGAGATGTAAATTCACATTTTTAATACGCCAGCCTGTGACAGACGCCTGTGTGAACGCTGTAGTAGTAAAGGCCGTCCTTGGAGTCGGGGGGAACGAGAATCCCTGCCATTTAGAAATAGTGGAGACTGCTTTTAAACATTGACTGACAGAAAAATGGAGAAAATTCTGGTAATTTGTAAGGGATAATAGCAAACTCAGCTGACAATATGATTACACTTTTACAAACGGTGCCCTATACACTTTACAGCCACTTAAAGGGTAATTTGGAATTTGTTAGAACGCTCTTTGAAAAAGGATATAAGGCATTTTTGTCATTACGGTGAACGTCTCCCACCAGATATTCACATTAATAAAGCAAAATATAAAATACATCACGTTGAGATTCTATCCACGTCTTGCTTCAGCCCCCATCTCATTGCCTTTCTCCGGCTTCCTTCTTTCCACCATCCTCACTTCCTTTTTCCCCTTCAGCTTCCCTGACACCATAACTCCTTCCTCTTCCCCTTCCTTTGCCCCTCTATCCTCTCCTCCCTCCTTCCCCTCATTAATACAGACAGCAGATTCAGTTTCCATAACCCTGACGCTCTGGGTGTGCTCAGCCTTTCCTCTCAAGAAGACGTACAAGCCACTTTCAACCGTGGAGGTTAATTGAGGTGCTGTGAGGGATCACTATGTGGTGACTGGCGCGGTGACCCATGGGCGTCTGGGTGGCGCGCCTGCTCACGCCGTGAACCCAGATAGCCACGGAGATAACGCCGCGCTTTTACATTTCAGGACGGTTCCCTGGACGTTTCAGGACGGAGGCTGTTCAGCCCTGCAGCCGCTGGGCCCAGTCAATACAATTCAACTAACAATTCACAGCAAGGGCTTTCCAACCCGCAGCTTTTTAATCAAGTTATGGGAAAACAATGCGTCCTGCTGTGTTAAGGAGAAGATTTTTGGTGATTTTTAGTCCGTCTGAGACTTTTTCGTTTTCCTGTGTAAAAGGTCATTTCTTAAAGACTATTTTTTTTTGTGGCATTTTTAGGTCTTTATTTGAAAGGACAGCTGAAGACATGAAAGAGGAAAGAGAGAGAGGGGGGAATGACATGCAGCAAAGGGCCGCAGGTCGGAGTCGAACCCACGGCCCGCTGCGTCGAGGAGTAAACCTCTATATATGGGCGCCAGCTCTACCAACTGAGCTATCTGGGCGCCCGTGAAAAGGTCATTTCTGACATTTTCAACGGACCAGAGAAAATGTTGATATGAAATTGCTCGACAGTTTCGATTTAGTCATTCTCAGACTAACTGATTATCATTCATGGTGTTTCTTCTTGCCTGGTCCGTGCTTTTCAAATGTTAAGATTTAATTCATTAATTGTATTCATTAATTGAATTGTTTGTTTTGGTAATGTACGTTTCGTGATTGGGCAGATCACCTAAGAGTAATCTTCTTTTTGCTCCTTTTCATTCAGGACATTTTGTGTTTGCATTCAGTTGTTTGATGAATGAAATAAACTTATAAATTCTAAATAAATAAATCAAGATTTGCAGCTAATTCTTCCATTTCCTATCATTGTAAGCCCAGGTACATGTCTTAATGGTTTGGACTGTCGGCTGAAAGAAACAAGACGTATAAAGATTTGATCTTGGGAAATTGGGATGGTCATTTGTTTTCTTATTTCTGACATTTATCTGTCGAATTATTATTTGATTAAGTAATCAATGGATAAATAATGGAAATAACGAATGGTTGCGGATTCAAAGACAGATTCTTAATATGTTTAAGAATATTATTGAGGCCGGGTGAGCTCAGTTGGTAGAGCAGGCGCACATATAGAGAGGTTTAGTCCTCGACTTGAGGCCGTGGGTTCGACTGCGACGTGAGGCCCTTTGCTGCATGTCATTCCCCCCTCTCTCTCCAATGTCATGTCTTCAGCCGTCCTAGAGAAATAAAAGGCTTAACAAAAAGAATATTATTATGTAAAAGTGTTGAAATGGGAATTGCCAGTGGAGGAAAACCAAACGCCTCTGGGACCAGCAGCTCCCATCACGCTGAACCTTTCCTTCGGTTTAATTCTAGTCCTGAGAGTTGCATCATGTCTCTGCTGTTCTCCTTAGTAGTACAGCTGTCACGCTCAAAGCCCTCGTGCCTCTGCCGGCCCTGAAATGTTCAACATCCACGGCTTTTATTAGTCAGGGAAGGCGTCGTGTTTCTGATTCTGTACCAGTGTTTTAATATACCAACACAGCCTCAGTCTGCAGCCTCCCACAGCACAGAGCATTAAGCATTCAGGAGCTGTGTGTGTCTGTGTGTCTGTGTGTCTGTGTGTGTTTGTGTGTGTGTGTGTGTGTGTGTGTGTGTGTGTGTGTGTCTGTGTGTCTGTGTGTGTGTGTGAGAGAGAGACATCGAGGGAGTTTTAGCACTTACACACACACGCCTCACCCCTTATCCAATCACACTTAAGCGTGATGTTGTTGTCCATTAGCATTGACTGGCTTTCGCTGACGGTAGCAGAAACATCTCACACACACACACACACACACACGATGCCCTCACTTTTACCCTTGAGGGATTCATTAGCAGATCACAGCGGATGACTACAGTGTACGGCAGGGGGGGTGCGGAGGAAGAGGCCCCACTGGAAGCAGGAAGTTGTTTGTGCGGTGGAGCGTGTTCAAGGTGTGCAGCGTATCACGTTATTGATGATTTGCGGCATTTGTTTTGGATAGTATGCAGTTAAATCTGTTACTTAATTAGGTAGCAATGCCATAACAAGAAATAAAAAATTCAAAAAAATAATTCCTGTTACAACCTGTTGTCTAGGGGTGATGATTAGTGATTTGTGGCATTTGATTTGGATAGTATGCAGTTAAATCTGTTACTTAATTAGGTAGCAATGCCATAACAAGAAATAAAAAATTCAAAAAATTACTTCCTGTTACGACCTGATGTCTAGGGGTAAACACAACGTGACTGAAGGCTGTTAACACTACTCACAACAACCTGTAACACAAGACACAAGGTGTACACAGGCACGTGTTGGGAATGGCTGACTGAAGAGACCTGTTATCCATCACCTGTGTACACTCAGGAGATCAACTGATAGTGCAGTGTGAAAGACAAATTACAAAATATGACCCCTGGGTCATAACACTTCCTCACAAGTAAAACATCCCCATGAAGAGTTTGACTAAAGTTCAAGGAAACCAGACTGGAACCTCTCAGGTCATTTTCGATGGCCGAGGGGCGTTGTGTCAACGGTGCAGACCCCAAAATGCCTCTGGACACCAATAGACCTACAACCAATTACAGCAACGTATATATTTTAGCTCCAGGATGGTCAATTTGAGAATTTATCAGCAGTCAGGTAAAAAGCCGAAGTCTAGCCGTGGTTGCAGCCAAGAAGCAACAGCCTAAGGGCATTTTCGTAACTCAATGGGAAGAACGCATCGGGCCGGCAAGAACAAATATCAAGCACGTATATCTCGTGTCCCGGGTGAAATATGAAGTTTTTTGGGGAGCCCTCAAGACCACCAGCGTCTCACTTCTGGACCCGATTCCCTCTTTCAGTCACATTTGAGACATTTCTCTCCCTCCTTGGTGCTCAGAAATGGGCTTAAAGCGCCACAAAATGCACTGAATGACACTGGAGGGAAACTCAAAATACACTTACACGCTGTAATGTACTTGGACACACACACACACACACACACACACACACACACACACAGCTCACAGTGTACTGAAACACTCTATTGCTTTGATCGTACGCTTGTGTTCGCTGTCTGTTCATTCTGTTAGTGCACTGCAAGAAATAAGAAATCGGATTGGTCCAACATGTATGTGTGTGTGTGTGTGTGTGTGTGTGTGTGTGTGTGTGTGTGTGTGTGTGTGTGTCTGCGCGTGTGTGAGATGATTGACAGGTGTGTGTGTGTGTGTTTGTGTACAACTTGATTATTTGCATCCTTGCATTTTCTCACACATAATTTGTTGCTTTGGGCGTGTATGCACATTCACAGTCGGAAGGCGCGTGGTTGTGCGTTGCCATGGCGACGTGGTGGATCGCCGTGCCTGCTTGTGGCAATCTTAATTCAACTAATACGACCGAGTGGAGGCACACACACGCACACACACACACACACACACACACACACACACACACACACACACACACACACACACACACACACAGACATCCAGGCTGCTGATGAGGAGAGGGGGGAGAGAGAGAGAGAACGATAGAGGGGGGAGAAAGAGAGAGAGGGGGGAGAGAGAAAGAGAGAGGGGAGAGAGAGAGGAGGGAGAGAGAGAAAGAGAGAGAAGGGAGAGCGAGAGGGAGGGGAGAGAGAGAGGGAGGGGAGAGAGAAAGAGAGCGAGATGGGAGAGAGAGAGGGGGGAGAGAAAGAGAGAGAGGGGGGAGAGAGAGAGGGACAGAAAGAGAGAGAGGTGGGGAGAGAGAAAGAGAGAGAGAGGGAGAGAAAGAGAGAGAGGGGGAGAGAGAAAGAGAGAGAGATAGAGAAGGAGAGAAATAGAGAGAGGGGAGATGCTGGTCTGAAGGCAAAGGGTAGTAACACCAAATATTGATGTGATTTAGATGTTTTTTTGGTCCCTCACTTTGCATTTTGTAAATTGATAAAAATAAATAAACAATAATTTATATTTTTGAAGGCATTCTTAGTTTACAGCAGTTTTTCCACACATGCCTAAGACAGTACAGTACTGTTAAAAAAAAATATATATATATATATATATATATATATAAATTTTTTTTCCCCCTCACATCATGCAGCCCTACTAGCTGTGCCAATGGATTAAGAATGAGCAACAACATTTTTGGCTGACATTAATATCAAAACAAGAGACCTTCTTATATTAAATTGCCGTGAGCTATAAATCCACCACTTCTAAGCAGAAAGCAGAAGATAACGAGATCTCACTCAGACTCACCCTGGGTCCGCTGACATCTTCTCCGAGTGGACAGGACTCAACTTAGTGGAAGGATTTTACCCCCGAGAGCAGCGTTAAAAGGGGGGAGCGCTCACTATGCTCACACTGCTGGACCTCTGGGTGGACACCGAACTCTGATACTTTTTAGGCAACGACCAAATTAGTATCGAAAAATGCCTCGTCATTCAATACTAAAATTTCAATACCTAGGGAGTAAATTTCATCAGCATCAGTGAGCCAATAAGCATGCTGCAGCATGCTTCTACCAAGATCTAACAATGCTTGTGATTGGCTGTTTAAAGGTCCCATGACATGCTGCTTTTTGGATGCTTTTATATAGACCTTAGTGGTCCCCTAATACTGTATCTGAAGTTTCTTTTATATAGACCTTAGTGGTCCCTAATACTGTATCTGAAGTCTCTTTTATATAGACCTTAGTGGTCCCCTAATACTGTATCTGAAGTTTCTTTTATATAGACCTTAGTGGTCCCTAATACTGTATCTGAAGTCTCTTTTATATAGACCTTAGTGGTCCCCTAATACTGTATCTGAAGTCTCTTTTATATAGACCTTAGTGGTCCCCTAATACTGTATCTGAAGTCTCTTTTATATAGACCTTAGTGGTCCCCTAATACTGTATCTGAAGTTTCTTTTATATAGACCTTAGTGGTCCTCTAATACTGTATCTGAAGTCTCTTTTATATAGACCTTAGTGGTCCCCTAATACTGTATCTGAAGTCTCTTTTATATAGACCTTAGTGGTCCTCTAATACTGTATCTGAAGTCTCTTTTATATAGACCTTAGTGGTCCCCTAATACTGTATCTGAAGTCTCTTTTATATAGACCTTAGTGGTCCCCTAATACTGTATCTGAAGTCTCTTTTATATAGGCCTTAGTGGTCCTCTAATACTGTATCTCAAGTCTCTTTTATATAGACCTTAGTGGTCCCCTAATACTGTATCTGAAGTCTCTTTTATATAGACCTTAGTGGTCCCCTAATAATAACCTTGCTCCTTATGACCTCATAAGGAGAAGATTCCTGATTGGTCCATCTGAGCTTTCATTTTCTCAAAGGCAGAGCAGGATACCCAGGGCTTGGTTTACACCTATCACCATTTCTAGCCACTGGGGGGCCATAGGCAGGCTGGGGGAACTCATATTAATGTTAAAAAAACCTCATAAAGTGAACTTTTCATGCCATGGGACCTTAAAAATTGCCATGTGAGAAATGCAGGAAGAACTCTACGTCACCCACAGAAATCATTCAGGAACTGGTATTCAAGCCACGGTATTGGTATTGGAAAACATTTCGAACGATACCCAGCCCTAGCTGGACTTGAAGGATATCAGTCGACTAAGGGGTCTCCGACTGATGATTCTTTGACTTTTCAGAGGACAGCCCTACTAAGTACTCTGACGTACATGATTGATGGGTGACATTGGACTGTGGCAAATGCTGAGCTGGAATTTTTTGCAAATGGTTGCCTTTTGCTGAAGCCTTTCGTGGAAAAGCCCTTCCATGTTATCTTACAGAAATCAATAAGAGACATTCCAGCTGTCCGTCTGAAAACAGCTTTAAGGTCAGCCAAACATGTTTCATGTAAAAAATTGAGATGCGAGATGTACCGATACCATCTTTTTTGCTTCCCGAGACCTGAACTTGTGTATCGGCTGACAGAGAATACCGATCCGATACCAGTGTGTCATATATCTTATGATGTTTTAACAGCTGTATACTACTATCTGTGAAACATGAACAAAAACAAACAATAAACGCCACAGAACTTTTTATTATCCAGTTTGACAGGCAGTCACAGTGTAAAAAGAACACAAATAAACTACTTTAAAGATGTTCATTGGGGTAAAATGACGTGGTATGGGATCGGTGCATAAACTCCAGTACTTACCGATACCATCATTTAATCCAGTGGAGGCATAACGCTAAAAATTACCATTCTGCTCAAAGACAGTGCAGTGGGAACGTAGAAGCGAGAGGCAGATAAGCGGGCCCTCGGCCTGCAGTGGTTTGATGTATAACAGCGGTGATGTGTTATGAAGCTCTTTAAACATTCATTAGGCCTTCGTGCCGCCACAGTTTTTGCAATTATTGTTGACCTTTAAGAGGAGGGATTGATTCTCCGAACAAAGCGTGTGGCTCCGCTGCTCCGGAGGCAGGACGCATCTGTTATACTGGAGTCCCAGCTCTGTCTCGCACACACACACACAACCACAGTCACGCACACAACACACACATGCACAAATTCATCTCCAACCCAGAGGCTCCCTCTATGTTTCTGTCACAAAATATCACACTGATCAACCGGAAACCCATTTTGTTCGGGTACAACAGTGAGAGTGGAGAGTAAGTTAGAGAAGAGAGGAAACACTGCAGGGGAGAGGCCAGGAAGGAAGGAGAGGAGGAGGGAAAGGCACTAAAGTAGTGGGACTAGTAAACCACACAACAGAACTGCGGGAAACCTATGTAAGACATTTTTCTCCAGGGATGTTTACGGCTTTAGAGTTGATAGTTTGTCCGCTTTGAGCAGCAAGAACCAACCTGACCCGATTAGACAGAATATTACTTGCCCGATTCATATCCCACGGTCTGGGTTACTACAAGGACCCATGAAGATCTTTAAATAGCAGCTGTCAAAACAGGGTTACAAAAGTCGCATTTCCGTTCAATTGTCGAGTATTATTTAAATTAGGAGCGTTTTCATCAACTGGTTTGGAACACATAAACTTGGCTACAGTGTAGTTTGGTAAGGCAGAAAACTCCGATTGGACAGATAGTCTAGCTAGCTGTCTGGATTTACCTTGCAGAGATCTGAGGAGCAGTTATCCATATTCCTCAGAAATCAGCCGGAGGTTAGAACGCCAACACAGAGACAGAGGAAGGGGACAGAGAAAAGAGAGACATCTGTCCGAATTTCCTGCGGCAGCAGCACAGTCCCAGAAGTGGAACGTTGCGTATATAGACTTACATTAATCTGATGCCATACATTTCTGTTTGGGTGTGTTGTTCATTAATGATGCAGCAACACTTAAACTACTTTTCAGACAGTACTGTGTGCAGTGTGTGTTCAGGCACAACAGTGCAGGTGTGTGTGTGTGTGTGTGTGTGTGGGTGAGAGTGTGTGTGTGTGTGTTAGTAAGGCAGATCGTGATAGATTGTCCTCGACATCCATCTAATGACTGGCTCAGGTTTACTCCTGCTAGCGAGGCCTGTCACTTCCGCTAAGCGAGGCCTGTGATTGGTCGGGACTCAGCGTGGCTGTGCGATGGGCCTTGCAGCTCAGTTCTCACTTCGTCTATCACATCCGACCATTTCAGAACAGGTAGAGTTCGAATGACGGTGAAGATTTTATGGACGAGTGAAAGGCTGATTTAGTAGGGGTGTGACGAGACATTCAGTTATGAAGCAGGAAATACAAAAACAAATTGCACTAATGTGCTCAGTAGGGCTGGGGGAAAAACATCGATACAGCATAGTATCGCAATATTTTTCATGGCAATACTGTATCGATACACAGATGCCAAGTTTGGATCTTTTAGGATATATGTGTTGGTCAGTCTGTCTGATTGACAATCACAGTGAGATGAACAAACAGAGAAATGTATCTTTTTAGATGAAACGGATGTTGACAAAATTTTCCTTTGGGGACATCATTTGAAATTGGGAAAAATTTGAAGTTGGAAAAAAGGTAATACATTGCAATATATCGCAGAATATTGCAATATGTTTAAAATCACAATAATATTGTATCGTGAGGCCTCTGGTGATTCCCACCCCTAATGCTTAGCATCACAGTGTTTGGATGTGAGCAGCCGTTGTAAAGTAACTGGTGGAATTACTCTTTAACGTGTAAATGTGAGTCAGGCTCGCAGCGGGAGAGGGCTCTGCTCCCAGTGCTCCCAGTGGAGACGTTATGTCCTCCTCCTCGCATGCTCCCTCCCAGTGCGACCGGGACCATCACCATGGCAACAGGCGAAACAGAGAGGCAGCGTGGGTTAAGCATCACTCAGCCCATATTTATCACCCACTTAGGTTTTATGGCCTTATGATGGGAACTCATCAACACCTGGACCCCTGCGTGCGTGTGTGTGTGGGTGTGTGCGTGTGTGTGTGGGTGTGTGTGTTTAATTTCAAGTTTATGGTTGCAGGTGCAACAGTTTATTACATGTGAGGTCCGAGATAGACAGAGAAGATATGAAGGAAGGAGGCAATGGAATAATAAAGCAACAAATAATTAAAGCAATCAGGAAAGGAAAAAAAAAAGAAAACATAGAAAGACAAAAACAGAAATGGGTTCCTATAAGAACCTGTCTCCCATCTTGTTATTGCTCCTGTTTACCCAGCATGCTTTTCTGCACTCTACTTCTCTCTGCCTGACCTTCCTCTTCATTTGGTCCCCGTTTCTTTTTTTAAATCTCACTTTGCTCATGCTTTTCTTTCCTAGAGAAGAGGATCAGGGCCACATGTGAGAAGTGTACTTGAGTTCTGAGTTGGACAAGTCCGACATTGTGAGAAAAAAAGTCTGAATTCAACATGGGGTAGACCGACTGAAACCAGAAGAATAAAGTCAGAATCCTGAGTTTCCAGTCAGAATTTAAGTACATTTTTCAGATTGGCCCTAATCCTCCTCCATAGCCACCACCCCCCTCCCTCCTGTCTTCCCTTTCTTCCTTCATTCTTTTGAAGAGGTGTCTGATTTGAACTAGTTTGACGGGTCTGTTGTTCATTAATGATGCAGCCACACTTGAGCTACTTTTCAGACAGTACTGTGTGCAGTGTGTGTTCAGGTGTGTGTGTGTGTGAGAGTGTGTGTGTGTGTTAGTAAAGCAGATCGTGATAGATTGTCCTCGACATCCATCTAATGACTGGCTCAGGTTTACTCCTGCAAGCGAGGCCTGTCGCTTCCGCTAAGCGAGGCCTGTGATTGGTCGGGACTCAGCGTGGCTGTGCGATGGGCCTTGCAGCTCAGTTCTCACTTCGTCCATCACATCCGACCATTTCAGAACAGGTAGAGTTCGAATGACGGTGAAGATTTTATGGAAGAGCGAAAGTCTGACTTAATAGGGGTGTGACGAGACATTCAGTTCACGAGAACGAGACGGGAGTTCAACACCATTTTAAAGAAAACTTAAATGATGAAATATGACTGGAAAAATTGTCAGATAACATTAAAAAAATGAGCACTCTGAAAGGTTTTGCCACAAACTTAAAAAGACTTCTCTCCTGTATAATTAACCTTGTCAAATCTAATAACTGCGGCATCCCTCTCTCCTCCCAAACCTGTCCCTGCAACCTATTAATCAAAAAATGATTCATTTCTTACACTGCACTATGACAAATTTTCTTATTATTATTATTTTTTAGCCTGTTTTACTTTAATAACCGTGTTTAACTGCTCTTTAATAATAAACATATAACATTAATTTTATGTTAAGCACTTTAAATTGCCTTGTTGCTAAAAAGGTGCCAAAGAAATAAAGCTGCCTTGTCTTGCCCTACAACCTCCAGCCTGTCAGTCAGTCACCAGGGCATATGAACACTTCTGTCTTGTGCCTGTCAGTCTGTCACCAGGGACCAATAACAGTGTTTCCCACACAGACTATGTGTGGCAGTGTGCCTCACTATCAACACCGGCCGCCGCACATTGCGTTTCGATATAAATTTGGCGAAATTCCCAAGTTCACGAAAGGTAGGTATCTATCTCGTGTAACACCTTTACACAATCACACATTCACAATCACCGAGCCGACTCTTAGCAAACAAGCGATTGCGCCCGCTTTAGAAAGTTAACTAGTCGCAAGTTTGCGGTAAAATGCAGTTGGGTTGTCAAGGTCAAAACACCATACGTAGCAGCTGTGAATCAAATATACGTATAATAAATAATGTTATGTAATTTTTTACTCTTGCAGGGAATGTTTGCTGCTTCAATCCAGATGTTTATTGAAAAGTATTTTTTCGCGACTGAAAAAGGCCCGTGTTGAGGATGAGGACCAGGCTGAACCGGAGGTATCAGTCTGAAACAGAGCTCAACAGTCCCACCAGTGGTATTAGTTATGTTATTATTATACAATATTTCAGGCTTCAACCAGTGAAAAACAGGTTCAGGGAGGCATTGAAGTAGGAGAGGAGGACAGCATCCAACAGCGTGTCCGAAAATAAGTATCTCCCCCCTCAAACTAGTGGAAAAGTGGATTCGTACACACCCTAAACACACCTGCGCCAGGTGCTTCAAGCCGTGCGCTTAGATCGTTAAAATAGGGCCCTATAGGTTCAATACCATTCCACCAGTTTTCACCGGTAACATTATACTTTTGATTCAATATGAAATTATTACACTATAGGCTATTGGAAGTTACGTATTGACTCGAGCAGCAATTTTCTACCACGCCAATTCTTGCCCTTTTGCAGCAGAAGCAGCAGCAGCAGCCGTGTTGCTGTTTTTTTTAACTAAATATATGTTCAAACTCGCTGTATGTGCGCATCAGTATTTCCGGTTCCAAAGGCATAATGTTTTTTTGTGTGGTTGTTGCCATGGTGAATCGTAGTATCATGGCTCCATTCATGCTGCCTTGACATAGTGGTGGTGCACGTGCTTAACTCTGAGTGAACATACTCTCTGAGTTGAGTTCAAATCAGCTGTTCTGGAAGCGAAACACTGAGTTTCCCATCTCAGGGTAAATCAACTCAGAGTTCACGGTTAGACTCAGAGTCTGTTGAACCTCCTTCCCTGAAACGGGCCCCTGCTCTACCACGATATGTATTTTGTATTTTTGTTCCATAATCAGCCAGCTGTAGGGCTGGGCAATACATCAATATTATATCGATATCGTGATATGAGACTAGATATCGTCTTAGATTTTGGATATCGTAATATCGTGATATGACATAAGTGTCTTTTCCTGGTTTTAAAGGCTGCATTACAGTCCTTTTCTTAACTTACCAGACTGTTGTATTCTGTTCTATTATTTGCCTTTTCCCCACTTAGGCATTGTGTCCACATTACTGATGATTATGTATCGATATCCAGGTATTTGGTCAAGAATATCGTGATATCTGATTAACTCCATATCGCCCAGGCCTAACCAGCTGTTTGAGTTTTACAGCGTCGGGCCTGGGCCCACAGCGCCCTCCCTCTCCCTCTCCCTCTCGCTGTGTTTTATTAGTCTGCCGGTCTATAAAGCAGACAGGGAGGAGACAGGAAAACGTGCTGAGACTAGAGGTTCTCTGCCGAATGACTCCCCAAAAATACACAACGAGGGCTAAAAACGGAGCGGGACTCAGCCAAGAGAGAAGGGGGGGGGGGAGCGATCTTTAAACACACCGAGTCTGATCTGGGTTATATGGACTCCTCTGTGCTCCCTCACTGTTTGTCCTCCTGTTTAACGGTGAGGCATAAAGCGATGTTGGCACTGAGTTTGTGAGCTGGTTTCAAAGGCTGGAAAAATGAGGGTCGAGGTTTTTGGAGAGGAAGCGGGATGATGGGGGAGTGGTGGAGTGGGAGAAAGCAATTATGATTTCTTTTCTTTGGCAATCGTCTACACCCTCCAATGTCAGCCGTACTAAAATGGACAGTATCACAATGGAGTTTCTATTTCAAGAAACGTTTTGAGTTATGTTGAATTACAAAGGCTAAATTGATACAGATAAAAAGGTAAATTGGGTAGTGTATTTTAAGGTTCACCTAAAGCTAAATGTTCAGTTGTGTAACCAAATAAAAAAAAAAGGTCTAAACATGGACATGCCATCAGAATAATATGAAAGCTGCTATAATCACATACACATAGGGACTTTAAAGAAAGAGAAAATGTCTCATACAGTAGAGGGTTGGAATGGGTATGAGACTTTCACGTATCACGATATCAGAAAACATCAGTTTCACGGTACACATTTGTAGGGTTGGGTAGCGAAATCCTACGCAACCGGAAGGAATCAGACCGGATTAGAACACAAATTTCGGTTCCATTTCGGTTTTGTTTAGTCAATGTATATGTCACCATTATGTGTACCTTTTAATGTATATTGAATGAATGCTGTATGACTGCTGGCTGTCTCTATGTTAGTCCTAGTTTTACAACAAGGTTCATAAATATGCATGGTCCCTATCAAATACTGTGAAACCAGTATACCGCTGCAACACAAGTCTCCCTAGCAACATTATACCAAAATACTACATTTTTAACCATGTATTTCATATTAAGATGGAAATGAAGGCTTTTGATTTTTGAATTGATTCCACCAAAGCGAAGCCTTACAAGGTGCACGCCTTGCCTGCTCCTGTTCGTACTCCGCCTCCTCCCTCTAGCTTCTGGAGCTCGATGCATTTTGTCATTGGATTGATTTCATCAGACATGCCTTAAACGGCTCCAAAGAGCTCTTTATCTTGTTTGAAATGAAAAGGTTTACAAATGTCCCTGCCCGCTGCCGGAGCAGATACCCATTTGTCTTTGAACGAGGACAGAAAGCCCTGGCGATGAAATGAACCATGAAAAAAAAGACCATTTAATTACAGATGCAACTGGGACAAAGGTTAGCAAGGAGTGGGCTGAGGCTTTAGTTCTCCTTTGTCAACATGTTGACGATGCAGTCATTTGGTGATTGTTAACCCTCCACACACACACACTCATCCTCCTCATTTTGTGGAACTATGCCCACAACACAGTGTCCCATTCGCCGCCACTCGCTCTGAACACAGAGCGGCCTGAGAGCTGCTTGAGTACCGCGCGTGATAACGCTGTATTATTTCGCCGCTACAAAGGCTTTCATAAGGAGCACTGGAGATTCAAATGAGCAACAGACCTGCACCTTCAAAGGCCTTAAATCATAGGTCTGCATCACACACGGATCCGTTTTTCTCGCTCGTTCTAAATGGAAATTAAATGAAATGCGGGGCCAGTGTTGGTTTGCCGGTCAGCCGGCCAATCGGAGAAGCCGCTTATGGTGAACGCAGAGGTTTAAAGTATAGACCACATGTAGATAACAAGCATCGTTGAAATTAGACAGAGCTTGGAGGTGTTAATAATGGCAGCTACAAAATATATGTTCCATTATGTATGCGTGTTCATAGTGCCTCTGCATACGCGTGCATGTGTGTGTGTGTGTGCGTGTGTGTCATTATGTAAGAGTCCATGTTGTGATATGCGATATGATGATGCTTTGCTCCCACGCATGGAAATTAGCTATTACAGACTAACAGGCTGAAGAGCTCAGGGTGGGTGTATAAGAGAGAGAGAGAGAGAGAGAGAGAGAGAGAGAGAGAGAGAGAGAGAGAGAGAGAGTATGTGTGCGTTTGTGTGTGCACGACTATCACACATATGCATCTGATTTTTGATTTTTGTTCAAAAATAAACAATTATTCAGAAACGCTCCACAAAAGGTAAGCCCAGTTTTCAGGTTCTTTAAAACACTCTCACTGACTGAAGGGGAAGCACACATCAATGGCATAGAGCTGCAAAGATGAACCGATTGGTCCACAACTAATAACTAAATCGCCAACTATTTTCACAATCAATTATTAGGTTTGAATGGTTTAAGAAAAAAAAATTCAAACTTGACTCTGATTGCAGATTGTTAAATGTAAATATTTTCTAGTTTCTTCACTCCTCTGTGACAGTGAACTGAATAGCTTTGAGTTGGACATCATCTTGGGCTCTTTTTGGGAAACACTGATCCACATTTTTAACCATTTTCTGACATTTCATAGACCAAACGACTAATCCATTCATCCGGAAAATAATCCACGGATTAATCCACAATAAATTGCAGCCCTACAACGGCAAACAACGCATATTAAAACACCTGCCACCTGATTTCTATGTCTGTACCCACCTCGTCCGCGATTGCACACATCAACATATGGCGCCGTCATATATCCCCAACATCAACCAGTGTCTACTACCGAGGAAAAGCTCCCACAGCCCTATGTTCCCACATTTCTAAGAAGCTTTCTTTCACTGAAAATTAGACCCCATGTTCCCACAGCCCTATGTTCCCACATTTCTAAGATTTTTGTTAAAATTAGGCCCTATGTTCCCACATTTCGAGGACATTTTCAAAATTAGATCTTGTGTTCCTACATTTCCCTTCAATTTAAGCCCTATCCTCCCACAACATGTTTTTAGGGTTAGGGTTACATTTAGGGGGATAAAATCTGATACAAATTCATGAAAAAAGAAAATGTGGGAACATAGGGCCTAATTTTGTGAAAAAAATCTTAGCAATGTGGGAACTGTGGAAACATAGGGCCTAATTTTGAAAATAATCTTAGAAATGTGGGAACATAGGGCTGTGGGAACATAGGGCCTAATTTTGAAAATAATCTTAGAAATGTGGCAACGTAGGGCTGTGGGAACATAGGGCCTAATTTTGAAAATAATCTTAGAAATGTGGGAACATAGGGCTGTGGGAACATAGGGCCTAATTTTGAAAATAATCTTAGAAATGTGGGAACATAGGGCTGTGGGAACATAGGGCCTAATTTTGAAAATAATCTTAGAAATGTGGGAACATAGGGCTGTGGGAACATAGGGCCTAATTTTGAAAATAATCTTAGAAATGTGGCAACGTAGGGCTGTGGGAACATAGGGCCTAATTTTGAAAATAATCTTAGAAATGTGGGAATATAGGGCTGTGGGAACGCTCCCCCTGGATCATCACTTCCTGGCTCCTGTACTCGGGCTGTCCCACACCTGGACCGCTGTACAAACAGCAGCCGTGTTTTGGACGGTTATTTTGTACTTTCAACTGAATTTTTGACATGTTTTGGAGATTTTGCTACCCAGCTTGTGGATTTAAGTTGTTGTGATGAAGTTTTTGAGTTTAAAGACTGAACACTTGCAGGTGGTCGCTCTGTAATTAATGACATTTCCAATAAATAAATACTTAGTGGTTTTAACAGTCACAGATTTGTTCAGCCATCTGGTGCAGATATGGATAATGTGGACTATTCTTTGTGAAGGTGTGGAGATTTAGTTATTGATGGATTTAAATCCTGATGAACTTTTGGAGAGTGTACTTTTTGCCACCTGTTCCTCTCACATCAAGACAAACATCGAGAGAGAGAGGCTGCATGACGCCGCCTACATGTGTTGTTCTTCAGCCTTTCAAACTTTAGCAATACTAAGGGCGGGCCAGATGGATGAAGTCCTCTATCACTGTACATGTTACTTTATATCACAATATTGGTATATATAGTGAAACAGGAAAATCTATTGAGAAATTGTTCATGGATGAAATAATCAAGTTTTTTGATCAAGCAAATTAATGTTGGACAAAGCACTTTATCACATTATTGCAAATAATGTGTTACATTACCGCAAAAGCTAGGCTAGTCCACACAGCATTCTGGGACGGGAGAAAAACGTGCTCTGGTTTATTGGCATTTCTTTAAACCAATCACAATCGCCATGGGCGGTGCTAAGCGTCTCGGTGTCGCTGCTAAATAGTCTCAGGAAGCAACTTGTTTTGGTGGAACATGTGTACGTTCAAAAGTAGTTTTAGTCGTGTGAGAGAAAACTCCGATTGGACAGATAGTCTAGCTAGCTGTCTGGATTTACCCTGCAGAGATCTGAGGAGCAGTTAACCGTAGTCCTCAGAGATCCACCGGAAGTTAGAACGCCAACACAGAGACAGAGGAAGGGGACGGACATCCAGAAGTGGAACGTCGTGGATAGAGACTAGTGCAACCGTGGTGAGGAAAAACATCCATTTAAGGAGAAACCTCGGACAGACCCAGGCTCTTGGTGGGTGGGCGTCTGTCGTTGCCGTTAGGAACAGAGACACTGATACAGATAGGAGCTACAAGTAGTTATGTCTCTAGTTGTATTGGTTTGCCCTAATATGGACATAATGCGCAAAAATCGATATTCAAATATATTCAAACCTCTGTGGGGTTTTTAGAACGAATATTCAAACGTCATTTCTGGCCAATTTTGACAACCCTATACTGGAAACCACTGCAGGTGATGCTAATGTGTTAGCATGAAGCATGGAGGAGGACCTTGACCATCTGTATTCCCATTACATAACGGCTCTGCTGAGCAAAATGAAAATTGGCTACTCGTTTAAATTCACAATTTTTCTTTTACATTTTTTTTACATTTAAATCATTATATTGACATAACCAGTTGCACACAGTAGCCTCATGGAACTTTTAGTCCATTACTGTGAAATAAATGAGCGTTATGGATTCAACTATTTCCTGGTTTATTAATATCCAAAACAACCGCACGAAAAAGTCTGATCCCAGGAGTTTTTGCTTCAAGCCTCGAGGCAATAACAACTAGGAAATTGTGTAGCGGTGTAATGACACACACTGGATGTACAGAACATGCCCGTCTGCGTACTCTTGGAGCACTTGCTCTCATTATCTCCTTTCTCTCGTCAGCAGAAAGTTAATAGAGATCCTGATACAGACACTCTCTACTCCCTCTCCAGTCGGCTACTCACACTCGCTCCGTGAATACTGACACCCAGTGACCTCTGGAATCATGGGTAACATAATAATGTTCTCCATGAAATAATGGTAAAATGTGAAACAGAGGAAGGAGATTTTAAAGCGAAGCTGGCGTTAAATGAAAAGGGATGGAAGCAGCAGAAAGAAGGCTGAATAAGGAGGAAAGGAAGAGGAAGAAGAGGGGATAATTAGGGGAAGATGATGAAAAGTGTTGAGGAAGTTGATGGAGAAAAAAAGGAAGAGAGGATGAGAAAGTGCGAGTAGGTTTAACAGGGAATCTGCTGGTTTCATAATGAAGAGTTTAAGACACCTTGCTTTTAATGCAGCCTGGAATCGAGTTTAAGAGCAATTTAAAGACCAAAATAAAAGAAGCAAAGCTCCGTGCTCCGGCCGGTTTCCCAGCGAACAGTTAATTAAAGCTGTGAGGCGATTAATGGGCAGACTAACTGAGAGGACGACAGGTTAACCCCCGGGCGACCAGCGCAGGTCAGATGTGAGTGCAAGAATATAATTGTCTTATTATTATCTAAAAGGAAGTTTCAAATCTTTCCAAAATGTTTCAACTTTGTTAATATACTCCAGCGCTATAAATCCACGTATCCAGTGTTTCCCCTATAATTATTCTGCTTCAAACTTTAAACTTTTTGTGTGTGTGTGTGTGTGTGTGGGTGGGGGGGCTGATGCTTTCTGTCATTTTAGTTCTGACCACGCTGATGTTTGTTCAGGTGTTCATTTTTCTAATCAGTTTGGTTTTTATTAGTTATGTGATGCTATAAAAACGGGATGAAACGTCATGATTGATAGTTGGGATTGACTCGTGATTGGTCGGTGCGGGTGTGTGGGCGGTACTTTGACAGAAGCTTTGACACACTCTGGCTCCAAGCTGACAAGATGGCAGCGCCTGTATTTGGCAAGGGGGTAAGCTTCGCTTCAGAACTCAAACCTCCTATGGCACCATTTTTATGCTACAACAATATCACCTCTCGTTAGCATTCCATTGACTCCCATTCATTGTGACGTCACTTTGACAGTGAATAACTTTACATCTGAAGCGTTTAAAGACTCTATTTGTCCGTTGTTTATTTCTAAAGAAACACAACAATTTATAAAAGGCTCCATTACCTTGTACCTCACGTTATGGCTCCGTAGCAGACGCTTTTATAAAAACAGGCTAACGATTAGTTACACAGTAGAGGAATTACCGTATAGTACAGGAGAAGCTCGCAGACAGTTTCGACTTACATTAGCTGTTTAAGTTTAATTACTAATGTTAACTAGCATTTTAGTGATCAATAATTAGCCTGTGCCTATGTTATTGACTTACATATACCTACGCTCTCAGTCTCTGTAAGATTGGGAATGATTGAGATTTCTCTTGGCACGGCTACCAGAAGGTTGCTCACGTCACATCTACGTCTTCTCTCAGTTGGAGGCTGCTCAGTAACCGGAAAAGTGACTTCTAATATCCTTCACTGGTCTCAGACCAGAGACACGGGATCTGGTGGTCCAGTTTATATATACTGTCTATGGTATTTGGGAGATTTAGGCTTTACTTTTGTACGTCAGCCATCTTTACATGCAGTCTTTATTGCTTACACAAGCATACACTGGATCTTGTTTTATCATTAGGTTTTCCTGTTTTAAATATTGAGCTGGATGTTGCTGTTGTAGTCTATCGGACCATAAACTTGTGATTTTTAATGCATCACTTTCTAATCCATTACCTAAACCTTGCTTGACCGATCGCTACATCCAAGCACTGAACCCATCCACTGCTAGGCAATTTTATGATGCTTTCATAGCTTGTCCTTTTGCTAGCCCTACAGAGATAACCTCCGCCTTTCTGTCTACGGATGAGCTAATTACTTGGTCTGACTCGGTCTGGTTTCAGAGTACACCATAGCACAGAAACAGCACTTCTTAAAGGGCTAAGTGATTTGTTGCTGTTCGGTGACGAAGGAAATTGCTGGACCTTAGTGCTGCATTTTACACTGTTGATCGTGCCATCTTGTTGGATCGCCTTCAGCATAGCGTGGGCATCCAGGCTGTTGCTCTACAGTGGTTCAATTCTTATTTAAAAAATAGAACCTTTTCTGTTGAAATTGGAAATATCTCCTCTCCGGCAGCTATAACATGCGATGTTCCTCAAGGTGTGACTTTAGGGCCAATTTTATTCTCTGTGTACATGCTCCCACTGGGCTCCATTCTTCACAAACATAACATATCTTGTCACTGTTATGCTGATGACACACAGCTGTACCTGCCTCTAAAAACAGGTGATACCAACTCTTTAAAGTCCCTTTTAGTTCTGTTGTCAAATGTAGCTTTTTTCATCTCAGGACTATTGCTAAAGTAAAATCCTTCCTCTGTCGTAAGGACTTGGAGACTGACTACTGCAATTCCTTGTAATTTAGGATATGCCAATCATCTTTATCAGGTCTGCAGCTTTTCCAGAATGCAGCTGCTAGATTGTTGCCTGGTACCAGAAGGAGGGATCATATCTCCCCAATATTGGCTTCTCTTCACTGGTTACCGGTCAAATATAGAATCAATTTTAAGGTAATGTTACTTGTTTTTAAAGGCATTACATGGATTGGCCCCTTTATATATTGCTTATCTCTTTACCCTACATCACTCCTCCAATAACTTAAGATGGTCTAATCAGTTCCTTTTAGCTCTTCCACAGTCTGGGATGAAAACAAAGGGTGACCGTTCCTTCTCCGTTGTGGCCCCGAGACTCTGGAACAAACTTCCCATTCATATCAGGTCCCCCTCTACTGCCGTCTTAAAACACATTTTTATTCTTTGGCATATAATTTAGTTTAGGGACATTTGTATAGAAGTGGGTTGTTTGTATGATGTTCATTGTGTCTCTATTTTTATTGTCTCCCTTTGTTATTATAACATAATATAACTTTGTACAGCACTTTGTTCAGCCTAGGTTGGTTTTAAATGTGCTCTATAAATAATTTGACTTGACTTGACTTGACTTAGCTGAGCGGGCGTCACGCTGCACACAGCGCAGAGAAGAGACAGGTGAGGTGAAGATAACGTTGTCGGTAGCGGTTAACAGTCTCTGTAGTGAACAACGGTGGAAAAGGTACTCAGATCCTTTACTTAAGTAAAAGTACTAATACCACACTGTAGAAATACTCTGTTACAAGTAAAAGTCCTGCATTGAAAATGTTACTTAGTGTACTTTCAGTACATTTTCCAGACGGTATCATCAGTTACATTCCACCACTGGTAATGAATGACACGTGCTGATGGAGTCAGTGTTTTAAATAAGTGCACTGTGGAGGATCTAATTCATGCCGATACATAGAGTATGTGGATTTCTAAGTTACTGATGCATATTTTAAAGTTCCTTTAAATAGTTAAAGTAGTAGGATGGGTGACCAGGCTGGATATTTTATAGACTAATGGATTCAGTACTTTTCAGTGACCACAGATGCTCTGCAGCCTTTTTTCCCCAAAGCTAAGACTTTATGATGTTGGTTCCATTCATTTTCAAGGTATTTTCTGGAACAGGTAATATACTACAGAGGACCGCTGGACATAAAATACAGCATGCACACACAGACACACACACACACACACACACACACACACACACACACAGATCTTAATTGTGTTGTAGCAACCCCACCTAATAACACATTCCCTGTGCATGACTGCTGTGTTCCAATCTAATTATTTTTTTTAATAGTTGTGTTTTATCACAGCTATCTGGTAAAAGGTTAATTTAATAAATAAATTATTAATGGATTCTCTTGCTCTCTCTCTCTCTCTCTCTCTGTGTTTATATACCAAGCTGACTCGCCCTCTTCACCACAGCAGATTTACAGAAACACGTTTCTTTCAAACACATCTCCGTATGAAGTGACATAACAGGCAAAGTTTTCTTAACTTTCAGAGGTAAAAAGAATGGAGAGAGAGAGCGAGAGAGAGAAAAAGAGAGAAAGCTTTCGGCTGTAATTCTGAGGGGCTCTCGTCTGTAATTGGGTTTTTCTGTAGTAATCCAGCTCTGATGGCTGCTTATCCTTCACGGAACAAGCAGCAGCCATCTTGGTAATGAGAGGCCATGCCGCTAAGTCTGACACCTAATGGTTTTGTCTTATGGAGCGGGATGTTTTTAATGACAGCGGGAAGGCCTTACCTCCAGTTCTGACCTCCGAAGCATCCATTTTATTTGCAAAAACTGTGTGGCACTTCAAATCTTTGGTTACTTTTTAAGCAGTAAGCACAAAAGGAAGGTCTACATGCAGAGCAGTGTATGTGCAGGAGTGATAATTTAAAAAATAAGGAGGGCGAACAATCACTGGAGTCACAAAACTGGACTTTCTGCATGACAAATACACAACAATTGCAGCAACACAACAGTTTTCATTTCCAGCAGCACAAAAGGAGGTTCAGAGAAAAGGATGAGAGGAAAAGATTGCAAGGATTACTGGGAACAAGACTTTCTCTGAGCTCTTATTGATTGAGCTACCCGATAAAATGACCGCCGTCATTTAGAGAATAGCGGTTAGCGGAATTGAGGCGCCTTGTTCCGCGGCAATCTGGAGAACCACTTCAAAATCAGGAGGAGAAAGTGCGGCAGCAAAACACAGACTCAACTTGCGATTCGACCGTGCCACAAAATGGGTTTCAGATTGTAATTTTCATAATTTCCCTCTGTGGTTCATGCATGAAACACGATTCTGAGGACAGGCTGAATGGCTGAAACCTTTTCACACAGCAATAAGAGGCACTTAAACCCCGGAGGTCTCGGTCAAGACGCTATCCAAAAGGTACTTACAGGATTGTGTGAAATGTTTGATGATTGATGCACTTTATAAAAAGGGTCCAAGGAGGAGTCTACACTTCTGATTTTGAAGATATATGCAGCTTTTGTACATTTAGTGTT
This sequence comes from Perca schrenkii, assembly GCA_025617405.1. Lineage (NCBI taxonomy): Eukaryota > Metazoa > Chordata > Actinopteri > Perciformes > Percidae > Perca > Perca schrenkii. The sequence continues at coordinate 595,388 of CM046807.1, forward strand.
AAGGACAACGGTGACATTGTGTTTATTTGTGCATGTATTGTACTGAATGCATTTTGTTGTAGTCTTTTTCTACTTACCTCCGGTCCAAGAGCAACAGGAGTAAACACTCCTTTGTTCCATGTGGAATAACTCCGCTTAATTTGCACATGTAAATGTAGATTTTTTTTTTAAGAGATTGGTCCTGTGGTGTAAAATTGTGTTGTATATATTACGTACACGAAACATCTTTGTACATGTTTATTTGTACGTTGTTTGAATGTGTTTTTTTTATAAAAGCTAAAGGTACTTCATTGTCACATACACATAGTGAAATTCATTCTCTGCATTTAACCCCTCCCTCAAGGGAGCAGTGGGCAGCCAATCACAGCACACAGGGACCAACTCCAGATCTGAGCCAGTGCCTTGCTCAAGGGCACTGACTGGAGAACCTAGTACATGTTTTTTGATGGTGGGGGAAACCAGAACACAAGGAAGAAACCCACGCAAACATGTGGAGAACATACAAATGCCACACAGAAAGGCCCGGAACCACCTGGATTCGAACCCCCCAAACTTCTTGCTGTCAGGCCACAATGCTAACCATCGGGCCACCATGCTGCCGCATCTTGTACTCCTGACTGCGGATCATGTTTTAGGATAATAAAGTGAGTAATAACAGTTTTTAGTTTTAGGCCCCCTCTTTTTGACTTGAACAAACATGCTGCAAGCTTGTTTTCCTTTCCATCACTCGGGCTCAGATACTGCTTTTAACTTTTCATCAAACACGAGTGTTGACAGTGTCGATTACATTTTATATGAATTCAGGAATCTGAAAGATATTCACAGTCACTGCGAATTAAGTTTGTTAACCATCAAACTGCAGCGGGAACGTGTCGAGTTATTTCATTTCTTTAGCACAATATGACAAGGAAAAAAACTTTTTAACACACACACACACACACACACGCGGGAGTACGTGCGACACTGCGGAGGGAAAAACTAAGACTGAGATGTGTTGACTGACAGCAAGAAAATAATCATGATTGTGAGAGCAATAATTAAAAAGCTTGATTAAAAAGAGAACAAGGGGGAGTGAGACATGACAGAGTGTGGTGCTGAACGGACAAACCTGACACACACACTCACACACGCACTCACACACACACACACACACACACACACACACACACACACACACACACACACACACACACACACACACACACACACACACACAGAGAGAGAGAGAGAGATTAGCCGGCTCTCAGTGAGGCTGATTGATAAAAGACCTGATGGACCCTGAACATTTAATCCCTCTCACACACAAACATTAAAAGTACGCACTAACTGCTAATCCACTTCGGCTTGCGCTGTGACTCTGGGCGTATGTGTGTTTTTCTACTTGTTCATTTGGGAGGTTTATTTTAGACAATCTGACAGAAACTAAAGTCTGGTCGGAGCAGCCTGTTGCTACGGAAGCCCTGAGAGACGAGTGTTGAGGAATGTTGGAAACGAAGAAGAGAAAGACGATGGATTAACAGAGGGACACTGAAAAAGTACAGAAAATGATGGAAAGATGACAAGGATGGCGATGGAAAGAAAAGGGGGATGAAGGGATGGATGGAGTGAGAGAATAGTATGTCTGCAGCTGCAGAGTCTCACACACACACACACACACACACACACACACACACACACACACACTTCCTGACAGTTACTGGACTCATTCATCTGCAGCTGGATCTCCTTCAGGCTGTGTGTGTGTGTGTGTGTGTGTGTGTGTGTGTGTGTGTGTGTGTGTGTGTGTGTGTGTGTGTGTGTGTGTGTGTGTGTGTGTCAGAAGTTCCTACACACGAGTGAATCACACTGGCAGACCACGCATACGGAGAAACTGATATGATTTTCTGTTTTAACACAACGATTAGTGAGTAAGTCGCTGCGGTGAATCAGATGGAAAGGACCGGAAGTAAAATGGCCTCGACAGACCCCGTTCTCACTCCCGACTCATACTGACGCTCAGTCATTGTCTCTCAGCGTCAGATACCGACGCAAAAATCCCCCTTTTAGCTTCCGTATTGGGACGCAGCAGCTCGACCGCGGCGTTGTAAGATGACGTAGTGTTAAGAGGGACGGTAGAGAGCAGTTAGGCTCGTGAAAGCGTCCTGATCTGGCGAGCTCTAGTTTTCCACTCGCAGATCAGTCTGGCATCTTGAGATAGAGAACATTTGGAGCCGTTAGCCAAACGACCGGGCCAATCAGCGTTGGTTTTGAGGTGGGTTAGGTGGTGATAGACAGATGGTTTATCCAATCAGCTAACCAGGATTTTCAGACAGCGGTAGCCCTAACTCCCAATAAAGTTAGCCGCTCGCTAATGCTTTTTTTCTCTTGGATCCTTCTTTTGGAATATGGACCAGGAACCTGAAATGGGGCCTTTTATTCCTAAATTCTTGTTACACAAACAGCAAATCTCCTTTACCGACATGTTGCTTGCATGCTGAGCTAACAAGCTATGCTTTGCCTGCAGCAGCAGGGGTAGCCTGGCTTGTGGTTGTATTTTCATACGCTTCGTGGATCTGATTGGTTGATTTGGCCTGTCTATCACCAACATAGGTGATAGACAGATGGTTTATCCAATCAGCTAATCAGTATTTTCGCCCCTTCCCAAAAGTTCTCCAACGGAAAGTTCCCAGATGGATATGCCGAGCAAATGCGAAGCGATCCATCTGGCGGAGTCAGGTTAGAGAGCAGTATGAAAGACCTAAAGTCTGCGTAAGGAGGCAGGTGTGTGGGTGGGTCAAACTACACAGGGCTTTCACCCAGGAGACCGGGGTTCATGTCCCGTTCTTGTCCCGCCTAACAGATGGTGGCACGAGAACACCACCTGAAATGTACAACTACAGAGGACAGCGCTGAGGATCGGACTAGTGAAAGTGTATTCTTAGAGCCTCGGAGTATTGGGACTAAATATTTTAAATGTGTCCTACACATGGGGCCAGAGGAAATGCAGAGTGTATGTGCAGGAGTGATGGTTTAAAAATAATGAGGGGGAACAATCACTGGAGTCACAAAAACTGCACTTTCTGCATGACAAATACACAACAATTGCAGCAACACAAAAGTTTTCATTTCCAGCAGCACAAATGGAGGTTCAGAGAAAAGGATGATAGGAAAAGATTGCAAGGATTACTGGGAACAAGACTTTCTCCGAGCTCTTATTGATTGAGCTACCCGATAAAATGACCGCCGTCATTTAGAGAATAGCGGTTAGCGGAACTGAGGCGCCTTGTTCCGCGGCAATCTGGAGAACCACTTCAAAATCAGGAGGAGAAAGTGTGGCGGCAAAACACAGACTCAACTTGTGATTCGACCGTGCCACAAAATGGGTTTCAGATTGTAATTTTCATAATTTCCCTCTGTGGTTCATGCATTAAACACGATTCTGAGGACAGGCTGAATGGCTGAAACCTTTTCACACAGAGACTTAACAAGCCATTTGTGTTTATCTGCTCTTCAGTCCCGCAAGGAAGAGAAGCAACAAGAGGCACTTCAAAACCCTGGAGGTCTCGTTCAAGACGCTATCCAAAAGTGGGACTAAATGTGTTAAATGTGTGTTACACATGGGGCCAGAGGAAATGATCCAAACGGTTCACCCTCTAGGGAACAGCGCCAATTGGTGGTCATAGTGTGACCAACATCATTAGGATTCATCTCCTGGAGACCAGGAGTCAATTTATCACAGAAAAATGAACCAAAACGATAACGATGGTCGAGAGACATTTTGACGCGATGGTGGCATTGATGAACTTAAATATACATAAAGATTGAATGCAAATATGGTCAGTAGTTGTGAAGACATCAGGACAAAAGTATTGACGGATTAACAGACCAACGCCGATCAATTTTCCTTTACCTGAGTCCTCATATTAGGGCTGCAACTAACGATTGGCTTCATTATAGATTAGTCTGCCAATCATTTTCTCAATTAATCAGTTGGATGTTTGGTCTATAAATGTCAGAAAATGGTGAAAAATGTCGATCCCGGTTTCACAAAGTCCAAGGTGATGTCTTTAACTGTCCTGTTTTGACCCAAAATGAAAGATATTCAGTTTTTGTATGATATGAAAGAGAAACAGGCGGGAAACACCAAAATGTCCTCGATTTGGAGGAAGTTGCTTATTGTCTGTCTTTGTAAGGACGTTTGGTCGTCACTTATTATTTCATCAACATGGTCTGTCAGCAACGGATCGGACTCATTTCATAAAGCTTTTAAAAAAAAAAAAACACACAGTGGTCCACCGTCAACCCGACTTTTTTCGTTAGACTTTAGTCTCAAACACATCTGTCTTACATTAGATTATGAGTTTCATTTTGCTAACAATGATTAAAGCTTTAGTGCGTAACTTTTTGATATTAAAAGGTGCCCTGCCATACAAAACCATTTTTACTTGCATTTTTTTAAATTAGGTTATGTCCATATGTGTTTGTGTTATGTTGTGAATGTGAAAATGAACTGCTACCTCATCTGTCAGCTCTAGCCACTGAAAACAAATAAGCAGAGAAATCAGGCCAATCACAAAAGCTGGTCAGTCTGACATCATGTTGCCTCAGCTCATTACTATTCATGAGCTCACCCAGTTGGGCTAGGTAAAGGATTCTAACAGCCAGGCTCTCATTGGCTAGCTGTTAGCCAATCAGATTCAAAGAGCTTAGCTTCTTGAATATTAATAAGTCTTCCTGCAGGCTTTCTATACCACGCTAGAATGGCTTGAAACAAGGTAACCAGGGCATTTTTTCCACCAAACATGTTCCAGAGTCCATGGTAGAACTTCAGACATTACCACAAAGTCATGAAATACGTGTGGCAGGGCACCTTTAATGATCGTCCGTTACATTCAAGCCATTGCCAAATGAGTTGCTACAAAGGTAATTAAGACTATCAGCTCCACACAACTCTCTCTGTTTATCTCAGTATGACTATGTTCAGAAGATTGTGGCGTCCGGTTACTTTCACCCGCAGAAACTCGAGTGAAGATAATGACCTCTTCTGAAGAGTCCATCATGTTGTTTGTAATTCTCAGTGTCCTTCTTGGCTACTAGCAACTGTGTGGAGGAGGGGTGGGGGTGGTGCACGATCACAGAAGGCTTGTATCATGTGGACGTGCCGACAGTGTTGTCGTCATTACTTAAAATTCCTCATGGGGGCGACAAACTACGCACTATAGCTTTAACAACTGGAAAGTAATCCTACAAGCAGTTTGTTCCTGTGCGTGTAGACTTTAAACATTACATCATTATTCCCCTCAAAGATCCATGCATTTTAAGCATTTAGGTATGGAAACAACCACTAATGAATGCTGACACGACACTAAGTTCACCAGCATGAAACGACGTATTCTAGCATAATGCCATTATAAATCTGGTGACATTATGAATACAGGAGTCGTACTGGGAGTGAAAGGCCAACACCCGCTGGTCGAGTGGATGTGGTCAACGCTGGTGGTAAACCACAGTAACGATCCGCCACATATCCTGACACAGACAGACGGCAGCAGCTTAAAAATGAAAATATCCAACGCTTTACATTATAGTCAGCTGCTACAAGAACAGATTCATTAGGTAATCATTAAGCCTAAAACAGAAGGGAGAAACTGTTACTCCGCCAAACAAATTAAAAATGAAAGATTCACCGGTTTGCGATAAATGTTTTAGGCATTTTGAATGGAAGACATTTTCCAAATAGATTAAACTGTGTGTGAAATTAAACACAAATACTGAAAAAAACTGAACAAGAGGCACTTCACAGAAAATCGCCTTGATGTATCAAAAACTGCTTGTTTTTGCAAATGTGCTCCTTGAATAACGCTAATTACACATGGATGTCAGCCGCTTGACTTCACATCCCGCTGGTGGTATCGATACGATCGCCAGAGGTTTAAGGATGCATGTAATCGCTACAAAGAATCAGCTTCTTCTCCAAATGTGCACCCAAACCAATGAGAGGAGAGTAAGAGACAACAGGAAAGAGTGCGGGAAAGATGTGAAAAAACACAAAGAAGCAGAAAACAGAGGGAGGATGTCCTGTCCTAATCAGTCCTGTCGGCCACTCCGGCGTTTTCATCCAGATAATGCACCTCCAACCAAGGTGAAGACATCACCTCTGACGGACCCCGCACTGGCTGCCAGATTCATTTCTGCACACTATCCCTTTGAGTGCCGCCACCATCCCCCCCACCCCTAACATTAATCCAGCCTGAAAACAAGAACTGGCATCTTCACCAAGAAAAAAATACCACAACAACAAACAACAAACACAGCCATTTGTAAAAATCGAGGCCATTTATATCTGAACGCCGCCGGTGTCTCCCCAACGCCACATAAATCGTCAGCGCCGTTCAACGCAGAAAGCGGCTACGGCTTATTAAAAGGAAGTGGCACTTTGGTCATGTTTTACACATTTTAGAGGTCGTCAGCAGCAATGAGAACGTTTAAATGCACTCCCGAAAGCGTGTTAAAGCGCTGTCGCGTCAGTCAGCTGCTCCGTCTCAAGGTGGACAGCTCCAACAGCCGCCTGACGTGATCCTGCCCTCCACAGTCGCCTGGAAGTTCTCTCTATCAAAGGAACTAAATCCACAACAGCTATTGGCTACGGCATGAAAGACCGCACCGACCACTGGACTTAAAATGTAATTCAACTTCGAAGCAAACCACAAACATTCTGAATTTGACGAACAATTTGTGTGAAGCTCGGCCAAGAAATTTGAGAATGAAAAAGTCAGTTAAGTTGACAATGCAAAAAGTTTAGGACGCAAAGCTATATGGTGATAATATTGTTCAGCGAATTGAAAAAAGAAGAGAAAAAAGAATCAGTCCAAGGACTCATGAAACATGTTTTTTTTTTCTTTTTTTTCAAGCAATTAGGTTTTACTGCTTTCAGAAGTGGAAGCATTAGCAAATGGGGGCAGAAAAATCAATCTGAATAACACTGTGTAATGAAAAAATAGTGCCAGTTATAACGCTTAACATAATGGAAGGCCATAACTGGCAATCTACATAAATTATTCAAACTGCTTATGAAGAGCGGGGCACTTAACCTGTGGCTGCCGCAGCAGGCTGAGGGCTGGGCGGACTGGGCGGTAACTGGTCCGAGAACAGCGCGTGGAGGGACATTTACATTCCAGTGTTTTTAATGGTGCTGTGTCTCTGTGGTATTAGGGAGGAAAGAGACATAAAAGGTTGAAGCAAACAGTTCATTGTGAGATGCTTGCACGCACAAGAGTGCCTGTACCGAGCTACGAACTTAACGGGGAAAGAAAGAAACGCGTTTTATTTGTCTGTTGTTTATTTCTAAAGAAACACGACAATGTATAAAAGGCTCCATTACCTTGTATCTCACGTTATGGCTCCGTAGCAGACGCTTTTATAAAAATAGGCTAACGATTGGGTCATAACCACGAGACTTACTGTCACACAGTAGAGGAATTACCGTATAGTACAGGAGAAGCTCACAGGCAGTTTGGACTTACATTAGCTGTTTAGGTTTAATTACTAATGTTAACTAGCATGTTAGTTAGCAATAATTAGCCTGTGTCTATGTTATCTCCTTACATATACCTACTCTCTCCGTCTCTGTAAGATTGGGAATGATTGAGATTTCTCTCGGCACAGCTACCAGAAGACTTCACACTTTCAGACAGGTTGCTCACGTCACATCTACGTCTTCAAGCTCAGTTGGAGGCTACTCAGTAACGCTCAGCCAGCACCGGGAAAGAGACTTCTGATATCCTTCATTGGTCTCAGCCCAGAGATACGGGGTCTGGTGGTCCAGTTTATATACGGTCTATGGTTTGAATTGGTGTCAGAAATTTGTATCAGAAATTGTTACACTGTTTACCTTCCTGAAGATTTATCTGCATAAATCTACCTTGACTCAATCGCTTGATTAACGTAGATGACGTGAGAGTTGATAGATAAGACAGACATTTTTTTTAAAGAGAATTACGAAAAGACAAAACACAAATATTTCATTCAATTTCGTACGCTGATGATCTGATTACATGTACGCAGTTTAGCCTGAGTAAAAACCAGTGTGTGTGTGTGTGTGTGTGTGTGTGTGTGTGTGAGAGTGTGTGTGTTTTAATGTGTTTGATGCATAATGGAGTGAAACCACAGGAGAGGCCTTTGAAACAAGGCTAGACAAGACGTCACTTGATGCTGAAAATGTATTTGCCTGCAACAGACAGAACAACATCAAAGTACAGAGAGAGAGAGAGAGAAAAAAAGAGAGAGAGAGCTAGAGAGAGACTCTGCTCTTGTCTTCTCCATCACGTATCTCCATCTTTTCATTTACTCATTCTTGTTTGCAAGTCTGACTCACAGTTTCTCTACGCTTCCCAATCTCTCTCTCTCCCCCCTCTCTGTCCATCCTTTCCTGTATGCTCGCTCGCCCACTCCCTCTTTGATGGTACGTCCATTTATCCATCTGTCTTCCTGCTGAGCTTTGCAATCCATCTCCAGTAATGAGACTAAAGGCTAAATTCACTATAGGCCGGCGGATGTTGTATGTCAGTGTCAGGTGTGTGTGTGTGTGTGTGTGTGTGTGTGTGTGTGTGTGTGTGTGTGTGTCACCATGGCAAAATGTGGTCCTGGTGCAACAAGTCCTCAAAATGCACACAAATATAGGTCGTTTACTCCCTATATTTATACTAAATATAGGAATGTTTTCCGATATCTACACCAGAGAACTTAATGTGTAAAACATGGTTTTACACGCATCGTTACCGGTGTAAAAGGTCATAGTTTGGTTACGTTTAGGCACCAAAACTAATAAGTCTAGATAACATCATGGTTTGGGTTAAAATCAGAAGTTGCTTCGCTTTGTTACGCACGCAACGCAGAACGTGACGTAGCTCCATTTGTTCCGTAAAGTTAAAAAGGACATGAACCACGGTCTCCTGGGTGAAAGTCCTGTTTGTCACATTACTTCCTGCTTTGCTCCCGTCAAAACTGCTACGGCCACTAGAGGGCGCCGCCACTTTAAACGTTAATAGGAGTCATAATTGCTGCTTGGACAAACCACCTGTGGGAGCGTTTTTCGGGGGAGGACAGTCTCTCCTGAGAGACCGTCTGTAGAAAGTAGGAAAAGGGGCCACTGGCTGCAGACACTTTACACCCGTGGCCCGATTTGGCGTCTGGTGTGATCCCATCGCAAGATGGTCTCTAGTTAATTAGAGTGTGATCTCTGAGAAAAAACCTCGGTGACTCGCTCAGAATTCATATATTTCACTAATGAAGAAGGAAGGTCCGTCACTTGAAACTATGTCATTAACTTTGGTCATTTTTAATGAATTAAAATCTGATTTTTTTATAATTGAGTGCAAAGTGATTCTGCCTGCTTTGCTGTCTCTCAGGCTGAGTTCACAGCTTCCCAGCCCGAGTTTAAACTAAATGAGATGAGGCCAGCGTGGAAATAAAGCCAGTCGTGTCCAGCTGGTACAAACCGCCCCGGGACCCACAGAGCCATCACATGTGGAAACATTTACATCTACATTGAATTAAATGGATGCTAGATCATTTGGATTTTGGTTGCTGAAGGCCACAACACACACACACACACACACACACACACACACACACACACCAGTCCTTTAACTACTAGATTTGATTAGATGTATATTGGTCCATCTGGCTTTCTCACACACACACACACTTAGGAATCAAATGAAGTAGACCCCATAAACATTTACAACACACAAACAAACAAAACATCCACATAAACTCACTTGTTGTCCTTATCTGTATCAAATAAACACACATCAGCACACACACTCACGCACAGAAATATGGATTTATGTCACTGCAGTCCTACATTACACACACACAAGTTGTGAGCACCCCATTTGCACCACACAAGCAGCAGAAACAAGTTTGAGTCACAATGCAGAAGTGTCACACTGCCAGTGTGTGCAGTGTGTGCAGTGTGTGCAGTGTGTGCAGTGATGCTCGATGACTTTTTAAAACAGCTTTACACAGCCAGACAGCTCTGATCTGTTGCAAAGCCTTACCCTCACCACACAAGGGATGGGGGGAAAAAAAACACTGCATCAAAACGACAGGCTGCTCTCCCAAAAAATATCATCTCCTTCAAGAGAAAATCCACCCAAAATACACAAGTTTCAGTGTTGGATGTGCTCTCAGTGCCTCATCATTTTGATTGATATGTGCTCTCAGTGCCTCATCATTTTGATTGATATGGGTTTCTCAGAGCTGGACCCTCTGTACCTGCCAACATTTAAACACATTTAGCAGCCAACTAGATGTTTACAAATGTACTGGACTCCAAATGAGGGCTGATTAGCTGCCAAATCTCTTCCACATTTAGAGCTTACTTTGACATGGCACCAACAGTTCTGTAGGCTTAAATCAATAAAAGGAACATGATTTGATTCATGTGAGGCCATGGCTTACATGGATACAACTAGGGATGGGTATCAAGAACCGGTTTTACTGACCGGTTGCTGATGAAACCCTTCCATCGTCGCTCTTCATACGGTACTAGACTAGTCTGGTCACTAGTCTGGTCACCAGACCCTTCTCAGTTGGAACTGGAAGTTCGTGCTCGATGGTGTTTTCTGCCTCCAACGTCGCCTTCCAGGCAGCTAACCCTAACCTTAACCCTAAACATAACCATTGCTGCGCTGCCTGGAAGGCGACTTTGGGGGCAAAAAAACGCCAAAGACCGAAGTTCGTCAGGGTTTTCCCAGGCTACCACTACATTATCTTACCCCTAAATTCTTTCGCAGCCGCCAGCATTAGCCACCACTCAAGACAATGCTTGTTTTTCCAACGCAGCGCATCCCAGAAGCGTGCGAGAACGGCTCTCTGATCAAAATACGTGCCTGGTCTATTTTTGATGCAGGGTGTTCAACTTGGGAGTTGATTGGCTCGAGTCGGACAGGAAAAACACTCCGCTTTGGACGCTGGCAGTGTGTGCTACGACGCAAATTACTTTTTGCACATGACGTTTTGCAAGTACAGTTCAATGAATGCAAAATCTTTCCAGAAGTCAATGAGTAATCGTGTTAAATAATCGTCATCATGCTTTTTTTCCATAATCAAGCAGCCCTAGCTTAAAGCAGTGAACATCTAAAGTGTGTAATGTTTTAAGTGTATGAAGCGTGAAAGCCCCGGAGACAATCTCATTATATCTGAACCCTATCTGAAGTTTTAGGGAACTTTGAGTCTTGGCTATTAGCTGCTTGTAATGTTGACGAAGCAGGAAACTTGCCCTCGCTTAACTTACTCAGAATCACCCAGAAGCTAATATTGCTCACACGGTGTGTACTGCATAAACCATACTGTGTTTTGAACATAATAACAACACGGAGTGCCTTGAAGCCGACTCTGTTAAGGTCTTGACTTGTCGGACTGAAAACATTTTTCGGTTCACTGACAAAGCTTTTGGACCACATGAGCAGAAAGTGAGCGGATGATCCTTCCACCGTATTTCCCCATTGCTCCCAGACACTTCAGCCTGTCTCTTGAGGCTGACAAAAAAAAAAAAAAGAGTGAAGAGGAGGTCAGTTAGCGGGCATGGTATCATTGGATACTGATGCATTTTCTGGTTCAGAACTGTCAACATTGCTGTGACACGGAGCTTGTTTGGGCGTGAAAGCTCAGCCAGGCGTTCTGAGAGTCCTTCACAGCCGCTCAGTGTCACTTTGCTTCTTTCTGTTCACACTTTGTTGGAAAAGTGCTGAGCAAGCACTGACGTCCAAAGCCAAAGGTTAACTTTATTATCTCATTAACTTTATTTGTGAAGGACAGCTTTCAAGTCAAACACTAAATAAGGCTTTGCTTAGAATAAAAATGGCAGCAAGAGCGGAAGACGTGAATGCAAATACAGCCGAAAAAGGAATAACAAATAATTCCCTCGAGCGATATGAAAATACTGCAAAAACTTCAGCAGCCCTTCTTGACTTCATATAGTGTATGAAGAGAGATTTTCCATAGCCAATCTTTATGAATCCAAATGAAAAGGCATTCTTGTTGCCTTGTTAATGTGACACATTTCTTGTGGACACATGATAACGAGGTAGGGCAAACTGCAGGGACGGATCAAGTACAAATCAATGGGA